>MCFA01000017.1:0-378951 GCA_002105025.1 Clohesyomyces aquaticus
ATATTATTATTATTATTATTATTATTATTATTATTATTATTATTATCCTTGCCTACTATAAAAGGCATAGCGAAGCAGCAGAAAGAGTAGCTTAGGATTTAAGAAACTAATATACCCTAAGTAGAGGGAAAGACCTATTGTAGTTTCTAGCATTAAGCTTATCTAAGATTATAAAGAGCAAAGAATATAGCTATTATTATAGGTTGGGCTCTATAGTGCACTGCTTTGTAAAGCGGCTGAAGTAGGTTTGTACATAGGTATAGTAAGGAGATAAAACATAAACGGAAAAAGAGACAGAAAACGCGATTGTATTGCTTGTGTTGTTGTTCTAGCTAGGGGCAGGGAGAGCTGAGCTCGACGATCCTGCGCGAGCTCGGGCCTCCCCGCTAGCATCACGTGACCAGGTCACGTGACTAGAAAAGGGGCAACGACCTGAGAGGCGCTGCACCGTACTGCGTACGGACAATTATAAGCATTATACGTAGAGAAGATTATAAAGCTAGCTACTTAGAAAGATATACGCTATAATACACTAATAGCTTACATTAAACTAGTACTAAGAGAGAAACTAGCTCTTTATTAGAGATTAATCTATATTAACAAAAGATTAGATTACTCCTATACGCTATAGTAAACACACGCCTAGATATAGCTTTTGTAACCTCCTAACTCGCTTGCTTTCTTATAAACCCTAGTCTACTTTACTAACAAGCCGCTAATTAAGTACTACTATACCTACACGAAATAAAAACCCTTGCCCTAGCCTATAGCAGAAACAACACCTTAGTAGTAGCAAGTAATACGTCCTTTATAAACAATACTATAGACTATAAAAGCTCCTAGGGGTATGTTATTAAGCTATTTAGAGGGCTAATTGCCTAGAGGGCAAACAAGCAAGACACTGTTATAACATCTACTACTAAAGCTAACTTGCCTGCTCTTTTGTAAGTAGCAAAGGAAGCTACGTTCACGCGAATGCTGCTTACTAAGCTTAGCGTAGTACTAGCAGATTAGGAGATTATAATACAATATAACAACACTTAAACTATATAGCCAACAAATAAGGAGATCTTATAGGTAATAACTAAAATCTGCTATGTAGATATCCATAATCACTAGTTAAGGCAAGAGGCAAAGAAGAGGTTAATCAAGGTAGAATACGTACCGTCAGGCGAAACGTTGGCCAACAGACTCACTAAGACCCTGCCAGCTAACAATTGGCCCTAGTTCCTAGAACAAATAGGGCTAGTAAACGTAAAGGAGCGCATGAGCGTAGAGGAAGCTGATCTAGACAAGATCATAGACCAGATAGAGTCTCTTAGTATATAACCCTGACCTTAGAGCAAACCTCCTAATACTACTTCCAGCTCAAGGCGCGGAGGAAGCGCTGAGCTAAGGGGGTGTGTCAGATTAGTGGAGGGTTTGGGCCCCAGCACTGCACTCACTACCCCGTAGGCGACGGCGGTTGACGGCTACCTGCCGTCATATACGGCTGAGCTCACCTATATGAGACCTGCGATGATTGACGGCGGTCGACGGCGGTTGACGGCGAATATGGCCCTCGCAGCCCTCTGATATAATTGGGTGGCTGGGAGCTGAGTAACGTAGTTAGCTGAGGGGGTCATAGGGGGCCAAGACAGACACACACGAAGAAGACACTTATTCCATCAACCATCAACTATCATCACATCTATCCGTGAAATCATTAATTCACATCAAATCTGACAACTATACGTATACGCTAACAACTTAAGAAGTTACGTGCTAGATCTAGACGAGCCGTACTGTATTACGGACTGTTAGCTACGCTGCTCACAGATTGTTTTTAGATATGTCCCATTTGTGACGAGAAGTTGCCACTAATGACCTGGTACGTTCCGTTGAGGGAAGACGAACATGCCGTCACCTTTTCAAAATAGGAGTAGTACTCTAGTGTTGGGAGAGTTGAAATGTCCGTATATGGTAAGCCCAGAGAAGTATACCCTCGCTTACGTGCTTCACCTACGTAATTAGAGTTCCCCACACTTCGCTTGTTAAGTAACTTTACGCCCTACACTTGAAATTTCCAGTATCTTGAAGTATTGAAAATCCGAGTACCGGAATTTTTCTGGTCATCAAAACCGATATTCTTCTAGAGCGTACGACTGGGCCCTCCTGTTATATTTTGGTATAGATCAGTAATGTCCTCACAATTCCCGCCTCAGAGCTCCGAGACAGCGGCTCCTAAAAGGCCATTTTTTTTGAACTCATGGGGACATATTGTGACTGGCTCTCCTCTCTACTCCCGCTCCTCCATACTGCTCTTCCCCATCCCGCTCTGCAGCCTCCTGAGACGGAACTGCGCGGCCTTGCAATATCATGGCGAGAAGGGTTCTTCCAGGAGATTCACGCGCGATGTGAAAGAGGGGACCCAGCTGAAGACATTGATATCACGAACCGAAGAGTCCTAGACGCAATACTGGAGGTCGAGGAATTGGGCTCGAGGTATGGGACGACGACTTCAGAAATAAATTAGTCAGGCAATGGCACCAACAGACCCCTTGGCCGGACGTCATTCCCGCACTTCGCCGTCTAAGATATTCGAGACAATATTTCCTTGTGGTCCTCGCGAACGGGACGACGAGGTTACAATTCGATTATTGCACAGTCATCTGATATACCGTTTCATATGCTGCTGAGTTCCGAGCTATTGGGTCTCACGAAGCCGGATCTGAGGATTTATGACAGAGTGATGGAACTTGTAAGGGTGCCGAGGGAGAGGTGCTATATGTTGCCTAGTCATTTGTATGACTTGGAGGCGGCGAAGAAAGTGGGCATAAAGGCGATTTACCTGCATAGGGAAACGGAGGATGTGGGGCTGGCGATTGATACTTCCCGGGAGCATTCGATTGTCAACCAATATTTTAATGGACGGTCGGCTGGGGGTGATGATGAGCGGGGTTTTTGGGAGTGGCCTCGGCGTTATTGGGTATTCAAGATTGAGGATGATTGATCAAGGGTTGGCGCTTGACTCTAGTATTCCAACAGCGGAGGGGGATAGTTTTCGTGTCGTCGCAGTGTACACCGAATTGGCGATTTTTGGGATGCAATTTCATTGATCACCGTATCAATGCAGGTGGGGCCTTCACGCATGCCAGTTCTCGTACGACGGCCTTCATGCGGGTGACAGTTATTTTTCTCATACGACCACCTTCACGCAGGTGTCAGGTATTGTTAGCTCAATCAGTAAGCGAGCACACTCAGCGGAATTCATATTCGATCTCGCTTGTCTGTCTAGGGGCGAATAGTGTCGATCTCTCATTCAAATTATATATTAAGCTATATATCCTGCTTTAATTTCCTCCAATTTATGTATCCGTATAACCATCGTCCAAACTCCACGCTTCAATATCATATCTATATACGTCAACTATTAAAGGAAGAGAGGCAATGTCCAAACGCCCGAAAGCCAACCGAGGGTACCGGACGAAGGAAGCACAAAACGACTGTCTAATAATTGAACACCATCAACGACGGATTCAACGCAAAGGGCAGCAACATATGCGAAACGACAATCGTTGCCATCGGCACACACGACGTAAAGCCCTTGATGTCCCATCCATGCGGCGCGAAACATCCGAGATATATCATACCCCCGACGAACGGAATGAAGAGCATGTACATCCACTTAAAGCGATGCCAGATGCGCGGTAACTCCTTGAAGAAATTGGAGTCGTCTTTCTCCTTAGCAGTCGCCCCCCAGGACATGTCGATGCTGAACATATGGGCTAGAATGGCGAGGCTGATGTGGAAGGAGAGGCCGCCGAAAAAGATTACGAAGAGCGGCATCCATTTGAAATTCTCGCAGAGGGAGGCCCATAACGACATGTCACCAAGACGATAGCGCATTACCGCGAGGCAGACGTTGGACATTAGGTTGAAGACGAGGATTAGAGACACAAAGACTGGAGACGTTGTCAGATGTGAACGGAATAAGGGATGAGGTATCAGCGCTTACTTTTCCAGGACTCGACGTAGTATTTGTCCAAATCGCCGTTGAACCAACCAATCAGGAAATAGTTCATGATGCCGAAGGGAACGGAGGATGCGAGAGCATAATCTTCGAAGGTCAGCATCTGAATGGAAAGAAAAGAATAGCGGCTAACTTACAAGACGAGATGTATCCGATGATTGTCAGTTTCGAGGACAGCTGCATGTTCGAAAATAGGAAGGTACGGAACAGTTTGGTAAAGGGACCCCTCCACAGCCAGGTATGAATTGGGTTGAAGACCAGTTCGTTACAACCGTACGCATATCTGCAAAGTATTAGACGAAGCGAGCTAGGGATTCTTAGGAGGACTTACTTCTCCCAACGATTAAGTTCATCGTAGATGGTGAGCGATACTCCTTCCTTAAACCCGTCACCGTGGTAGCTGGCCAGCCGCACGATGTTTCCGGTGACCTGCAGCCGCAGCGCAATATCGAAATCCTCAGAGACGTGGCTTTCAGACCAGAATGCAACATATCCACCATCTTCGGGTACACCGACTGATTGCACGGCCTGCCATCGAAGGAAAGCATTATGCCCGACGAAAGGGCCTACCTCGCCACTGCCGACCGAGAAGCGGATAGCAGTATAAACAAGGTTGGTGAAAAAAGTGATGGCGTTCTCAAAGTAATCTCCAGAAACTTGCATAACGCCAGTGGAGTGCTGGACGATGGCGACTTCGGGTGACAAGAACATCTCAGCAGCGCCATACATCAGACAATCCTCCGGGACACGGGTATCCGAATCAACAATGAGGATAATCTCACCCATTCGAATATTTCCTCCGGCCTTTGCCCGTGGGTCAGCGGCCAGAACAGTTTCCAGGGCCTCGTTGTAAAGCGATGCCTCGGCCTCTTCAGTGATGGCAACCTTTTCTCCATACCGGGCGTCAACAAGCTCCTGAAGTTTGTCTTCAACCTTGTTCGATATATTCAGGGCAAAGTTCATGTTCGAAGCTTTCTTGAACTTTCCCTTTCGAATGAAACCGTCGTGGTTATGTTTTGGTCGAGCGACCCATCCGATCTTGTTGTCATGGTAGAAGTTGAGAAACTGCTTGTTCTCCTCTTCACTCCGGAGCGCCATTCCATCATCGTTCATAAAGATGCGAGCCGTTCCGCCACGGGATTCGTAGTAAGAAATGGCAGTCTTCAAACTTCGTACTGTCGGCTCAATGACACCTTTCAACGACTCCGTGTAGATGGGCATCTGGATGGTGATTGGCGGAGGCTGGAACCCGAGGGTCCTAGCCTGTGATAGGTTTGGTTTCAAAGCGGAGAAAAAGCGTGAGTTTGTTTTGACAGATGTTATCGGACCGATGGCTTGGAAGATGTTTCCGAACACCACAATGACAAAGAATAACCCAAAGAGCAGGAACAGCGGTTCTGTGGCGACGAGCGCGAGGCGGATCCACATCTTATCTGTCATTGCCTGGAGCACTAACGCCCGGTTCCCCAACCCAACGACGAGAATGAGAATCGCGAAGACGCCCATGCCGACGAAGATCGAGCTGGTAAAAATTAAGGGTCGCGCGAGCGATTCGCGAACCCCGGATTCGGGGTCTGTTGCGGCACCAACTTCCTCGATGGAGACATCGGCGGTAGCCTTATCCTTTTCGGTAGACAAGTCAATCTCGGAACCGACTCCGGAGTTTGCACCTGTCGCAAATGGGTTGGTGGAGATGCCAAAGGGAGACGCCCCGGTTCCCCAGATCAAGGCCAGCATTCGAGATTCAATCTCCATGGCATGCGACAAGATGAGTCCAAGGTCGTCATGCCAGACCAACAGAATCCGTTCCCGGCGGACCAGTGCTGCGTATTGAAATTTCCGGATGGCGCTGGACGAAGCGATCTCAGCCATCGAGTCGTAAATCTGAATTTGGCTTCCATTCGTGAAGAGCAACATGGTCTCTTCTGGTCCAATCACATCGAACACGGCACTCGTTCCCTCGGTCGACATTGTCAATGCGACAGCGGGGTTGACCTTCTTGACAGCATCGTAAAGTTCTTGGTCTATGTGACCCGGTTCCGTAGCATATTCACCACCAGACTTCCGAATCAGGACTCCCATGCAGGCGCCCGGTGGTACAGGCCCTGATATCATCCAATTCATAGAGCATGCTTTTGCATGTAGGTGTTTAATGATCTGTATTTTGTCAGACTGGGCGGTGACTGAAAACGTATAATAGTAATACTCACGGCCCTGAATTTGGTATCTTCGTCAATCTTCGCCGTAATACGACGGGAATCATAAGGTGTGGACCACCGAGCAGAGCCGGAGGACCGGTTCTCGGAAAGCGATGGTCTCCTTGAAGATGTGCAACTGGAATCCATTTCGAAAATATCCGGAAGCGACAGTGAGGATCGACCAGGGCTGGAGAAAATGTATGGTGTGCTGGGTCTTTCAATCAAGACCGGCACTGACAAACAGATGCCCGGGGAACGAAGACTTGGAACAGACAAACGCCCTGGTAACGACAGACGCAGTGATATTTGGGGGGATGGGGCTCGGCACAACGTGGGAGCAAAACTGATAACAACGTGGTAGCACTAGGTTTTGGAAACCCCCAGCGCTAGGTGTAAAAGTAGAGCTCAAAAGCACTCAAGATGCATGTTCGGCGCGTCAGTGAGTCCTCGAACACTCAACAGTTTCCCAGCCAGCCCTTTACCCTCAGTGGAGACACGCCACGTATAGGATCTAGATTTTGTTATCGTCAAGCTGAGGTCGAAGCTTTCACCCCTGGAGTACTCAGCTAGCCTTCCTCTTACCCTCTCGTCACAAATTACCGGATTCTGTGTTCGGTATCAAAGACGGAACCAGCCCGATAAAGCTTGGAGACGAAAGAGGGCGAGTCTATTCTCAGGCGGCATTCCGTTAGTCCAGTTCCTTCCTGCTCTGGTGCGACGTACTCATGGTAAGCGATGTAATGTCCATGGTCCATGAGTCTCCTGCATAAGCCGTGTTTCCAGCAAAGCCACCTAATCTCTCAGAGTCGTGGCAAGAAGCCAGGTTTGGAACATGTCGATAGGCCCATCGGTGATGACGGACTTACCGCCTACCATTGCCATGTGGAGTTCGTTCTGAGAGACCGGCGGCAACAGTTTTCTTCTCGTCAATAGTCTTTACACGAGGCTGCGGCTGTGCCATGTCGAAAAACCCCGACACTCCCTAGTGGCTAAGCATGCAGAAGTGCCATAGGAAAGTGGGATTTGACCGGGTATAGGAGACTAGGGGGTTGGGCGACGGAGCCTCTGTCCGATGAACCTCGCCAATATGCCGGTTCAATATGCCAATAACTGTTTGGGATCCACTACACACGGAATCCTCCGTGGAGCGGACCCATTCAGTTTCAAACCGAGGAATTTTCCTCATCAGTGCATCATTATACCGATTTTTGATGTCGGACGGGCAGAAGCCAGCAAGCCGCAGACGGCGCAGTCCCAATTTCTTCAAGTGAAGTCGAATACGAGAGGAGTCTGCAATAGAAAGCCGCGGATTACCCACAAGAGATTTGGTAAATTAAGCCAAGGCACAACGACGTCAAATGTCAGACCCAAGAATTATTCTGCACTGCAGCCTTGCACTGGCAGTGTTGGACAGTGGCTCTAGTGTGAGCTGTCTCTAGTGCAGAGAGGTGAACTCTGGCTCCAAACACAATGGCTCCACGAACGACCTTAATTTGTGGATTTCAGATAGACTCACGCAAGTGCAGTGGACTGGCTGTGGCTTTGTGCACATTGTTTAGGAAAGGGTTCGCTCTTTGCACCACGTCCTTCTTCCCGTCTAACAGCCGCCTCCTTTTTTGACCCACGGAATATCCTTCAACAGATGCATGTGCGGGATGCAGCAACTACGGCGGGATATTCGAATGCACCTCCCGCCAATGTTACCTCATGGTGGCGGTACTGCCATCAATACATTCCGCATGAGACGGCGGACGATTGGCCCAGCCTTGCCGCCAAGAACTTTGGATTTGGGTGGTCCAAGTTTCCCAACCTGTCCCGAACGTTTGGACCTTGCACCCCCCCTAAAAAGCCCTAACTGCCCTTTAAAGACTTTACGATAAGACGGAAATCTTTCCGACTCACAATCTCCCCAAGCTCAAACCATGCAGGCTTGCGAAACTGTTGAGTTACATGGTCGTGCTGCAATTCGGGATTTTCATTGGGCAAAAAGCAATTTCTAAGTATACCCAAGTCACCCTGTGCATTTATCGCATCAACCGGACCTGGTTGCGAAGCTGGCTGTCAGTCTACGAGGGGAGTGTGACAGTCGTTGGACCCTTTCTATCTGCCACTGTCGATCGCAAGATCTCCCAATCCCGAGCCCGGTACGAACATGATAGGAATTTGGGCCATGACAGATGCAGAATGCAGTTACTAGGAATGTTGCAGCATTCTTGACTTTGGTGCCTCAGAACTGGCGACAAGTCCACAACGAGGCTGACACTGGCTTTCGACTTTTCGACAGACGGAGAAAAAGCATATGCGTAAGCCAAAGATAAGTGGCTGCTTCGAAGTTCACCCGGTGGTATGTGGAGAGGCGAGGGTGTGACGAGGTTCCAAGCGTTCCTGGCAGCTCTTAAGCTCCGTCGTCAGTCGTCGTCTCACGTCCCGCGCGGCTCAAGCCACAAACGTGCCGCACTGTGGCTTCATCGGCATGAACCGTGGGACCAAAGCTCTGATCAAAGCCGAGGGCGGAGTCGGTCCAATCATAGCGCAGCCATCGGTCGTGACGGCCTGCTGCGGGAATTCGCATGTCTTCCCATTGGCTCCCGCTCGGAAAGCGGCTGATGAGGACTATTGAAAAGCAAAATGCCGGAAGCATTTGACGATTGCACGGCTCAGGACCTTGGAAGCGCTTCCTGCAGCGGCGATAGGCGCAGTAATGGATGTCGCCCACTTGAAACCGCGGCTCAGGAGAAGTCGTCCGGACTAGGCACAGCTTCTTCATCATGGTCATTGACATGCGCTATTATCTATGGCATCACGTCAGGGCTCAAATGCGACCCTCGCCATGTGTGGCATTGTGTACAGTTGGGCAACCTTGGAAGAGGCCAAGCGGCCGTTCGGAGACGAAATTCTCGTATCCCGCTCGGACCTCAAAAGTTGACGTGGCCGAGCGACGACGCGGGAACTTGACCTCAACGAGTTGGACTCGCCGAGGCTCCCGCCATGAACGACAAGATATCTGGGCGCCACACTATAATCCATCCTCCGCGTCCGTGCTCGACTTGTTGTGTGCTGCGGCCCACTGCCACCATGCTTCATCCCTTACCCCTGCGAACATCGCCGTTGGTTTCGACCCTGCTCGTAGCCTTGTGTTGAGGAATATCGAGGCGTTTGTTGTGTATCATCGCGCTTGCTGCAAGTCTTGGGTATATCCCCCGAGAAGTTGGCTCGTACTCGTCCGAGATGAAAATCATACTGGAGCCTGGTTGTTGGAATTATTGATTCCTTGCCCCAGTCCACCTTTCATAATGGGATTTACGGATATCGAGTTTCCTTTCTCAAAAGGCCGCTTCCAGGCCGCTCCCACCGCTGCACCTGCTGCGGAGCCTGCCCAAAATTCGCTGGAGATTGAGACTTTTCGACCACCGTCGCTGCCCTCGACGGTTCCTTCTGCATATCGCACTCCACGAAAGGCGAAACACACATTCGCAAGCTACAGGCTAAAGGGGGAGTGTGTAGTCGCCAGGTCCACACTTCTTCGAATCATGACTGACTATATTTTAGATACAACCAGCCATGGCTTGATGATAAACGAATCCAGAGAACCAAGTACAGCAATTGGATTGTATGGTTGTTTGTCTTGCTGGCACTATGTGTCAGTGGCTATCTGAGCTACGACGGAGCAAAGGGTGCCAAGAACGGAGACGTAAGGATGAACTGCCTCAAATGAGATGGAGTACTGATTCTATGGACAGTACTGCTTGATCCTTGACGATAAGTTTGATAACATCGATCCAGCTGTCTGGTCACATGAAGTCCAGGTATTATCTCTGTCTCTCACCTGGTACACATGTATTGACATGTCCTTTGCAGATTGGCGGTTTCGGCACCGGGTCCTTTGACTGGACTACCGCGGACAAGACAAACAGTTTCACTGACGCTGATGGTCTCCACATTGTACCCACTTTGACGAAAGATACCACTGGTATCTCTGAGCAGCAAATATTCAACGGGTACACTCTCAATCTTACAAAAGGAGAGGGAGATGGGTCTTGCACGTCGCCTGATTACAAGGCTTGCTCTATCCGATCCAATTTAACAACCGGCGCCACTATCCCCCCGGTGAGGTCCGCGAGACTGTCGACGAAAGGGAAGAAATCGATCAAGTACGGGCGTGTGGAGGTCACCGCCAAAATGCCCTGTGGTGACTGGCTTTGGCCCGCGATATGTAAGTGCCACTTTTCAAGGCCAACGAGTACTCATCATTCGCTCACAATACGAAGGGATGATGCCTGAGGAATCAAAATATGGGGAATGGCCAGCCAGTGGTGGTACGTCTGCGGCTATGCTTTCTTTGAAACCTAACATATACCTGACAGCCCCCCAGAAATCGACATCGCAGAGATGCGCGGTAACAACTGGAGATACCCTCTTGGTCGGGACGCAATCGTTAGTTCCCTCCACTGGGGTCCCACGTCCAAAATGGATGCATACTGGCGAACTTATGGCACCAAATTCCTGCGACGCACCGACTTCACCAAGGACTTCCATACTTTCGGACTGCAGTGGTCTGAGAACTACCTCTTCACCTACCTCGACAGCCGCCTCAAACAGGTCTTCTACATGAAGTTTGGATCGAAGGACACCATGTGGCAGCGAGGACAGTTCGAGGGGGCGACCGTCAACGAGACTGTTGTCACGAATCCGTGGAGTAAGACTGGAAGAGCAAATACACCATTCGACGAGAACTTCTACTTGATTCTCAATGTGGCCGTCGGGGCACAGAATGGGTGGTTCTTGTCAGTATATGATCGAATGCGTGCCAGTAAAGCACTAACACAGCGCAGTGACGGGAAGTTCAACAAGCCATGGGTCGACAACGGAGCATCGGCAGTTGCAGATTTCGCCAAAGGTACGTACACTCGTCAAGGACGTAAAATGCACTGGAATACTAATATTTGCAAAGCGCAAGATGAGTGGCTCCCAACATGGGGAGAGGGAAATTCTCGCGGAATGACAGTCAAGTCTGTCAAGATGTGGCGGGAAGGGTTGTGCTAGTTCCTCTTGTGTGTGCTTCCTTTCTGTTCACTTTTCCTCACCTATTTTCGTCTTATTTCTGTAGGCGCCACCCTTAGAAATGTAGCATGCCAGCACACGAGATAGAGAGGGCGTCTGTGCTACCAGGTTTATGCAGTTTGGACTGCTACATCGTCAATAATACTAATTGAGTATATTTTTGACGGCTGTGTCACTTGGCGCGGTTGATTCGTGGACACTGGCTCCTGACCCGTGACTTCTATGTTGAAAGGGCTTGCTCGCCGGATTGCCAGGAACGTAGCTTTTGGCCCCGAGGCCGTGCCCCGCAAAAGATAAAGGAATTCAATATGCCATGCAGCCACATTCTGTCGGCCGTGCATTGCTAGCATACCGGCTCTTAGCCCGACATTAAGATCGAGTCTAATGGCATGGTAAAGCACGCCGGTCGTAAGCGCTGTTGATTCGCTATCTAAGATCGTGTTCTTTAAAAGGCCAACCTTGCCGCTAGCAGGCGCAGAGTCAACAAAGAAGGTTTGTTCTAGTGGACAAGACAACAAGGCAGTGGCGGTTCCTCGGCACGCTCGGCAGGGGTAATTGAGGTGCGAAAGCGCGCAAAGCCTTGATCACCTTCCCCCTACGGTCTTACACCTACGAGCCTCGCAGATTGCCGCGGGGTTTGAGGTGGCGTCCGCGCCATGAGCATCCTCTAGCAATATTCCTCAAACTCGGAGGAACTCGGCATCTCGCTATTCCATGTCGTGCGCCAAACTACAGGCCCTGGCTGACGCTTCCAGCCTCCACTGCCATCTCCGCCGCCAAAGATATCACAGCTGACATGGGGCAAATAATGGAGACCTTGAGCCTTTGCAAGACTGACTCCCACATCCAAACTCTGATACAATTATTTTCCTGCTATAACGCCTTGGCGTATCCAATTTTGGTTCTCTCTAAGCCACATGTCTGCACTCCGTCCTTTGGACCCGCTGACCAGGCCGCTCCAAATCACCACAGCCAGAATGGCTTTCGTATCGAGCAAGCTCCTTCTTGGTTCCCTAGAAGCTATCGAATTTCGGTTCGTATTCCTCTTCTCATGCGTGCCGCGATGAGAAGGCTGCAGAGTATTCAGCTGAGGAGTTCCCCTATGCCTTTTTCGAACAGGAGTGTGATATGCTCAGCCCATGGTAGGAAAGTTATCACGCGAGACGCACGAGCTAAGACAATCTCGATCTACTTGGGGGCTATAGGGGTCCCGTCTGTGAGGTTTGACAGTCTCTTTAAAGGACCCTGAAGTGGCCTTCCGTTCTCGGATCTTGTGTGTACATTGCAACATCGGCCATTGGGTTGATACACGGCAGTTTCCTGTCACTCTTTTGACTTCTATCTGTCGTTGGGTACTCACGAGTACTCTCCGTCTTGTTAATATTCATTAGTTGCGTATCATACTTAATATAGCGCCTGACCACTCGTTCGTCATGGCGCGACCACTCGCTCTCAATATTTTTGCTCTAATATCTTTAATCAATCTCACCGCGGCTTGGTTCACGCCTTCACACCCCCATCTTCACACTCGCCAGTCCCCTCCGAATGCACTTCCGGATAATTGGAGCTACAAGGGATGCTATACCGACGATGTTGCCAATAGATCTCTCCGTAGTGCGGCAACAGGTGGTGATGGTATGACTGCCGAAGTATGCATTGCGTTCTGCAGTGCTAGTGGGTACAAGTTTGCCGGGACAGAATACTCAAAAGAATGCTGTAAGTTTTCCTCTGGCAAGAAGCTATTTTAGGGGTACCGCTACTGACCTGAGCAACAGTCTGTGGAAACTCAATCCTGGAACCTGGTGTTGCGGCTACTAGTGGCTGTAATATGCCCTGTGATGGTGCGCCTGGAGAAGCCTGCGGAGGCCCCAACAGACTTTCGGTCTATGAGAAGGCCGCATCCACCGGAGGAGGGGGTGGGGGAGGACCAGCCGAAACGACTAGAGTGGGAGAATGGGGATCCTTGGGATGTTATGGGTCTGTATTTCATCCTTTCCCTAACCTGGCTTTCACATCAATTGCATACTAACAGACTATCAACAGCGACTCTGTCGGTGCCCGCACCCTTTCCGACATCGGCGTCATAGAAGGCGGCCCAGCTGCTATGACACCTGAAGCTTGCACCGCGTCTTGCGAAGCCTCGAGCTTCAAGTATGCCGGTGTCGAATACTCGGGCGAATGTTATTGTGGCAACACAATCCAGAACGATGCTACCCCTGCAACCTCGGGTTGCGACATGACCTGCAACGGCAACCGCAGCGAAATCTGTGGTGGGTCGAATCGCATCAATCTATACGAATTCGGACTCAAGGATCCTGAGCCTCCAGTTCCAAATGGATGGGTCTCGCAAGGCTGCTATGTCGACAGTGTCGCGCAACGCACACTACAATTCGGTGGTGTTGTGCAGGGCGCTATGACAAACACGAAGTGCAATGCTGCCTGTGAAGCTGCTGGGTATACACTTGCAGGTACGGAATATGCTGGGGAATGCTACTGCGACAACCAACTTCGTAATGGGGGTGGACCGGCACCCGACGGCAACGCAGGCTGTGATATGGCCTGCAATGGCAACGCGACCGACTTCTGTGGTGGGTCAAACCGACTCAACTTGTTCAACCTTTTCGGGTCATCCACACCAAATGAGACACCTACACCCACGGGTACCGTGCCTTCGGAGACCGCCACGAGGACCAACACTGCCACTGCCACCGCCACTGGTCTTCCGGACGGATTCGAGTACAAGGGGTGCTGGGTCGACGGCCCTGGGTTCCGCATCATGAACTTCCAGCAACCAGATGACCAGCAGATGACTATTGCTTCATGCTCGAATAGATGCGCCGATGCGGGGTACAAGATTGCTGGCATGGAATACTCATACCAGTGCTTCTGCGACAATGTCATCCGACAAGGCGGATCTCTCGCCAGCGACGACACTCAATGTGACATGAACTGTGCTGGTGCTGCGGCTGAGAAATGCGGAGGAGCGGATCGACTGAGCATCTGGGCCACCGGAGAGTTGACTGTCGTTCAGAAACCAAAACCGCAGTCGACGGATTTGCCCGGCAATTGGAAGTACCAGGGTTGTATCACGTGAGTATTGGATAATGGGTTGAAAGAAGACGATGCTAATCTATTGGTCAGTGACCCCATTGACAATCGTGTGTTCCCATGGCAAATTGTCGACAAGACAAACAACAGCGCGACCTCTTGTCTCAGCAAGTGCGCAGAGTATGGCTACATGGCCGCTGGTATAGAGTACGGCGAGGAATGCTGTAAGTTCTTCCCAGAATCGTATCGATGTTCTCACCGACTGATTCATTTTCAGATTGCGGAGATCTTGACGGCGTGGAAGCTTCCGGTGCTCTAGAAGTCGCAGAAACTGAATGCCAGATCTCCTGCCCAGGAAACGCTGAAGCGCTTTGCGGCGGAAACAATCGTCTCACATGGTACAAATGGGAGGATGATCCAATCTACGTCTGGAACTACCCATCAGGAAACGCTGCTGGCGAATATCGCTTCCTGGTCGGCGGGCCCGTCGTACCCCTCATCACACAACCCGCTATCAACGGCAAGATTTCTCTGCTCGAAAAGAAGGGTACCGGACCACCAAATTCGACTGGAGCATATGAGTTTGATCCTTCTCTTGCCGACGATATCTTCAGCACGTTTAGAGAAATGCAGGGTATTACCACTGACATCTTCTGTGCTGCTGGTCTTACTATGCCTGATAAAGCTGGCCGACAGATCAACATTGGAGGATGGTCTCTCGACTCTACTTTCGGCGTTCGCATCTACACTCCCGATGGCGTGCTTGGCGTGAACGGTACGAACGATTGGCAAGAAAATGTCAACGAGATCAGGCTCCAGGCTGGCCGGTGGTATCCCACAGGCATGGTTATGGCAAATGGTTCGATGCTCATTGTAGGCGGCCAGTCTGGCTCCAATGGCCCTCCTGTCCCGAGCATGGAGATTCTGCCTAAGGCCGGCGGAATTAAATATGCGGATTATCTCGAGCGTACGGATCCATTCAATTTGTACCCCTTCCTGGTCGTCTTGCCGTCTGGTGGAATCTTCATCCTCTACTACAACGAAGCCCGCATCCTCGACGAAGTTACTCTTGACACCATCAAGACCCTGCCAAACGTCCCCGGCGCGGTCAACAACCCTGCTGCTGGACGAACGTATCCTTACGAAGGGACACAGGTCCTACTTCCGCAGCATGCGCCGTACTCCGATCCCCTCGAAGTCTTGGTCTGCGGTGGAGCTTCGCCGAATCCAACCTGGGGCCTCGACAACTGTGTCTCAACAGCCCCAGATGCCACAAACCCCAAGTGGACCATTGAACGTATGCCCTCTCGTCGCGTAATCTCTTGCATGGCCACTCTACCCGATGGAACTTTCCTCATCCTCAACGGCGCTGAGATCGGAGAAGCTGGGTTCGGATTAGCTGATAGACCCAACTACAACGCATTGTTGTACGATCCTACGAAGCCTGTCAACCACCGTATCAGCATCATGGCCAATACAACCATTGCGCGTCTCTATCACTCCGAAGCTGTACTGATGGATGACGGACGAATCTTGGTCTCGGGATCCGACCCCCAAGACCCAGACTGGCCGGAAGAATACAGACTCGAAGTCTTCATGCCGCCGTACCGTCTCTCAGGTGCTCCCATCCCGACATTCACCATCACAGACAAGGACTGGGAGAACAACGGCACGTATGCGTTCCAGATCACCTCGGGCACCACAGGCGCTATCCGCGTTTCGCTGCTCGGCTCGGAATCGAGCACCCATGGAAGCAGTATGGGTGCTCGGGTCTTGTTCCCGGATGTGTCTTGCAATGGTGGCAGTTGTGTTGTTACAGCGCCTCCAGGGCCGTATGTTTGCCCGCCTGGTTGGTATAGGATGTTTGTTCTGGATGGCCCTACCCCGAGTCACGCGACGTGGGTCAGGATTGGAGGAGATCCGGGAGAGTTGGGTAATTGGCCTAACACGCCGAGCTTCCAGCCGCTGCCTGGTATGTGAGGGAAGATGGTAAACTTTTTCTTAGTATATATTCTCTAGTGTTTTGTAGATGGAATGTTAATACTTTGACCATTGAGTGGCACGTTCGTGGCGTGTTGGTTGTGAATTTGAGTTGTTGAATAACTTATATGAACTGCGATATGCCAACAAATTTAAGATGGTATAAGGATTAGAATTTGAGAGCTGCTATTTGTTTGTGAATCCCTCGTCACTGATAGCCTCGCCCCAATGATCATCCTCACATCACACCTAGGATCTCGCCAACTACAGATTTGAATGTGCCTTTAGGATCAAACTTCTGTCGCACGGCCCTGAATCTGGCGAGGTGATCTGGGTCAATGTTCTTCTTAGCCTGTCCGAAGACTTCGCGAGTATTCTTCGTCCAATGGGGGCGGCATGGGAACTCGTTGATAAGGGCCGTGGCAAGGGTGTGGTCTGGACCGTGAATCAGTACCCAGAAATGGCGGATTTAGTGATTGATACATGGAGAGAGCATTTAGAATGGGGAACTTACAAAACGGCTCATTGAACCTTAGACCATCACCAACCGTCGGCTTAAAGCTAGGGAAATCGAACATAATCGCCCCTTTACTCCAATCCGCACCATCAGCCGTGTTGTACGTGACCTGTCCCAACAAGTCGAAGTATGCTTTCCCAAACTTGATGTTTATCCCACTGCGGTAAGTGCTGGTCATGACGATTCCTTTCTTGAGTTCATCATCGAAAGCCTTGCGTACCCGCTTCAACACGGCGTTGGCTTGAGTCACTGGAAAAGCCAGCTCGAGCGTTATGCCGCGAAGACCGTAGTCCCACTCGGTGCCGTAGTCGGGATACAGACCGCCGATCAACACGTCGTAGTTCCAGCCGTATACAGGCCAGGTGAGTATAGCTTTTTCGGTGCTTTTTTCGCGGAAGTTGGGCGGTGACCACAAAGTGAAGAAGAGCGTTTCAGCCGCCATGTTGGAGGTCGCAAGATATTTACCTAAAAGATGAGTCAGGCCGTTGTGGCATCCAGCGAGAAAGTTTGTCACATACCTGAATTGAGTAGTCCTTTCGCAATGTCGGCCTCTGTTTTTGTGACGCTGAAAGTCGACTGGAAGCCCTCTTGGTAGGATATATTGCTGGGTACTGGATCGTAGTATCGATGATGAAACTTCCGAAGATAGGGCCACCACCAGAAATTAGCTGTCGCATAGGGAGAGATGAGGCCATAAATATCTCCATTCAGAACTTTGTCTTCGGTAAGACTATGTGTGCTTAGTGAATGCAACTAACCAGAAATCTAGGGGACTTACATGTCCTGCTTCGCATAGACCTTGAAGTCAGGGTAGATTTTGAACTTGATGCGAGCAATGACACCAAGGAGTCCAAGAGAAGTTGAAGCAGCGAGCCACTCGTCGTTGACCTCATCCCTCTTCACAACCCTCAAGTTCCCACCACCATCGATAATGTGTAGCTCCAGTGCGCCAGCGGCCACCATGCTGTCCTCCTTCAGACTGGACCTGTGCGCCCCCATAGCTATACTTCCGGCAAGAGTGATATTCCAATTGACGAGCGTATAGCCAACGCTGGCGCCTTGTCCATGTAGATATTCAGCAAGCTGCAGGAAAGTTACTCCAGCCTCGATCATTACTGAGCCATCTGCTTCACCTGCCAGTAGCGAGAGGTTGGTAATGCGATTGACTTGCTCGGTTCGTATAATGACGGTTGCAGGATCGTCCGAACACATAGTGTCGTACCACATGTGGCCTTTTCCAGATGCGCGGACGGGGATGCCGCTATTCGCTGCTTCCTTGACGATGGAGACCATTTCTTCGACGGTGGTAGGGTCGTAGACTTTGGAGACATTTTTGCAGGCCGGGAAACCCTCTCCATCAAATGTATTGAAGACGATCGCGTTCGTAAGGCTTGGTACCAGGGTAAGCACTGTGAAGAGAACAAGGCGCGCCATTTTGTTCAGCGAGACCACGAGAGTCCAAGGAAGCAGCGAGGCTAGAAGAGGGCCCTTCGCTCCGTCGCATCACTCTTATACATTTTTCCATGACTGCTACTCCAGGATGCACACCTCGGTGTATCAGCAGCGCAAAATCATTTGCCCTCTAGACAGGCCATGTGAAAGTTCAGGGCATCGGACGGGGCTTCTTCCCATCGCGCAAGCGAGGCGAGCATCGCATTCAAGGAGATAGGGGCTCTATGTCTGCCAAAACTATTGTTCTAGAGTCACGAAAGAAAATGGTTGTGTTGAATGAACACATTGGGGCTCTAGCTCCTGGGCATTGCGGAGAATTTGGCCTTTCGAGGTCGCAATTGCGGGGTAATCCGGCGAAGTGGCTCCATGGAGAAGCGAGGTGACGAAGGGAGTCAAAGAATGAGTAATATGTCCGAGAGATAAATTGAGTTCTGACATGGGGATATTGTCACGTACGGGTTCCGTGTGGAGGTGATGGAAAAGGAGATGATATGGACCAGGGGTGAAGACACGCTAGTAGCCGACACATGTACCTCTCCGCCTTCCGTCTCAGGCTTCCTACACACCACCTTCCAGCCCCGAAAATGTGCTGGTCCCTCTGCCCTCTCTGGCATCTATGATAACGAGATTCTTCAGCAACTGTCAACTTGCATTCGACGGTATAGTAATTTTCTATGCATTTAATGGCATATTGAGAACAAAGCATTACTGGGCCGAATTTTTTTCAATGTTCAATTCCGGTAGTTAATATAGACAATACCTAATCGCTCCTCCTTGGAAACTTAGATCTCCAGACAGGCGTCAGCAATATATCACCATCGAGATACAGCGTCCATAAACTGAAATCTCACCAGGCGCTGTGACGGGGCTTGACAACATGGCACATATTTCGGACGCCGTGTCTCAGGCTGGTTCTAATACTTTAATCGAGACGGATGGGAATGCAACTGCCCCAAACCAAACCGTAAATGGTTCCGGCTGGGGTGCTATCCCCAAGATCCCAGATGAATTTTTCACGGACACTCTTTCGGGTAGCTTGTTCCCAGCTGGGAGTTGTGTCGACCCGGACATCTACCGCTTTGTATCGGAGCACTCTGGTGGTTCCAACCACGTCCCCATCTATGAAGTTTAGGAATGGGAGGATGCCGGCAAGAAGTATGCCATCAAAAACCCAAAGAATGGCAAGAAAGCTCATGAGCAACCGGTAGATGCGTATATGCTCTGATGTGAGGCTCGAACCACGGCCTACATCCAGAAGCATAGCAAGATACCCATGCCCGAGGTTGTCCAGTTCAGTGATAGTCATGATAACGATCTGGAGGCTCCTTACATTATTATGACAGCCACCGAATGTGTGTCCGCGACTGATATTTGGTACGAAAAGGACGATGACGGCGAGCATGATTACGAAAATGCGAATAGCCCATCACCACAGTGGCAGAAACTACGCCAGGCCTTCTTGCGTTCCCTAGCTTGCGCAATGGCTGGGCTGCGCGCCTTCACATTCAAAGGCATCTGTGTTGGACTAGGACAATCTTACTTCAGATCCTTCGAGCCTTGAGTGCGTCACCAAGCAGAAACCCGCTATCGGTCCCTCGTACTACTGGAAATTTGCTTTCCAGTCGGACCCAACCCCTGTAGAACTCACAACAAGACCCGTTTTTAACTCGAGCCAGGAGTACTTCGCGACTGCTCTCGACGAGTTCTGGCCCTACATCGAGAACGTGTAAACCCCCGAAGATGGTTGGAAGAATGGCATGCGGTGCATTATGGAAGCCGTACTACGCACTCAACCCTTTACCACTTCAAAGAAGACCCCAGACGACAACACAGAAACCTTTGTTCTCCGGCACGACGACCTGAAATGCCAGAACTTTTTCTGCTACCCCAATACCGGCGAGAGTACAAGCATCGACTGGGACAAATGCTAGGCTGTGTCCCGCTGCTACGGCTACATTTCCCTCATCCTCTTCCTCACGTTTGATTATTTCCCGAATTTCTCGACTTACGAGGACATACGTATGCCATGGGTTCTCTCGTACTATCGGCAGGTATATGCGGATGCGATAGTTAAGGCTATGAGAGCGGATAGCGATGCGAAGTTCACGAGCAGATCTGCGATATATCAGGCTGCACATGGAGCGGTGTTTGCTGGCAGTCCTGGTGGGGATTTGTAAGATTTCGTGCGGAAGTTGTGTCGGGATATGTTCGCGTTTAGGCACTTGCAACTACTGGGGTTTCTGGGGCGTCTTAGCGAAGGATGGGATGAGGCAGAGCTGGCTGTTGCGAAAGAACTGGAGCAGATTTTGGAGCCGTAAGATGATTGCTGTACGACTTGGGATGATAGGACTTAATTCGTGGGTTGGGGACGAATCTAATGATCCGGATTTATTAGCTCTTTCACGCGGGCGTTAGTTCTTCCTCCGTTTTATCTCTCTATTATTTAGTTACTCACTAATCAGAGTGAGGACCTGCCGACATTTTTTGTCTGATGGTGACCTATTTGAACATCTTTATAAGGATACTATTAGTGAATACGGTCTAACTAATACAAACATCAAACGTCCCTAGTCATGTCGCCATGGATCTATCGTTTAAGATTTTGTCGTGGAGTGCTGTGTCTGGTGATAGATATGTCCAAAACTGTGAGACAGATCTAGGTGCTATTGAAACCGGAGGCAGCTGATGCTTTAGGGGCACGTAGCTCGGCGCAATACTCTGAAGAGATGAGTAAAAGGCGAGCGCGGTTTGAATATGGGGTTTATCATATGTATCTAAGCTGCGATCTTGCGCTTCGTTGGCTATGGAACCTGGTATGAACCCCACTCGTTGGCGGACGTCGCCTCTACCGGAATAACGAGAGCGCAATCTTTTCAGCTGGAGACTGGGATACTGCTGACGTGAGTATTGGTGACGATCAATCGTAGCAACCCGTGCCGCCGATTTCGGGACAATTTATGCGCGTGCACGGGGCGGGGGTGGAGCACTGGACGTTAGGGTTAGGGTTAGGGTTAGCCCGGACCCGAGAGCCGTACGAGAGAATCGAATCACATCCAGTCAGACTGCACTCACGATAGACCGAGACGGCGATCCATTGGCATCTATAAACCGTACCGCACCACTAGAAACCGTAAGCAAGCGTTTCCCAATATCCTGCTATATCTCGCAATGTCTTCTCGTGCGCCCAATCCGGGTCGTTTGGGCATTGCGGCGCTGTTTGTGCGCATGGGTACCTCCCGCCTGCCGACTTTCTGTCCACCTGGCGCATGGCTAACGTACAATAACAGCATTAGTCGCGCTCTGGAGAGCGGTCACATATCCAATCCGCACAGACACCGCGTCCACGCTCCTCAAGGATGCCTTTTTTGCCGGACTCCGCTCGGTGCTCCATCGCATCACCATTCCTCAATCGCGATACCTGAGCCCGTCGACGCGTGAGACCTATTTCGATTTCTGCAAAGCCAAGAAAATAGAGCCACAGACTTTGAAAATCGAAGGCAAAGATGGTGTTGGCGTGGTGGGCTACTGGATTGGGAGTCCTAATGCAGAGGTCGTTGTCCTCTACCTGCACGGTGGAGGGTATACCCAGAGCGCAACACCGGGATACTGTCACTACTGGCATTGCTTCGCTGAAGAATCGGCGAGCTTGAAGGGTGCACCGCCGGCGTCTACACTGCTTCTGGGCTACTCACTGGCCCCCGAGGCGAAATACCCGACACAGCTTCAGGAAGCCGCCGCGGCGCTGTTGCATCTCGTGAACGTGTGCGGAAAATCCCCTGCCAACATCTTCGTCGCCGGAGACTCGGCAGGCGGACATCTCGCCATCACACTCCTTTCGCATCTTCTGCGCCCCCGTTCCTCGATACCAGAGGTCACACTCTCGGCTCCGTTACGGGGACTTTTGCTCATCAGTCCGTGGGTCTGCTTCCGAACAGACTATGAGAGCTTCGCACGCAACGCCAACAAGGACATGGTCGAGGCGCTCATGCTTCGAAAATGGGCTGCCATGTATCTGGATAAATCGAATGCTGATCCCGAAACGGATCCAGGCTATGTCTCAGGCGATGCATACTCGGAGCCTATGAGCAACGACGCAGATTGGTGGAAAGGTGCGGATCGCGTCGTGAGCGATGTCTTCGTTTGGACCGGGGGCAACGAATGCTTCGCCGACCCAGTAAAAGCATTCGAACCTGTTTTCAAGAAGGGGTGGAGTGAGGGAGGGGGACAAGTTGAACGGGTGGTCTTCGTAGAGACTCCTGGATGTGCTCACATCGAGCCGATAATGGGGGTTATGATGAACCCTAAGCAGAAGAGCGAGGACCAACAAGCGGTAGAGTCGTGGCTGAATGCGAGGCTGGTGGGCTGAGGTCCGAGGAACGATTCGTCCGGACGGGCGCCGCACACTCGGCCGACCGCGAGGCTGCCTTCTCCGAACGCCAAAACACCAAAAGAGATATGCGCCAAGCATCGTCGTACATCCTCCCATTTGTATATAAGAGCTTCCGTTAGACCGTTGCGGCATGTGAGAGGTACAGAGGCACCAAGATATCAACGCATCATTATTTCCATCCTTCTTTATTTCCCAGCGCTTTGTGCTACTTCTCGAATCAGCTTTCCTCTTCTCGTACAATATGTCTCAAGAAGATACCGCCCCCAAGAAGACCATCCTCATTCTCGGTGCATCATACGCCGGAATCTCAACAGCACACTACCTTTTAAAACACATTATTCCCAAACTGCCCTCCCCCTCATCCTACCACATCACGCTCGTGAGCCCCTCCACCCACACCATCTGCCGCCCGGCCTGCCCCCGCGCCCTCATCTCTGATTCCTTCTTCGACCAATCCAAACTCTTCGTCTCCATCCCGCTGCAGTTCAACCATTACCCTTCATCAACCTTCCAATTCATTCAAGCCAACGCCACATCCCTCGACACCGAGAACCGCACCGTAACCATCGCCCCAGCTGTTTCCGCGTCCAATACCTCGCAAGCAACCGCAACCGCAACCGCAATCCCAGAGCCACAGACCCAAAGCTTCCCCTTTTATGCCCTCATCATCGCAATCGGCTCTTCTACCCCTTCGCCCCTGCTAAGTCTAAATTCCTCACCACACACATCCCTCCAATCCACCTGGACCACCTTCCGCGCCGCCTTGCCCTCCGCACGGCACATCGTCATTGGCGGCGGGGGACCCGTCGGTATCGAGACGGCCGGGGAACTGGGCGAGTACCTGAACGGCCGTCCTGGAGGCTGGTTTACCTCCTCCCGGAAACCCTCCGTCAAAATCACCGTACTATGTTCCGCGGACAAAATCCTCCCAGTCTTACGTCCCGCTCTCGCTCAAAAAGGAGAAGGCATGTTATCCCGCGTCGGCGTCACGGTGCTGAAATCCGTGTCCGTGGTATCCGTGACCCCTGAGTTCGCGGGACGAAGTCCTGACTCCAACGGCCTGACTTCGAAAGCGAGGATAGGGCTTAGTAATGGAGAGATGATTGACGCGGACTTGTACATCCCTGCCACGGGCACGGTACCAAACACCGCCTTCCTACCGAAAGACTTACTAGTCGGGGACGCGGATTTGCGGGTCCGGACAAACCCACAGACCTTTCGTGTCGAGGGGACCCATGAAAGGATTTACAGCATAGGGGACTGCAGTTCCGCGTTTCGTCCCGCGGTGCATAATATCCTAGCCGGGATTCCTGTTCTGTGCAAAAATATCGGGAAGGATTTGCGAGCTGCTGCTGCAGAAGGGAAAGCAGGAGAAGGAGAAGCGGATACCCAGTTCAAGGAAGACACGAGGGAAATGCAGTTGGTCCCCATTGGGAGGAGTGCGGGTGTGGGGGCTGCGATGGGGTGGGCGGTTCCTGGGTGGATGGTTTGGCTGATCAAGGGGAGGGATTATTGGGTTTGGACTACGGGTCGGTTGTGGAGTGGACGTCAGTGGGGATGAGGTAGAGTGACCGATGGCTGAGGCTAGGGTTCATAGATGAGGATCTAGGATAGCGAGTTTATGGTTTGTGGGTATTTCTGGGTATGTGGAAGACTAAGACTGGCGGATATTAATCTACACGAGCATCCTCTTCGTCGAATATTGTATCAAAGAAACGAGGTATTGTAAATGTTTGGTATAAAGTAAGTCATCATAGGGCTGACCCAAGGCGCCCATGCCGCGAAGTACCGTTTTTGCTCCTGTTGCAAGGGTCCCGGAGGTAGGAAGCCCATTTTAAAACACACCATGGCCGTACAGTGTGTACAGAACTCCTTGCTCCCTCACTTCAACACGACTGACACTGAAAGGAGAAGAAGAGTAGAAATAAAACCAAACGAAACTTTATACACAGGAGGGATTACAAAGCCCTAGTCTTCTTACCCCTCCTGAACATGGTGCGCAGAACGTCACCCCACCGCTTCGTCTCCGGATTGTACGTCCCCACCCGTTCGGACTCTGTAACGGAGGACTTGCCGTGTACACTCGCCATGCCAGTTCTAGATTCCGGTCGCGGCGGAGCATTGGACCACGTTCGGGTCTCTGGGTCAAATTTACCGACGGGGTCTCTGCGATTCGCGTGGGTGGGTGGCATGCCTGTTCCCGGATGCATGGGACCGGATGCTGTTGTTGTCGAGAGAAGAGTGGCATTTGAGGGTTTGTGTTTGGTGAGGAAGTTGTGCAGTTTTTTACTATGGCAAAATAATGTTAGTGCCGTTCATAGAGTGAAACGGTGCACATATTGACTTACGGCTTCTGTTTCTTCTCCAAACTCCCCAGCTGCTTCTCGCTAGCCTTCAAAGTCTTCTTCAAGGCGCTCTTCACCTTCTTCATGCCCTGCAGCTGCACAGCTGTCTCATTTCTCAGCATACGCACCCTCTCGACTTCTTTTGCCCATGCCTCAAGATCTTCGTCGTTTGTGCTGACACTAGCCCGGCTCCCTGGGCGCGGTGGATGATCGTGCCTAATTCTCTCCACGCTCCGGTGACTTGTCATCGTGCCAGGCCGAGAGCTGGCGGCATATAGATGCTGCATGGCGGGTGAAAGCATGAAGCCGTCCATTTCATCTGCCTGATCCCTTGGGGCGACCCACCCTGCGGCCTCATCTGGGTCAGCAGGTTGGTCCCATTCGGCGAGAACCTCGAGGTGGCGAGTCTTCTCCTGGAGCGTCTTGACCACTTGCTCGAATGTGTCTTTGCTCTCCCTCAGGATGCGCAGCTCCTGCTCAACAGCATCGATGGAGGCCGCAAAGTCGCTCTTACGCCTTTGCAGCTCTTCGATGGTGGCGTCCTTGACCTGGAGATCGGCTAGCAGCTTGCTCTCGTTGCTCTTCAGGGATACAATATCCTGTTCTTTCTGCTCAATTTGCTGGTGCAGCTCTGAGTTTTCATCCTTGAGCACTTCGATCTCTTTGCCTTTGATAGTAAGCCGACGCTTGTACTTGTCCTTTGAGCGTTGGGCAGCTTCGATCTTGGCATTGGACTCGTCGATGAAGCAGCTAAGTCGTTTCTCGCTGTCCTCCACGGCGGCTTCGACACCAGTCATATCTTCTTCTGCCTGCTCAAGGAAGGCCTCCAGTTGCGAATTTGCGTTTCTGACGGCACCGAGCTCCTTTTCGGCAGTCGCCAGCCTGGTCGTCAGATGCTTCTCGGAGTTTTCGAGATCGGCGTTGGTGCGGCGTAAAGAGTCGAGCTCGATGTCGGCGACGGAGAGTTTGGTCTTGAGGTTGATACCCTCAGACTCGACTCGGCTTAGGCGATTTCGGGCATTGCAGAGACCATGTTCCAGGTCCGCGTTAGATCGAAGCGCACCATTGAGGCGCGCCTCAACCTCTGCCTTCGAGTCTTGCATGTGCCGAACCTCGTCCCTCAGACCAGCTCGCGATTCCTCTGATTTCCTCAACTTTTCGTGCAGCTCTGCCTTTGATGTTTCCATCTTGGCAAGCTTGTCCCTGCTGGCCTGCAGTTCTTGTTGTAGGTCGGAAGACTGCTGCTGCACGCCTCGAAGTTGCTCTTCCATGTGGGCCTTTGCCGCCCTCAGAGTCTCAAGCTCTTTCTGGATTTCCGGGTTTGGCTGTTCGAGGGTATGAATCCTGTCGTGGGCCGCCTGAAGATCTCGCTCGAGATTCGCCTGAAGTAACCTCAAAGAATCGACCTCGGACTGCAGCTCGGCCCTCAGATCAGCTTCATTCGCAAGCTTCTCCTTGGTCCTCCGAAGCTCCTCTTCCATGTTCGACTTGGTTACCCGTGTGTAGCCCAGATCCATTTGCAGGCTCGCGTTGGTCTCGGTTGCGGATCGGTAATTCGATTCGATCTCGGCAAGGGTCTGCTGCGCGAGTGCCAACTCGCCGTCGACGCGCTCCTTCAAGCTCTGAGAGTTCTTGAGACCATCAGTCAGCCATGACACTTCGCCCTCGAAGGCACTGATCTTGTCGCTATATTCTTTGACTTGAGACTCGAAGAACTCTACCGCTTTCTGAAGGGTGGCGACGGTTGCTTGCGATTTCTCCAGTTGCGACTCCATTCCGGATCGGTGACTTTCGTTCTCGGCGAGTTTTTGTTGCAGATCGGCTTCGCTATGTTCGGCGGCATCGAGTTTACTTTGCAAGCTGTGGAGGTCTTCTTCGAGTCCGGCAGTGTATGATTCAAGCCTCTGTATCTGGCGATTAAGATTATTAACTTCGGCTTCCATCAAGGACTTGGATCTCTCCAAAGCCTTCATGGTCTCCTCCCCCTGCCTGGACTTCCCCTCGAGCTGTTGAATCTCTTGAATCTTCACCTCCAACTCTGCTCGCAGCTCAGCCTCAGATTGGGCAGAGTGCTCCAGTTTCGATTGGGTTGAATGTAGGATTTCCTCCACAGCTGCCTTGGATTGTTCCAAAGCAGCTACCCGAGAGTGGTAGCCCTGGATATCCTCTTCCAGTCCCGCTCGGGTCATTTCTAGGGCCTTGGCGCTCTCCTTGCTTCGCAGACAGTCGGCCTGGAGCGCCTCGATCCGACTCCGACATACGACAAGAGCATGGTCTGATTCTCGCTTGGCACGTATCAGGCGGTCATTCGACGTGCGTATCTCGATTAGATCGTCTGGGAGCCAATGATGGCTTCCAGATTCCCAAGACTTGGAGGAGGGCGAATGTGTCGGGGTTTTTGGCGACGACGGTGGCTGGTACGAGAGACTCGAGACACGGCTAGGTGGCGATGGCGGGGGAGAGAGAGGACTTGCTTGAAGGCGCTTTGGAGTAGATATTTGAGGATTGGGGCTGGCATCTGTCGCAACGATTAGCATTGATCGTCTCCGATGGGCATATCCCATACATTGCAAAGTCAACATGGCGGCTCTCTCCAGGCTTTCCAGTATCTCCCTGTTTCGCCGTTCCTCTTCCCTCCAGCCCTTGGTAAGGATCTCAATCCTCTTGTCAGCATTCCGTGTCGAGATGTAATCCTTCTTCCTACTGTGGGCGAGGTTTCGTGCCGTACTGGCGATTTGCTTTTCCTTGACGGAGATGTTCACGGCAAGACGGAAAGCTAGTCGGCGCAAAGCAGCGACCGAAGCCTTGGCCTCAGCGCCGGCAACCTGCTGAGCTTTCAACTCGGAACGGAGAGAGTTTCGCTGATTCTTGATGAGCGAGAGATGCGCCCAATTGGAGACGGGGCCGCCGGCAGGACTCCCATTATCTTTGGTGGGGGGTGTTGGTGGGTGCACATCGTCTGCCTCGTGCTCTGCGCTCCGTGCATTCTGCGGGGTTTGGGGACTCAGTGGCCGGTGCTCCAGAATGAAGCTATCGGTCATGGACTGGTCCGCCTTTGGTGTATGAGGCAATGGCCTTTCCAGCTTCGTTATGCTGGGAGGAAGTATGTTCTCCATGTTGGGGATGTAGGTGTACTGCGCATGTCGATGGAGGTCGGGGTTGGGGCTCGCGGACGGCATGTTGAACGAAGAAGCGGCGAATTAGAAAATCCCCGCACTGGATGTTTCGGATTGGGGCTGGGAGAGCTAGGCAGTGGTGTGCAGCATGCCACACGCCTGTGCAGGATGTTGATTTGCTGTCTGGATCGGAGACGTGGAAAGCGGTGAGAGGATCGCCAAAGAATTTTCTAGACCATTGGGAGAGAGGCAGGGTATAAAAGTGAAGCGAACAAACGGACGGACTGCAAAGAAGCTTGGAATGAGGGCACAGATGACAGACAGACAATTGACAGACAGACAATTGACAGACAGACAGTTGACAGACCAGACAGACAATTGACAGACAGGCAATTGACAGACAGACAATTGACAGACAGGCAATTGACAGACAGACAATTGACAGACAAGAGACGGACAGACGCCAGCCGGCGAGAGCAGCGATCAGACAGGAAGAAGAATAGTGGGCGTAGGCGTCATAGGTATACTGTAGCAGCGCGTCGACTAGGTCAGGAGTGAGTCTTTTTTCTCTGGCTCTCGGTCAGGACACCGATTGCAGCCGAGTGCTTGGAGCAAGCAAAATTGCGCGAGTGTGGGCGCTCGAGGACATGGGTTGCTGGTGTTTGTGTCTCTCCCCATCATGGGGTGATGCAGGAGAGTGGAACCCGCCGGCTTTCGGGAGCCTGCTTCAGGCCTGAGGCTGGCGCCACGCAGGGCTAGGAGGCGCGCATGGGGCTCGCGGGAGGTGCCACACTCGTCGGCCGCCAGCCCAGCGCGCGAGCTGGAACGGTGACGGACGTTGTTAGCGAGCGTGCGAGCCGCCGTGCAGGGAATCAACGGGATATTGGGAGTCTCAGGTCTGGCACAGACGTGTCATCGTCGCGGGCGACTGCTAGAGTCCGCAGGTCTTGACAGCATCGGCGTGCATCCCCGTGACCGCCCACTCCCTGCGCGGCCTCGCGTCGATCCCAGCGGCGATCACGAACCCATCATCTTGTCCGGGCCCCGATGCTGCCTCACTTCCGGGCCATTCTCGCGACGCAGCAACTGCTCCAAGCTCGTGAAGATTCTCCCGGCCTGAAGTGCCTCGGTGCTTTCTGCCGGTACGCGCTCCTCTGCATTAGGCCCAACGGCGTGAAGCTGTGGAGATGGCCCATGGAAAAGATCATTCGACGCCATTTTGGAATGATACATTGATAAAACCAAACTCCCACCACGGAAACTGCTTTTTTCGCTGCTGTTGTGCCTAAAAAGGAACACCTCTCCAGGGGCTGGCGGCAGCAACACACTGGTTCCCTATCTAGCCCCGGGTGTGAGGTTGTGGGCGGCACATGTCCACTCTGGTCGTCGACCTCAACTTTGGGAAGAGTCATGCTACTCAATTCAGGGCTCCATGTCAGTGCGTATACGAGGGGAGCTCCATCAAGCTCCAAAAATTTCAAACCCAACACCGTGGTCAGCACCGGCTGAAATTGGCCTTGTGCAGCTTCAGGCCTCCCGGCAAGGCAGATGGAGGAATTCGGGAGAGGGGGAGAACACCTGCTTTTGCTGTGCACTCACTCATACATGCAACGAAACCAGCTCCCTGGGTCGCCAGGAACCGGATGCAACAAATGCAGCTGTTCACTTTGGGCCTTTTCGGCCGGCCCCGGGGCTTCCATCTGCACCGTCCTTGCTCATGGGGACCTTCTCCAAGTGCCGTTGCAGGAGACCGAAGTTCCGAAACATAAAAATGCGCTTTGAAAAAAGCTATCTTGTGCCAGCTTTCTTTTTCTCGACGCTGTCCAGAATTTGTCCTTCGTCAAGCCACATGCAGTCCCACCCCAAACAGGCATCCCTATACACAGGAAAACTCCCAAAATAAACGGTGACCAATCTCATCTCGTATACGTCTTTTGCAAGTGTTTCGCGATCGTTGTCAACTGAATGTTGCTCGTCCCCTCGTAAATTGCACCAATCTTACTATCCCTGAAGTATTTTTCCGCCAGTCCCTCTCTTACGAAACCCATGCCTCCCATCCATTCGACGGCCTGCCCCGAGACCTTACCGGCGACTTGCGATGAGTATAGCTTAGCCATGGCGGCGTCCATCACGAAGTCTTCGCCAGCCTCCTTTTTGCGAGCTGCATTGTATACAAGCGCGCGGGCGGCTGAGATTTCCGTCCAAGTCTGAGCCAGCTGGTGCTGCATACCTTGGAATTCACCGATGAGCTGACCGAACTGCTTGCGATCATTCCATACGTAGCTAATTGTCATCAGAACATCACAATATTGGAGTTTCGGCTTCACTCACCCAGCTGCGTTCTCCCAAGCCCCGAGTGCCAGGCCGGTCATTTGCGCGGCGATACCGATGCGTCCTTCGTTCAAGAGTCCAATGGCGTACTTGTAGCCCTCAAACTCATTCCCAAGAAGGTTCTCCTTTGGGATCTCGACGTCGTCGAAGTTGATCACGCAGGTACTGCTGGCCCTGATGCCGAGCTTCTTCTCCTTCTTGGCAATAGAGAAGCCGGGGGTGCCTTTTTCTACAACGAACGCGGTGATACCCTTGTACTTCTTGCTCGGGTCCAGGTTGGCGAACACGATGAAGAAGTTGGCCTCGACGCTGTTTGTTATCCACATCTTATTGCCAGTGATTTTGTATCCATTTTCTGTCCGAGTGGCTTTGGTGGCGAGGGCAAAAGCATCGGATCCTGACACCGGTTCTGAAAGGCAAAAGGATCCTGAGCATGTCAGTGCTTCGGTGTTTGCAGCTTCTTTCCTGTTCGATGCTCACCAACTGTCTCTGTCGCTAACTTGGGTAGCCATTTCTTCTTGAGGGCAGCAGAACCCCACTTCATTATTGCAGTATTGCAAAGCGTGTTGTGCACATCACAGAGGACGCTCACGCTGGGATCCACCCTGGCCAGCTCTTCAATGGCAATGATGGCGGATGTGAAGTTCATGCCCGACCCTCCGTATTCCTCGGGTATCTCGATGCCCATGAGACCCTGCTCGAACAGCTGCTCTACCACGGCCGGGTCCATGGCCTCTGCCTCGTCCATCTCTCGAGCCTTGGGGAGGACTACGTCTTTGGCGAACTTGGCCACGGAGTCGGCCATGAGTGCCTCGGTCTCAGAGAGGTGGGTAATGGGCGTGGGCGGGACATCTGTGATGTCCATTTCGCGCCGGGGGACTGTCGCAGAGAGGCATCGTATCCTACAGGTGAGATGGTGAGCATCAGGAGCAGCATTTGGTACGGTGGGGGAGCATACTGCGGGGTGGATCTCGAAAAGGCGGGACGCAGGGGTCTTGAAGAGGCCGTGGCAGCGCGTGCAAGGGGCCGGAGAGCTTTGGGAATTGAGGCCATGATCGCAGACTGTAGAGAAGAGAGTCGTGCAAAGAGAGGGAACAAGTGCAGGCCTGCAGAATTGAATATCGAACTTGGGGAAGATGTTTGGCCACAGGCTTAAGCCGAGGATGAAGAGAGCATTGACCACTCATAACGGTAGCCGGTGTTTGCCGCCATTATCAGATCCGGGGGTGCGGAGATCCTTGACACGTGACGGATCACATGCGTGGGCATTCCCAGGCTGGGCGAGCGATGCGCTCAATTGAATGACGCCGTGTCTTGCAAGGCTCTTACGCCTGTCTTTGCTACCAAGGTTCCCTATCGTCCCTAGCTGGATAGGCCCTCCTGCCTGTTCAGCCAATAATGGGCAGGTGGAGGGGACGTCGTCGTCTGAAACTGAATACGAAGCTTCCGCAACCTTGATCCAACCTCAACTTGACGACCGACCTCATCAGACCTCATCAGACTGCCATATTAGAACATCCCGTGGCGCCCCCTTCCTTATGTAGTGCGACGGGATCTTGTCCACTCGCTCATCGCACAAGCCTCTTTTGTGGCTTTCTTCGTTGCGTCAAGGTTGTGATGAGCCGCACCGGTCCGGCTGCGGTGTTTCACACCTGGTCCTATCCGATGGGGGCCAAAAATGAGGAGGCCACGAGCGGCGAAACATCGCGACGAGCCGAGTACACAGAGGAATTCGATAATTATCCTAATACACAGGTGATATGCTCCATTGTACGCCAGCACGATCCGTTCTCGTTCCTCACTCTCATCAGACTTGGCATGGCAAAAGCCTGTCCGATTGATGAAGATTGGTCCAAATCTCAAGCGAAATTGGATGGTGTCCGAGGCCTCGCTGACCCTCAGCTGAGTCGCTGCCTCGCTTGTCGGCCAATCAGCCATACAAAGGTCACCGTGGATATACTATTGATCTCCGCGGCCAGTTTTACACCCGGGTACGGCTTGCCACGACGCTCTGTCATTGGATCATACTCTTCAAGCGTGCTATTCTTGTGCTGAAGACCCGCCGTGCCGCCCCAGGCAGCCAAACAAGGTTCACGGACCTTACAGTAGATCAATGCCATCTTCTTGGGGGCTGGGAAACCGTTACATAGGTTCTCGCACTGGCTGTACCCTACGGGCTTCCATTTTCCATCGAATCGTGCGGCGACGGGTCGCTTTGCATGTGAATTGAGCGTACCGGCTATTTTCCATACCAGCCTAGTTCTATCACACCGAAGGAGTCCGCGGAAGTTGGTATCCGATAGGGGTCCCGCGCAGAATGCCAGGCAACTACAGTTATGGTCGTCTTCCGCCTGTCCAAGAGTCGCCGAATCCGGATGATACCCAGGATATAGCTGAGTGAGCTCACACGTTCTTGGCCGCATCGAACACAGCTAAAATATACTCTCAGTGTCGCCGACACCACCTTCAATTCCCAATGGACTCTCCATCCGCTCACATCGCCTTCCCCGTCATCTCCCGCATACGCTCCGATAGACCAACAGGACGCCGCCGATCGCTCCAGCGTGAGAAGCTTCGACACACTTGGAACCTCATCCTCATCATCGAGCACTAGTATCGACAAACTCAAATATGGGTGGAATAGAATTCGGAGGAAGCCCCTCCCAAGGTACCTGCAGGGATCTATAAGAAGACATCCGGCGGCAGACATCCACCCAACTCGGATTGGTCGTGGAGTATGGAACGACCAGCTTTTGGTGGACCGATCGCTTCGCTCCATGGCCGCGACCACTGCAGTTTTTGCTGTGGCCATGATCATTGTGATCGCAACAAACCTGGGGTCGTTTTCGGACAGGGCGAACAAATTCACGAGTTCGGTTGGAGGGAAGGCCAAAGATTGCACGTCGGTCACTCATACCAATACCGCACTGCTACTCTTGATCAACATAGCTGCAACCATGATCTTGGGCATGTCCAACACTTATCAGCAGCTCGTCACCTCTCTGCGAATCGGGGACCTTAAGCATATGCTCGAGAAGTTCGGGGACTCAAGAGTCGGAACCAACTCTCCATTCAACATCAACCATAAGCAAGAGGGAAAACTGAAATCATGGTTGGCCTGGTCTCTGCTTATCTCCACGTCGCTGCCGGTACACTTCCTGGCCAACTCTCTTATTGGCCCAAGCTATATTTTCGAACCTCCTTCTGTTGTGGATTTTGAGGAGATGACATATCTCAAACTCAAAGAATTCGTCAGCACATCAGATAACTTAGTCCGTTCCTCTGGATCATTTGTTTGTTGGAGTGCGTTCCGGACGGGACGAGCTCACTTCCCCGCGACTTCAGAAATCCTAGGTCAGGATCAAGGTGTATCCGGTAATTACAGATTCGACCACCAATACGATCAGATCACAGTACACTACGCAAGTGATAACTGTACTGGCCTGGCAAAAGTGGCGACTGACATCAGGGCGCTAGAGTCCGAATACCCCCGGCGTATTTATGACTATTCTGGATTCTACTACAGGAACGGCAAATGTCAAATGGGCACAGATGTGGTATGCTCTGTGTCCCAGCCCAGGAATGCACAATGTCGTCTGAATGTACGCATGAATGCCGCATTTATACTCGCTGCGTGTTTATGGGTGAAGGCGATATACATGATCAGCGTTAACGTACTTGCGCGAGGAAAACTCAAGCGACACTTACTGACTTTTGGAGATGTCATTGTTGCGTCGGCCTCAAATCCGGAATTACGGGTCCAAGGGTATGAAACTTTCATCCGAGGTACTCAATGTGATTGCTTATCGTCGCAGGGAATGTCTGGTCAACGCCGGCCACAGTTATCGGCGAGCTTCGTCCCACACGTGCCACAAACACTGTAAGAGTAAAGAAGAGTCGAAGACAGGTGGTGAGCTACCCTGCTCAAGATTGATTGGTTGCTCTCTGCTTACCTCTCTTAGATGAGATTGGCCACTGCCAGAAATGCAACAAATGGAATTCCGTCTGCAAGCTGTCGAACCAGCCGCAACCTACCCTGGCAACGAAAATGAAGAAAAGTTTGATTGCTAATCTGGGTAACACGGCCCTTACTCAGATGTGCCTGCTCTTCTTCTGTGCCTTTTGCATGCTTGGGGTTTCTCTCTTCGCCGCAGTCATGGTGGGGATGGCATATTCGTATGAGACGGATCGGTGTCATCGGTATGGCCGCAGTAGTTCAAAATGCAGAATGTCAGGAATAGACCGGTTTTCCCAGCTGTCCGGCGGTTGGGGTGGATTCAACCAGTCGCAGACAATAGCCTCGCTCCCCGCGGATCAAATGGCTAATGAGATCGTCAGTTTTTGCATGTACGTTTATGATCCTAATCGTTAGTTCCGAAGAAGGCGATACTGATCTTTTCTAGATCCAACGGAGCCCAGTTCATCTATTCGCTACTCTACCTGTACGTAGACCCAGGCGCCTAGATCGCTGTTTGTTGCGGGACTTGGTGTTTGATTCCTTCATGTCTCTCCGGTGGATGGACGTGGCTAGCGTTCTCGAGACAAAGACATCGCTTTCACGCTACCCAAATTGCATATTGGGAATCACACGCAAAGTCCCCCGAACAATATCTCCAATTTTTTTGAATTTGCACTGACAGCTTGCACAGCATGCTTGTATGTAAACCTTCGCTACGGACTCGACGTTGGTGCCGAAGTCAGTACACCTAATGTTTTAGATACCACCCAGGCGGTGTTCTAGAGCAGGCGCATGGCGCCCAAGGCAGTCAGAACACCTCTAGGTGGTCTCTAACAATGGGTTTACCAATTCGTGAAGTGATTACCCTAAAGAATAGTGTTGACTTGGATTAGATTTACAATATCACCCTCATCTCACAGGAGTACGACTGGGGTAAACTGGAGTGGGAACGCCGACCATTGCGATGTACAATCGTGAAAGGAGACTGCTTTACCCAGGACTATCTTCTACAGCTACCAAAAAAGATACTATTCCCCATCATGGGATACAGTGTCTTGACCCATTGGATGCTTGGAGAGGCCCTCCAAACCCAAGAATCGATTTGGCGAGACGACATACCAGGTTGGCACGTTGAGCATTCGAGGTACACTGTCGGTCTACCTGTTTCCCCAGAAAACCGAACGCGGCGCTAATTTGGCCCAGATAACATACGCCGCGTATCCGCTGTGGGCGGCAACTCTTCTGATCCTCGCAATGACCGCTATGTGTTGGTGGGCGTATACCTACAAGCGCGAGGGCTTCATTCCACAGATGTTCGGGAGTATCAGGACATTGTGCTCGGCGACCACACAACTCGACGATTTCCCGAGGTAAGTCAACGCTAGTATCCTGCCTTGCTTTGCTTTACTGACGACCCGATAGTGTTGGTGTGAAGTGGGGCGACCTTGGGATGGGGAAATTGTTCCGCCATGCTGGATTCTCATCTGAAGAGGTCATGCCCATTGTACCCCATGAGCTGTACGCCGGCCTCAACGACGCGACAGGACCGAATGCGAGGCTTGGTAATTATGAAGACGAGGAGGAACCTATGAGGCGGAATTCCGGGGCGGGATACGAGGGACGGTTTGCAGGTGATTGAGAGACGACGGGATGGCGGATGATTTCGACTTGTCATTGACTTTGTGCGGTCCAGATTATTCTTGTGAACGCGACACTACCAGCCAGGTTCCGACTCTGTAATGAGGAATGGGTGGAATTTTTGGACGCCAATTTCTGACGTGGCGGAGGAGACTAATAAGGGTTTGACACAGGGTCCAGAATCAGCATTCAGTCCGGCTTGCTTTGAAGTGCTCAAGCAAGCCATGTATTAGGTATTTTATAGCATCATATACCCTGCGTTCTTGGTCATCAGGGCCTTGCATCACTTCCACTCGCTCTTCTTTTAGAGGAGTCATCAGGCACCCAGAGAGATATCGGTACTTGGCGGGGCCAACATAGTGCAAACGCTAAGCTTTGTGAAAGCGAGACACGGGGTTGGGAATCCAGGCTCGAAGTCTCACTCGCAGGCCGGGATTCACTCATGGGGTGGACATGTGTGTCCTGGGACTTGGGGAAGCTTATTTGAGGGAACGGATAAGTGCAGCCACACGTATTCACAAGCAGAGGATTGGCGTGTTCGTTCATGACTGGTCCAGGGTTGATTCAAGCTTGCTCGGCGTTTGTTGGACACTTCGGAACTCGCATCGCACATGTCGGAATTGCGTGCACGAGCCACGGGATTCACGCCGAACACGCCGATCGGCATGCAAGCCGCTCTTCGGATGCCCTGTGAGTGGCCACAACAACAGCAGCTTAATAATTGCAGGCCGCCCTTCTGCAACAGCCTCGCGCCCTACCAAGCTCGGACTTGACATGCCGAACTGGCTCACTCAACCGGGCAGCGCAACAGCGTGGGCATGAGGGAGTAAGGGAGGGACAAATCCTGGGTTGGTCTGCGAGAGCATCAGGGATCTGATAGATAGTCCGGTTGCCCATCTTTGTCCCTGGGAAAACTCTTCGCTGCAGGTCCTCCACGTTGGAGTCACCAATGAACGCCCGGTAAAGTTTTCCTGGAAAGTAGCACGGAACAGTGCCTCAGTCTCTCAACACACGCGGCCTGCCCAGTCGGTGAGCACGATGCCCCGAAACACAGCTTTATTGGAGCTTTCCACCTAATGGCATGGCTGCGTCGCATGCTGAAAATTTGCGCTCGTACTGTGACATGAGTTATCCACATAGTGTGACATGGTTGCGCTGAAAAGCGTGTATACTTAACGTACACTGTCGAGCGAGATATCGCTAACAAATTAGTTGGTGCCATTCAGCCTCATCCTGCCGTTAGCGATCACAGGGCGCCATCGTTGGAACCACGGCCCCGATAACCTGACTCTGGCCGTCTCGAATGATGCGATTTGCGGAGTAAGATGGCGCACGAGAAGTGCTCGGAGTGCTCTTGGATGCCTCGCAAAGCGGTGCTTCTGCGCGTCTTTCACGCGTTGGGTGCGCTCATCTTGGCCGGCAAGCGCGCTGACTGGCCACTTCCATCAGTCATCTGTCATCGACACGCCCTCCCACTCCCCGCTTTGGTCGTTCCCGTCGGCCAAGATCTACTCCCCCCCCCAGGCGCATGCAGCTGGAGCATTTCATCCATATGCACGCCCGCAACCCTTTCAGCAAGCTAGGTTCCAGGATGACTCAAGTGCTCCTTCAGTCGCAGCCTGTGCTCCTACATAAGAGTCGCCCTGGCCGCTTCGTTCCTGACGCGTTATCTCATACTGTATACTTGCATCACACACTGCATTTCCCACCTGCATTCGGCCAGACACATATTCGGCCTGTGCTCGCTGTTCCAGGTCCCCGGGTTCTCCGCATTCGGCCGTCGTCGCTTCTGCCTTTGGCGCGCTTGCCACTTCCGCATCCGCCCTTTGTCTCTGATACTCCACGGGCGTAAAGCCTTCAGTCGGCCCAACATGCCGGCCTCGTCGAGCGCTTCGATTCATACCAGCTCCATGCAGTCGATTGGGAATCAGATCGGCTACAAAGTCCGCAACATTGCACACTATGGCCAGCCGCAAATCGACATCCACCTGGATGGCAGCCATGGACCGCATGGTAGATACATCACAAGCTTCAGCACCATGGATACCATCACGGGGACAGTGTCCGTGACTGCGCCACACGACATGAGATTCGAAGACATTGAAATCGCCTTCACGGGTATGTAGATATCATTCCACCGCCATGCCTTGGCGCTCTTGGTCCATGCGGCTGATTTGATATCGCAGGCACCGCCCAGGTCTTCGTTGACAGGCTCACCACCTCGCCATCAGTCTCGGGTCGCACAGAAGCCACGCATCGCTTTCTGGCCCTCAAGCAGCCAATAACCGAAGCTGATCTACCTCAGCCAAGGACCTTAGCAGCTGGCAAGAAATACGTCTTCCCATTCACTTTCACCGTTCCAAGCCAGCTTCTTCCGCGGTCCTGTGCCCATGCCGTGGCATCGGACCATGTTCGCGAGACTCATCTGATGCTGCCACCCAGTCTGGGGGACCCATCCCTAGCCGGCCACAGCGGGGCACTGCTAGATGATTTCGCACCCGAGATGTCCAAAATTGTATATGGCATCAAGGTCCGGGTGACGCAGGTTCATGAAGCCGACGGCAAGCTATCGCTGCTGGCAGAAAAGCTGAGGAAGGTTCGCGTAAAGCCAGCATTCGAAGAGCAGCCTCCCCTCAACGTGGACCCGGCGGATCCCGAGTACAAAGTTCGCCGAGAAAAGGCCATCAAGAAGGGGCTGTTCAAAGGCAAACTCGGAACAATCACGGCTCAGTCTATGCAGCCAAAGCCTTTGGTGATTCCAGGTGCTCGGAGTTCTCCAGACGCCCAGATCACTACCATGGCCACCATGTTCCTCCGCTTTGACCCCGCAGACGAGAACAACACGCCACCAAGACTATGTTCCTTGGCAACCAAGTTGAAGGTATCGACGCTGTTTGCATCTGCACCCCGGCATAACTTCCCTACTCGGTCTTCCCTAGGATTCGACCTTACCCAAGGCGCCTATTATGACACTGTCTCCTTATCGTCACTCTGTGTCGCCTCCGCACAGTGGGTCAAACACACCTCAGCCTCCAATCCATGCTCAGATACCAACAGCATCGAGCGCCGCGACTCTGGAATCTCAGACTGCTCGACATCCTCCACTTCTGCGTCATCCAGCGCCGGAATCCCCACCCAATCCCAGAACTACCGAGGCGGGAGCTTCTACACTGCGAAAATCCTCATCCCAATCACACTCCCCAACAACAAGAACTTCATCCCAACATTCCACTCCTGCCTCATCTCCCGCTTCTACAGCCTATCGCTGCAGCTCTCGGTCCAAGCACCCGGCGTAGGCGATCCCTCAATTCATCTAAAAGTCCCAGTGCAGATCTGTGCTGAGGGCAGTGAGACGGGGAATGAGAATGCGAGGGCTAGGAGTAGGGAAGCGAGTATGGCGAGGGAGGCAGATGGAATGTTTACGCCTAGGAGCTTCACGCAGCCGCAAACGCAGCCGGCTCATGACTTGCCCCCGGAGTATGCGGTGCATCCACCCGATAGGAATGTGAGGCTGGAGAGTGTGTCGGTTGCGGGATGAGAGTGGATGGGTTGAGAGATTCAGTGACAAAATAGGAGTTGAGATGTGCTAATATGGTGATTTATTGAGCCGGCAAGTGGCTCTCCTCTTTTTTCTTCCCCTTTTCTGTCTATTTCACGGTTCTCGGAAACTCGATGGTTATTTCGAGATATGTGTACAGAGTGTCACTAGCTACGACACTCGAACACAAGATTGTTCGTAAAAGGCCCTCGGGGAGGCACTCAGCTGTTTGCGCAAAGAGTCGGAGTCCATTCGGATTGTTCAAGTATATATTGATACCCTCTACCGAAATCGCCATCGGTGGAATTATAGTTAGAGTAAAAAGTGAGGAACCTTGGCATGGAAAAAATTGGAAATCCATGCATTTTTACTTTTTGGCCGTCGTGGTCTCATCCCTCGCTGTGTCTGTTTGAAAGTACAGGGCAAAGTCTCATTGGAGCATTTTCTGTTCTTGTAAGGAACTGTATCCGTCAACACGTGAGGACGCGTTCGAAGTGGGGGACTGCCCTATGCGCCAATGATTTCTAATCTCTGGAGATCCCTCGTAAGGTTTAGGTATGTTCACGTGACTCTAGGTGTATTCTTACCTAACTGAAGTGCTTTATGGCGACCTGAGCCCAAATCGGGCACAGTATGAGCAAAGGACTGCCCGCCCTGTTCTATTAGGCCATATCTACACCTAAGCTTGTGTATCTATTCATCCCGCCTCCCACGCTTCTTGCAGTAGAAATTGTCAATCATAGTTAACATCTACTTCGGACATGTTCAGTTTCTTCGAGATCGAGCGCACAATCCCGTAATCACACCAAACACCTTTAAACAAGGCGACGCACGCACATGGCTACCGTTTACCAAGTAGCTAAAGACCGGAGCGAGAAGCCTGCCATTATACCAAGTGTTATGTGTTGGAAATCTGGCCCTGTTGCCTCCAAGCGCATATTCATCTACATATCGACCCCTATTCGCGTGTCCCGTAAACCCTATTCGCCCGTCCCGTAAATCCTAAGCCTTCCGTCATCACGGGTCATCGTGATCATAATGCTACCTCGCATGACAAGGCGGCGCCGAAACATAGCCTGGGGAGTCCCCCGTTATCCCCGAGCCCAAAAGTCACACCAAATCAGTGTGTCGACGATTGACATAGAGCATTCGTAACGCTGCTATATCCCTCCCCGGGCCCCACAAAATAGGCGAGTCGAACACTACGTTCATGACTTATCCACCCCATCCAAGATCAGATGCGCAATCTTCGGTCCCGGATACTTCCTCGACCCATGAATAAACCACCAAATAGCCGTTAACACCGTAACACCGACCAAAATCACGCTGTTATAATTCATGGCTTGGACTGTCGTCGGGATACCGAATGCTAGAATGCACATATCAGCAAAGCACTCTCAAAAGCGCAGGGGAAAGACGACGACTTACGGAAACAGTACATGATGTCAAAGAAAATCATCAAGATGACTGCAAGCACATTCATCACGAATCCAAACTTGCCCATATGAAAGGGGCCTTTGGGTACATTCTTCCTCCCAGTGAAGAGATTCGGCGCAATGGCAAGAACGTAGCTCACGCTCGTCAGGATAATAAAACTGCCCGCGAGATCGGTAAACGCAGTCTTGGACCCCAGGCTAATCGCTCCGAGGCCGATGCTTATAACGGAGCATAATAGGACGGCGGGGACTGGGCAAGAGAGACGCTCGTTGACGTTGGAGAAGAGGTGCGGGAACGGCGTCGCGTTGTCACGCGCCAAAGCCCACCAGATGCGGGAGCAGGTGAGGAGGGTGCCGACGAGGCAGATGAGAAGGGAGGTGAGGACGATGAAGAGGAGGCCGAAGGTTCCGCCTTTGTTGCCAGTCGCTTGCGAGTAGATTGCCGCGAGGGGAAAGGCGCCGTTGGAGGTTATGACGGCGTCGAGGTCGGAGATGGAGTAGAAGAGGGCGATGGCGAAACAGAATGCCGCTGTGGTAGCTCGTTAGCAATCATTCCCAACTTCAATTTGGAGTAATATGTCATGTGAAGTAGAGTGAGGAATGCGCATTTTGATCAACTTACTCAGAAATCCGAGGATAATCTGCGCAGCAACACCCTTCGGCAGATCGACCTTTGGGTTCGGAAATTCCTCTGCAAGATGCGTGATTGCATCCACGGTTCCGATCGTAAACGCTCCATTGAGCACCCCAGTCAGAAACGCGACACCATCCGGCCACCCTGTAATATTCTCAAAGTCCTTCCACACGAAGCTGTTGCTCGCATGCTGTTTCGGCATCGCGGCCAAAACGACAATCGTCACAAAGCCGCCCACAACCACGATGAAGAGTCCCACATGCTGTAATGTTGGAATCGTGCGGTTCGCGAAGATGCAGACGCATGCTACGACGATGGTGACGAGGACGTAGGCGACGAAGGTGTGCCAGGGTTCGATTATGAGGTCGGGGTGGAAGATGAGGTACATTTGGACGAAGATGTTTGCGACGATTTGGGTGATGGCCGCGTAATCGAAGAGCCATCCGAAGAAGTTGATGGAGCCGGCGAAAAAGCCAAGAACGCGCCCGTATTTGATACCGGGGGTTATGGATGCGTAGTGGTAGACGCCGCCAGCGGAGGGGATGGCTGAGGCTAGCTGGTGTAGAGAACATATGTCAGTTTGTGGGATCTTATTTCATACCTCGTTCGTGTACTCGAGGGGAATCAGATAGGTATCCACCAAATTGACTGACCTCTGCGATGCAGGCTGCCACGACACCATAGTAGCTGCAAGCTACGATGAGCTCGTATAGCACGCCAGGAGCTCCACCATTTGCTTGGATACCGTCAGTACCACAAAAGTCGCAGGTCTTTAGGATAGCTTACCAATAGCAAGAGTGACGGAGCCTCCAAGCGCAATCCACGCATTGTCAATATTTCTAAAATTCTTAGTAAGATTCACTGATAAATCCCAGGCGCACTCACAGTGCCAATCCACAGATTCCAAAAAGCCCATATTGGCGTGTCAATTGATCTTTGTGTCCAGAAGCATTGAGAGGCACTCCATTCTCAATGCTGACAACTGTTCCCCTTCGCCCTTCAAATTCTTCTTCCAGACCGATCTTCTCGTCGCTTGAGCTTAGCGGGCCGTCGGATGCCATGATGTGATTTGGATGTGAAATGCCGCCCTTCTCTTTACAATATATGTATGATCGTCCGCCTCCCCCAATTACTTCACCAACAGCTTCAGATGACGTCGACCAGGACGAGGGAGATTCGCGTCGGGGATTTCCCAGATCCAAGAAAAAAGAAATTGGAGCAAATCGTCGACAGGCTGACGGGGAGCGAGGCTTTTTAGGAGATCTAGATCGAAAGCAAAAAGACAAAATCTAGGATCAGCAGGACCGGCTCTGGGATAATATTATATCCAGACATAGCTGTGATAAGACAGTGTTTTAATACAGTGTTGTTACGCGATCTGTACACGGTCCTGCTGCATATTTTCTTATCTGTGAAAAGCGAATTTACCTAAGCGCTCTATGCCAAAAATGTCTGAGACGTGCTTTCTTGGCGCGCCGCCGTGGGGTTTACTGGCCCCCCCTGCCGCTAACGTGGGCCGGGAACGGGTGCCAGCCATCAGCCATCTGTTCTCACGGGAAAGCGGTGCGTTTCCAGATCGCAGACAGCCTCACAGGCGTTTGTCGCATGGCTTCAAGCGTTGAAAAGCGCGTCATGGTTGCAGATAGTGGCAAGAGGATCCGAAAAGCGACCGACTGATAAAGGCAGCCGTGCCCTACCACGTCGTTCATCAGCATCCAGCACTTGTCACTCGACTTACTCACTGCGCCCTAGGACACATCTGCACGGCAGACCCAATGCATTTGCTTCCTGCCGCCTCTTGGTAGTGGATGAGTCCGGCCGCTGTCAACGTAGCCCCGGTTGACAAAAGCAAAGATCTGACATTTGTCCTTCCGACCTCTCCTATCACGAAGCTCGAGCGACAGCGGCGCCAAATCAGCACAAATACGAAACCGAAATCGGTGCTGCAATGTTTAGCGAATGGCGTAGCAAGTATTCGACATGATAGGAGAGCTGGGTGTTGAGTGGTAGAGCAAAGATGCCATGCGACGAAAAAGAACATCCCACGTGCGGGACGGGACCCTGCATAACTTCACGATCGCACGTGCGCGGACCTTTTCATTGAAGATTGATCGCCAATCAGGACTATTCTAGTCGACAATCAGAGCTCGATGTAAAACCACATAAAACAGTCGTGCCGTGCGCGGCACGATTCAACCCACGCTCCTCGTACTCATTCCTTATCCTTCATCTTACTTTCTAACTTTAAAAGACCTTTGGACGACCACGTTCCTTTTCCAGCAGAAGCGCGTAAGAGTATTTGACCTCGGCGTTTTCTTTGAGACTTAAGTATTGCCAAGATGACTGCTGCGGTGCTTATTACCTTTGGCGAGAGCATTATTGGCGATCTTGTTCGATTCGACGTTCCTTCCGTCGGAGATAGTCCAGCCTTATGAGGCGTTTCTCGGCTCATAAGCTAACCTCCTCGCATACTATGTTGCATTCAAGTTTCCATTTGTATATCTCAAATATCGATTCAAGTTTCAAATAGTTATTCGAGTGTGGGCCCTGATCGTTGCAGGTTTGCAGGATTCTAGGACTTTTTCATGCACTTTTCATGCAATGAGGCTGGAGGTTGCCTGCAAGGGCAGCGGGGGTGGCGCAAGCTATCCACTGCAGTAACACCTACCCCTCTCTCATGATACTGTACTGTATTGTCAGGCATGGCTGTGAGGAGACTTGGGCAAAATCTTTTGTCTTTCGTTCACTCCACGTGGCCTCGTCCTGTGCAGTTTCGTAGAATTCTCTAGATCCGCCGCGATCACGCCGTGTTGCGTCATCTTCCAAAACACGACCTCAGTTGACCGCGATCTAGTTCGCAAATAAAAGAGCAAGTTGTGGGCTGACCACACAAATGCATTGGTAAGTCCCCGGATTTGTCTGGTCAGCCCATGGCCCTGGCCGGCTTCAAGTCACAAGGACCGAGCAAACGCTTCGGCAAACGACAGTACCTTCTCGATCATACCACGATGACGATGGCAGACACATCATTCCGTACATATACCCACCGCCCTACCAGGAACTCTTACACCTTCCACAACAACGCTACAAAAGAACCCCACCAACTATCTATAAGTTGCTGGAGCCTTCCAATTCTGCTTGTCTGACATCCTTCAGAACAACAACTCTTTCTACCTACCAACACAAATCTCGATTCACGATGAGTGAAATGCTGTATCACGTTAAACGCACGATCGTCGACCTCAAAAATGATGTGACTGGTGCTCTCCAAAAGGTCGATATCCGAGGAACCTACACCGACCTCGCGAAAGCAAAGGAGGCGGCCAAGCGCGAGATTGTCGACGAGGGATACGAGAAGGATGACTTCCCCGTCTACGACGTGAAGGGCGATCCCGACGAGTGGAAGCATGGCGACGGCATCTTTGTCTACGCTGAAGCTCCCGAAGGCGAGAAATTTTGGGTTAGGATCGAGACGACGCCAAACGAACTCAATCTGAAGGGAACGAACGGCAAAGTCGAGGAGAAGCTCTTCCACGTAATCCAGACCACCATCCACTACAACAAGGATCGCTCCGGCGCGATCCGTGACACGAGTATCGAGGGAACCTTCACCAACTTCGACGACGCCAAGAAGAAGGCTCTGACGTGCTTACTGGACGAGGATGTTTCCAAGTCGGACTTTGCTGAGTATGACGAGTTCACAGGTCAGCAGGATTGGGCCTTCGGAGAGGATACTATCGTCCACGCTGTTGGTGTTGCAGGAGAGAATTACGTGGTTGCTATTATTCGGAAGTAAACGAGTGTGAGGAATGATGATTGGCCCGGATCTCAAATGGGGGTCTCTCTCTCTCGGGTGGAGTATAGGTTTCATTCAGATGAGGTAGTGAAGCACCCTTGGCTTCTTTCTTCTCTTTGATGGCGCTGGCGGCAATGGCAATGGCGCTGGCGGGAATGTATTGTAATGCACAATGCACAATCAATCATGGGACTCATCCTAGCAGGGATGCTAGCAAAGAACTGCAGGTGTCTTGAACAACCGAGGCATGGCCTTGTTCAATAATGAGTCTTGGAACCATCCACCTTGATGCATGCGTGAAATCCCGGTGTGCCTGTTGCCCGCATGCAGCACCCGCTCCCGCAAATGCCTCACTCTATCTGTTTTTCACCGTCGATCCTGGAGTGCCCCACAAAATGCATCTAACCGTCGACCCAACGCAACGGGCAACCCGAAGAGGTACCCGGAGAGACAAATCTCTAGGTTGTGTACGCACACTGTGTTTAAAAAGTCCGAAGTTCGGGGTTGCTCTGCGCGACTTTCCGTATAAAATCACGAGAGACGGTCCCAAAGGGGAGGATTTGTCCCGATCCTGGGAGACAGCGAAGTAGGCAAATTTTCTCAGCGAACCTCGGCCGAGGTTTGGCTTCTGCAAAAGAAATGGGTTCTGTAAATGAATGTGGATGCTATCGAGATGCTGTATCGGCCCATCGCGATGATCGATGATGCCCCCCAGTGGATGCTTCGAATCCGCCACTATGCTCAATCCGGCTAGGCGAAATTCAACGGTCGAGTTCCGTCTCCGCACCTCCCCTTTCGCATGCACACGACATGTATCTACACAAGACCCATGGCCCGGCTTTCCCATTGCTGGATAGATGGTGGGCGACACAACGATGCACACCGCGGACACTTTACCCGAAGCCTCTGAGAGATGAGACCGTTCGACAGAACGAGCGAGCTGCGCCACGTCATAAGAACAGCAAAAACTGTGCCCCCTGAAGATTAGCCAGCTCTGTGTATCTAAGCTTAACCCCAGATCTCAGCACCCAGATAACGGCGAGCGTGAGCGACCATGGGGGAGTTCGGAGCGTGATCACGCGTCACAGGCCAATTTTGCCAATAGTGGTGCGACCGCAAACAGAACTTAAAATTCAGGTTGGAAGCTGTATCAGGTGAGTATTTTTATCTTGACGTCAGGCTGTGTCCTGAGCTCATCTCTCGTGAACTTCAAAGAGCCGAAATGGATGTTCTGATCTCTTCTTTCTTATGCTGTGTTTATTCAAATATGGATGCGACTCAACACCTTCTCCTGCTTGTCCCTCGAAACACGACGTCTGCTTAACAAACACTGCATATTTTAGATTCTCCACTTGTGATACCTACTTTCTGCAAGAAGCCCAATCGAGTTGCAGAGCTCGTGTCTTTGGTTTTTCTGTCCTCGAATAATATCGAATTCATCTCTGGATCTGCATCTCGACAAATAACTCTCCCGCCAACTACGCATGCTACACCCTCCGCACCACACTCTACCACCAGCATGGCAAACACTACCGAGACGAACTACGGAGCCATCGAGCGAAAAGACAGCAGCACAGCAATCGCCGTCATCCTGCCCTGTCTCTTCGCCATCATCCTCGTAATTCTAATAGCAATGTCGGTTCCCATATACTGGCGTAAGCCTTCCCATTTCATGATCCTGTTTTGCTGATTTTGGTGCCGGGATCCTTAGAGCGTTTTTGGTGCCCCGGTTTACTGCCGAGGAGAGCGCTGAATCAAAAGAAGAGCGCAAGAGAAAGCGACTCGCCAGACTGGACAAGTCGGTCAAGGCGCAGCATTACCTTGACTGGGCGACGAAACAGAGAAGCGAGCATCCTGATGCTCCGGTTTCGATGAACCCTCTGTGGTGAGTTGATATCTTCTATTTGCGTTTTACCTTCCTTTCGACGGGTTGGTAATAATGAGGGAAATAGTGTGATTTGTCTGGATGAAATTGAAGACGCAGCGCAGATCCGCGGTCTGGGATGCCTCCACGTCTTCCACCAAGAGTGTCTGGACGACTGGTTTGGCAGGTGGAATGAATACTGCCCGCTATGCCACCGGCCTATCATTCAAGCGATAAAAGCGAAGAAGGCTGCCAGAGACGCGGAACAACGTCCACCAAGTCCGCCAGCTGTGGCTTTTATGGTGTAAAGGGGATCAAGTTTTCCTTGACCATTCTTCCCTTGAAGCGGTCCAGTGTCGTCTATGGCGTTTAGGGTTCTTTGGGATGGGAGAAGGCTGCATGCTGAGGGATTAGCACGGCTTCCTTTACTGGTCGATACCCCACCGACGATGGATATGTAATTAGCGGACAAGCTCTCCGCGGACGGGAAGAGGCTTGGAGAGCAAATGATGGACGAGGGGGAGACGCGAAGAGGAGGGGTCTTGTCTGGGGCTCCATGCCTTGTCCCCGACCCCACTACTCCACACCCCAGATCCGGGCAGCAAACAAACACAGATGTGGCTGAAATCTCGGCTGCTTGGCTCCGGGTAGCAATTCCACCCTTGCTTGACATCACCGCGGGCGCAAAGCACATCTTGGGACACTGCAGTGAGTTTTATGCGGTATGGCATTCAGCGCCGCGGCGGTGAAGCTCATCTGCGTGCCCAGCGTTTGTGGACGTGGCTGCTTTAATACGGGCGCCGACAACCAAGTTTTTAAGTGTTGCAACCTCGAGGCTCGTTATCGTCGAGGTTGCTTTTTGCCGCCAGCCGATATCGTGTGTCGCGCTGCATGCTCGGTGTGCAGGGTGGAATGTGGAGCCGAACGGGTTTTGCTTGTGCGACGAATGGCTTCCGAAGAGACACCCACACCGCGAATTGCATGGCAGATATGTGGCCGAAAGTTGCTTGAGCGGGCTTGGGCTGCCCGAGGAGCACGTTGTGTAAGGATTCATTGTAATTGCGTGATTGGCTGGAGAATCCTCCGAGCAAGCGGCTTTCCGAGTTCAATTTGCTTATGGATCTCCGCAGGATAACTACAGTGACATGTGGAACATCCATGGATGTAAATGGACCTGCGTTATGCAAGCAGCCGATGATTTTAATGAATATAGAATGGCCAAGAGCAGCAATAAGTGCCGACCCATGGCGGCTACGCAGCTGACCTACCTACCAGAAAGAGACAGTTAATGACTGAAGCGTTAATACCGGAACCGCCGTTATGTTCTGGAAAGCAATGCAAAACAGAAGAAGCTTCCGTGCTCAAACAAATTCTCGAGGGTGATGCCGCCTGTGAAGTAGTAGGCGCCCCAGTCTGTCCCGGTTTGGAGTTGCATCCCAAATCCCGCAGAGTGCGTCCCTTATTGACCAGAACGCATGCATGATCAATGCCCCGTCCATTTAGCAATTCTTCGTACCTTTTTCGAATGACTTTGGTCAAAATGGTTCTGCTCACTTGTCAGAGGTTCCGAGGAAAGGCTGATTGACAGCTCACTCTCATGTCGAACTCTGGCCTCAGGCCCACGCCTGTCGGTTTGATCTGCGTTTCTCAAACGGCTTCGTTTGCCGCGGCCGCTGTTGCCAGGCTGTTCCGGCGCGCAGACTCGTAGTTCCCTTCAGCTGGAGGCAGTGGCGTCTGGCTCCGAGTAATGTTTCTGCTGGTGCCCGCGGACGAGAAGCCGTAAGGGTCGGACTTTTCGACCGACCGGTCCTTGAACCAGTCTTTGTACCAGTGGCGCTTGAAATAGTCCAGGGCGGGGATGGCAGAGGTTGGTTTCAAGGCATCGGGCGCGGCGAGGTTACTCTTCTCGCCGGCTCCGAGCAAGTCGTGTTGCTGGGGTGGGTGTGACTGGCCCTGCGTGGCTTCCAACGCGGCGCCATCGAAGTGATGGCCCTGGGCGTTGGTGTGGGGATGGGCGAGCACGTCTTGACGGTGCTCGCCGGGGGGGGAGGGGAGGTGCGGATGGTTGGCGGGCTTGCCGAGGCGCTAGGGCGGGCGCTCTCCCGGCTCGCGTCAGGAGCAGCAGTGGGAGCGCGGCTCATCGTGTGCTGCTTTGGCCTCGACGTCGACAAGTCTGCGGTATGCCGTTTGCTGTCTGCTGTCTGCCGTTTGCCGTTTGCCGTTTGCCGTTTGCCGTTTGCCGTTTGCCGTTTGCTGTTTGCTGTTTGCTGTTTGCTGTTTGCTGTGTCCTGTTTCCCGTGGCTGTTTCTCGTGGAAGAAGGGCGACCTGATGCTGATCGCGGAAGCGCGCTGCTGCTGTGGCCGTTTATCCACGCCCGCCCGCGAGCCACGACGACCAGCGGGGCTCCAGAATGCCACGGCGGCCGCCTTCGACCTAGCGCGGCCGCTCCCTCTTCGTGCACATGTCACGCCACCCCCAAGGGTGGTCTGATGTGCTGCTGGGCGCTGCTGGGCGCTGCCGGCCTCGACAGTGTCTGCTTCACTCATGCTCCAAAATCAGATCAACCGAGTCTGCGCCCTCTGCTCCCACCCAGTCCCCGTCACCCCCCCCTGTGCGAGCACGTCTCGAGCTGCTTCTGGAGATCCGCTGGATAGCCTGGCCCAAGATCATCATCTGCAACTGCCGCCAGCTCTCCGCGAAACACTTTGCCTTGCCCACTCTCATAAGCCGCGGGCGCCCCCGGAAGGCTCAAGAAAACCCTTCGCTCCCCCCTCGGCGCCCTCGCCCCGTCTCTGCCTACAGACGCCCGCCTGCAAGAAAAGACCGTGACTGCTGCTCCTCCGTGCGTCTCACCAAAACCTGCCGCTGCTGATCCCGAACTTGAAATTGCCCATTGCCCCCCCCGGGACCAGCGACCAACTACTGGTCAAAGGGAATCCCAACCTTGACACCCCTTGCACGCTCTCGTGCACCTGCAGCCGGCCACTGGCATTTGGCCCTGTGCTTGGCCGCTCCACTTCGGCTGCCCATCCTCCGAGACGTCTCCTGAGAACCGCCTGACTTTGAGCTCTGATCTCTCTCAACCTCAATCCGCTGACAGTCACCATGTCCCTCAACTGGAACGCCTTCCTCAGCGACGACCTCAATCTACCAAACGAGCAGTGGTCCGACGCCCCACGAACAACTGGTCGCTCGTCTGATATGCCAACTTCCAACTCTAATCGCAACGCTGGCCTGGAAGGTCCCGATGTGAATAACTTCGAGGCTGCCCTCAACGGAGCTACTACGGACCCCTACTTTACCGACAACTTTTTCAACTCAAACGACTACTTTCTCTCTGACCTAGAAGTGTTGCAACCCTTCGGCGATACTATCGCGGGTGGCGAGTCCACTTCTGAATCCTCACCTGAGCCCACCTCGGGTCTCGCGCTCAACGGTCACACCGTCTTCCAGAACGAATCTTCGTCGTCGTCCGCCACCCCGGCCTCGACGTCGACCGGATCAGGATCAAACCACCAGTCGCCGCCCATGCCCACGAACCAGCGCCAGCCGCAACGTGCGCAAACATTCCCCAACCCATCTTACGAGTCTATGTTCCCTAATAACCTGGACGCTGGCTTCGTAGAAGACCTTACTTTCCCCAACGGCCCTACTGGACCCGCTAGTTCATACAAGGCCAACATCGAGACCAACTCTAAGCCCTCATCAGGAAGCACCACGCAGAAGCGCAACAAAGGAGGCAAGCCAGATATCCTTTCCGCCTGCTGGACCTCACCTCTGTGCCCAAATCACGACCAGGACGGTCCACCGCCTAACCCAGCATCCTGTGGAGGTGGTTGTGCGCCCTTCTTGTTTGCTTCTGAAGATACCCTGCCAACACCGACCATCGACTCCAAACTGTTCTCCCACCCTCAGGAGGTGACCGCTGAAGAAGGCGTTGTGGAAATCCAACCACGACTGATGCGAAAGCGAGCTGAGAGCGACGCTTCAGAGTCAGTAGAACCCTCAGGGCGCCAATTCCCCAACAACACGACGTCCGAGATTCGCCCGAGGATGAAAACCGAAACATCCCCGGAGGATTCTCCAGAGCAGAACGGCTCCCAGGAGCCAGAGGACTCCAACAAACCAAAATCTCGACGCCGACTTCCGCATAACCAGGTCGAGCGAAAATACCGCGAGTCTCTCAACACGCAGCTCGATTCCCTACGACGAGTTGTTCCAGCGCTTCATCAAAACCAGCGAGCCTGCGACAGTGCTGACATCGAGGATTTGCCGACTCCGTCCAAGCCAAGCAAGGCCGTCGTTCTCGCTTCGGCGACGGCCTACATCAAGCAAATGGAGAAAGACAAGAAGAGTCTTGCAGAGGAGAACCAGCTCCTACGAACCCGCGTTAAGGCTCTCCAGGCGCTCGTCAAGTGCGACGACTGTAGTCTCATGCAATACGTCATGGACCTAAAGATCAACCAGGCACAGCAGGCGCAAAAGCAGCAATCTGGCACTGCTTAGCGTTTTCCGCGTGCGACTCTGTATACACTGGATCTGGGGTTTACTGGCGGACGGCGATCGGCGCTTCTCTGTAGATGCATTCTTCTGCATTCTTCTCCTCTTAACCATCGGTTTACGACGACATTGTAATGGCGTTTTTTTTTTCGACAGGAGCGGGTTTGGGGTTTGACTTGCCTGGATAGGCAGGGTAGGCTACATTCTGTTTATGGGCTGAGTGCATCGGCGTCAGAAGGTGAAAAAGTGCTTGATTGCTCAACCTTTTGGAGGATTTTATCCTGTGGCTGCTGGTATGCGTGGCTAGAGGAGCATCGCAATATCCTGGTGCTTTGGGGACGGTTTCACCCTTCTCCCAAAGTCACACCACTTCCCTCGTTTGTCCCTATCATTGCGAATGTTCGTGCTATTTTTGCATGGGATGGATGGACGGATGGTTGTCGCGAGGGCGAGGAGATGAAAGAGGTATGTGGAGCAGAATCTTCTGGTTTGGTTAGCGATTTCGGGCGTTTAGAGGCGATACCTCATGCGCTCGGGCATATATACTCCGCGCATATGGGAGGGCCCTGGTTTTTTGGCGTCTGGAGTGAACGGTGTGGTGTGATTGTCTGCATCAAGTTTCCGCGGGAAGGAATTTTCGAAGGAACGGAATTCTGGGTTGGTTTCCAGGTGTATATGTCTCCCGTCTGTTCGCATGTCGTAGATGACAACGGTCTTATTGCAAGAACGAGAGAATCTGTTGTGCATGGCGGATTGTGAGCTTGGATAGTCGTTCGCAGGCGACGCACCCGGTGGCCAAATGTCAGTGGGAGTTGGATTGTACGATGATGATGATGATGATGGTGATGATGAAGAGGTAATGAACTTGTTGTTGAAGAGTTTCGATTCTCCGAAGAGCCCAGGAGACCTTCTAGAAAGCCCTCCTATTGATGCTGGCTGTATGATACAGATACATGATACCCCGTAGGGTCCGCCCGATATTAGAAGATATGTAGAGGAGATTGAAAGAGAATCTCACCGGCTCAGTGTCTGGTCAGCACCGACCACCACCACTACCACCGAAATTCTGACTTTCATCCCGATGCTGTGAACTGAGCCGCCAACGCCGTTGTAATGGTAAATGCCGCTATCGTTGTTATTCGTTTCTCGTGTCTGTCTATGTTCATTCCTCAGTCTTGTCCCAGATCCTTCCTGTCCTTTCCGTTCCGCATCTCGACTCTCCTCTCCGTCCGTCGTATTGCCGAGGGGATGGGCGGACCAAGCGTGTATGGTATGTGTGCGAAGTCGATTGGATAGTGGAACTGGGATATCGCACCAGGGGACTTAGTGGTCGCCCATGTGCTCGTCGGGTGTGGTACCCCGGTGGCGGTTGTCGTTGTGGGCTTCTTGACACGGGCCCATGACGTGGTGTGGATCTTCTACAGAGAAAGAAAGGCGTCAGCCTTGTTTACCAATCAAATGTTAAACTGCTTATTCCCAATCCGAAGGCTGCGCTGTGATGTGTGTGCTATGCTACGTTGAGTGTCCAGTTCCAAATATCCGAATTCCTAATTCCAGATGCGATGCGATGTGAGTTCACGAAGCGCTGATGTGTCCATAGCTCCTTCTTCCTTCCAGACCGAGATATTCAATGAGAGACATGGCATGGCATGGCATGGCAGGCGAATTACGAGGGCCATCGTGTGGTGTCGTGTGGTGTCGTGAGTGTGGGTAGGCGAGATGAGCGTCGAGAGGGGATCTAGCTAGCTAGCAGGTAAAGCTTCAAGTGCTTGAGGGTGGGTGGTATGTAAAAGCAATAAAGACAAGAGTCGTCCTCCGAAAGGGTCGGGTAGAAATAGATGGGATAACTATATCGCCGGAAAGGGGAGGGGGGTTCAAAAGAATGACAAGTAAGGCCGCCGGAGAGGGAGACTCGAACTCGTTTCGGTGGGTGGATGATGTGTGTATGTGCTTTGAAGGAGAGGAGAGGAGGTCGGCAACAATAGGGATCATCGATCGATCGGTAGGTGCGTGCGTGCGTGCTGCGATACTGTTCCAAGATCATGGGGAGGGGGAGGACTTATCGTACTGCAATGCACATCGGGGAGAATAGACACTCGAGAATACCGTTTCACCAGAAAGACCAAATTCCAGATCCAGAAACCAGAGAGGTACAGGCCCATGCCTTCTTTCCATCGATAAAAGATTGACTCGCGGAGAGATAGATGCAAACGACCACACGAGGATCGTGAAGGACGCGCAAATGAGGATTCGACCGCACGAGGATCGAGTAAGAACGACGCGGGAGACGACCACACGAGGATCGTAATGTGACGGTGCAAGAGGCGACCACACGGGGATCGGGGAGTGACGCAACGAGCGACCACACGAGGATCGCAGAGGACGCAAAGGCGACCAACACGAGGATCGCAGAGTGACACAAAAGACGACCACACGGGGATCGCAGAGTGATGCAGGAAACGACCACACGAGGATCGTGAAAGGACGAGCAAGAGTCGACCGCACGAGGATCGCAAAAGCAAATGGGGATAGACGTCGAGCAAGCAGAATCAGCAGGGGAGAGGAGAGGGGATATACTTACGCAATTCACACTGGATGGTGTCCTTGGGCCACATGGGGCCGTCCCATCGATCCCATCCCTCTTCGTAGGAAGTGATCTTGGACTTTTCGAGCTCGAAGTTTGCTTCGGCTGAGAGCGTCTTGGTGGTTGATGAGGTGCTCATTTCAAGGAGTTGCTGTGCGGTGTATGGGTCGTAGGATACCATAAAAAGGTGACGATGGTTGAGAGTCTGATAGACTGTTCGTTGATGGATGGTAGACGTGCGTGAAGCGTTTGAAGCGATGTTGATATGTGTGCTTTGTATTGCCTTGATGCAATGAAGAGAAAAGAGAAGCGTATGTACTCATCCCACTTAGTGTTTATATACTAGCTACCATTGTTCCTCCAAGAATCTGTTGGGATGGTCATGAGCGCGTGGGTTGTGTATTCAGCCTCACGTCTCACCGTCCATGAACGTCTCAACCCACCGATCGTGTGTACTCTCACCATGTGCCTCTGCAAAAATAACCCGCCGATACAACCCGAGACGCGAACTTCTGACCCTCAGCTTAGGTACACATCACCGTAATTAAGACCAACGAGATAGATTGCCGGAATGCGCCCTCAACCCGGATCTCTCAACGGCATTTCAAGATTCGAGGTTGGTGGGGGAAGGGTGATTGGAGCGGAGCCGGGGCCTGGTGGTGCCATCGGGGTGTTCCGAGGGAGAATGTCACGCCACGTTGTGGAGCGCACTCGCCACATTTCAGGGCTCGGCCAACATCTCTCCACAACACCTCATTCTGCGGGCACGCCACATCTCATTATTCGGAAAACACGATCAAGAGATCGGAAACTCCAGGGCTTGGAATGCTCGATTGTGGCGGAAGCGCACATCCCGTCGCGCACAACCGTCGGTAGCCTCCGCGCGCCCCCGTTGGAGTCATCCCTCTGCGCTCGGCTGCAGCTGGTGAGCCTCACGCCATGCGAGGGGTAGAGATGGGAAAGTGCACATGGAGAGATGGTGGGCATAGCGTAGTGAGATCACGCTATCTAATGAAGGGCAGTGCTACTCTTGCCGTTGATCGTGAGCTACTTAAAACGAGCTTTGCGGTTTTGCGAAGAAGTATTATCTGGTCCTGCCCCTCGACGAAGTGCTCTTGAACTCTTGCGACTTGATTATCTGATCATAAAAACGAGACGCACTTCAGCCTTCGTTCTTCCCCTCAAAATACCCAAATAGTGTCCTGTCGCTTACTTGCGGCACCCCACGTCTGGACGACTGGTCAACTCTTGACCTTCTTTCTGAGACCACCAGTCCATCATACGGATTACCTCTAGAGGCATCTGTGTCCATTCCCCGAGTCTACGCTTAGGTAGAGCGCTCAATTCATCCCCCGGGACTATCCCAACAACGACACCCCTGAGTTGCTTACCTCACAATACCGCCATACTGTCTCCCTCACCCCGCAGACACCACCGGTCTCCCTCAGCGCCTGGGCTGACGCACCGGGACCTCTCTAACCACCCTCACTCCAAGGCCAACGCGACATCTTACTCCAACATGTCGCCATTCCCAAACCTTCTCCACCCAACCCACCCAGCAGGGTTCAACTCTCAGCAGAGCCCTCAGCAATTACCCACACCACCCCTCCAACAACAGCAACTACACCCACCACAACAACACCGACCACTCCGATTCTTAGCCCAAATCCTCTCCCCTTACGACCTCACACACTCCACCGTCCCGCACCCAACACCCTATCCTCTTCACCCCTCAAACCCCCAACACTCACCAACAAACCCACTCTCACGGAACTCCCATCGACACAACCACCACAACGTCCTCGCACCCGACTTTGACGTCCGAGAAACCGAGCGTGCATACTTCCTCGAAGGCGAATTCCCTGGTATCCGCGACCGCGAGTCTGTACGCCTCGAATGGGTAGACTGCCGGACCCTCGCCATTGAGGCAAAGATCACCCGTGTCGAGCTTGGTGACGAATGGGGAGACCTGTTCTTCGATAGTAAAGGCTCGACGTCGCCCGTCAAGAAGGAGAGTCATTCACCGAGGGAGGATAGAGAGATGACGGATGCGCTGCCGGGTGAGACGGAACTTGATGGTGGGCCGATATGTAGGGAGGCGGAGTTGGAGAGGAGGAAGACGGCGGAGATGCAGGCACAGAGTGGTGGGAGCACACCGCCGGTGCTGAGAGAGTGGTTGAGTGAGAGGAGGGTGGGGCATTATCAGAGGACGTTTACGTTTCCGGCGGATGTGGAGGCGGGAGGTGTGAGAGCGCGGTTGGGACAAGGGTTGTTGAGGATATTGGTGCCGAAGGTTAGGGAGAGGACGACGCAGACCAAGAAGGTGGAAGTGGAGAATGTGGAGTGAGTGTACCTGTGTGTGGGATAGGGTGAATGCGCTTGAGCATGGTGGAGTGCGGAGTTCGGTGTTTGGTAAAACTAGGTTGGGTCGAGTTGCGTTGTGTTGGCATACTTACTGCCGGCTTCGGTCTGTTGTAAGGATTTGAGATGTAGGCGAGCAACATACCCATGCTGCGCTTCTAGCTTGTACTCCTAGATATACTTTGCAACGATCAGATTCTCTATCATGATGCATGGCTAATGAACACATAACTATCGTGAGTTGTTTAGGTCGAATGTCAATATTTCCGAGTGAGCATGTTAGGGTTAAGGTCAGGGTCTCGGCAGAAGGAGCTTGCCCAAACTATGGCAAGAGCTACTTTGCTGAAGTTGGACGGCGTTTGATAGCGCGAAGGAGTTTAGATCTTGAAGTTGAAATTCACATTTTTTACATATTCAATGAGACATTATGTAAGTGTTCTGTTTGTAGAACACAGGACTGCTGGTAAAAATGCGTATAGTCGAAGATATCACTTCATTCAAGCCAAGAACCGTGGTTGGGTTTGTTGGACTATCCCTAGGATATGAAATCCCCCAGCCCGAGCAGTGTCCCGCCTTGATCAACCAACTTTTTTACCTCCGCCCATGGCGGCCGCTAATCTTGACTCTGAGACCCTCCCGATTCCCTTTCCAGCTCAATCAGTCAGGTCCACAGTAAAAGCATGGAACTTCAAGAGGTCGGACCCAGAACAGGAGAGGAAGAAGAAGAAGAAGAAGAAGAAGAAGAAGAAGAAGAAGAAGAAGAAGAAGAAGAAGAAGAAGAACTTGGAGATTGTAGAAGCGAACACAGATATAGAGAAAGGGGAATAAGGTGCCCGAACAAGGTGGGTAGTCGAGATTGAAGCCCAAAAGAGAAACATCAAGCAAACGAGATGTTTGTGATGGCTCCTGAAGGGATGGGGAATTTGGGTTTCAAACTCCTAAGGAGCTACCCTAGAGGGCAGTCAGTCCTTATATACAGAGGCCGATACTGAGGCCGGAAGTGGCTGATCGGCAGCACGTGAACGCCCCTTTCAAAAACACCGTGTTTCCTGGTGGTATGTCGGCTGCGGCGATGTCTCAATCGCAAGAGTCATCAGCAGAGATGGACCGGCCAGGACTCGCACCACTCGTTGGGAAACATTGGCTGGCTCCCATGTGGAACTCGGCACTGATTGGGAAGAAATGGTTGGCGGCTATATCACTTATATTCTCATGACAAAAGTTCCCGGGAAACGCATCCGCCCTGACGAGTTTTCGAGTTTGTCTCTGAAGGAGAGGCATGAAATTCGCAAAGCTTTCAAAGAAGCCCTACAGTAAATCCTTCATATCCCATTCCCTCGTCCGAGCGATACGACACTAATCCTGGCCGCAGCGCCGTTTGGAAATGTGGTGTCTACCCTCGTGACTCAACTATGCGGAACGTCGTGTGGGATGAGCAAGAACGAAAATGGTAAGCATGTAGCCAATATACTTGCATGAATCGCTGACTTCCGAATAGCTACATTGTTGACTTCGAGGACGTTGAATTCGTGCCGACGGAAGTTGCAGTCAGTCGATGGAATGACCTTGAGTACATATGGTGGAACCTGGCGGACAGTGTCGAAGAGCACAAGCTCCAAGGTTCAAAAGCATCATCCGAGCAGATATCATAGAGGTTCTGGCACCCAGTGCAGGAGGGACGACTTGGTAGATGCATGCTTGGTAGGAATTGGAATATGAGGGTTGGCCCAAGCTCCCAGACCCCGCGACCTATGACAACATCGTGCTTCACCTCATCCAGCTTCAACCTTGCTACAAATCCTTGCACCAGACACTAAGAATGCCGTCGACACCGAAATTACACACAAAGCGATCATACTCTTTCCATCATAGTCCAAGACCAACGTCAAAATGGTCTTTGATCTCCTGACCTTAACAGCAGTCCCAACCGCAGTCGGCGCATCCGAAGCCGTCCACCAACAACGCATCCTGGACAAAGAAGCCGTATCCGAAGAGCGCAAAGCCGAATTCCGCTTACACGTCTTTTGCGACGTACAATCGCGGAAACGCGATGAAGTGCACGACAGCATCGTAATATTACGCGACAGCAAGGTATGTGCAGTACATCGGCCATCCCTCCTCGCGCAGCACTAGAACCGGGGAATAATATTAAGAGAATAATAGCTGTATATATGGCCAAAAGACCCCGACACCGGACTTCCGAAGGCCGATGATGACGGGGAGGCACCGCATCCGTTCACGGGCTTCTATCACCCCTACCCTGATGCCGATCTGCCACACCGACCTATTCCTGCGGTCCCGGTTCTAGGTCTCGTTAGTACGATACCACCTACTCCCGCAAAATCTTCATCTTTATCTGAGAAATCGAAATCGACATCGAAATCGAAAACCACAAAGCCAAAGCTCCACTGGATCTACGCCGACAAATCGACTCGGGAGCTCAAATACGGACCGCGAGCCGTCGCATGCGAGCACATCATCGGGCCGTGGGATTGGACGGAAGACGAGGAGGGGTTGGTATTGGATGGCGAGGAGAGTTTAGTCGTTGTGGAAGAAGAGAAAGGCGGGAAAGGGTGGGCGGTGTATTGGGATCGCGATGATGATCGGTTGAAGGATGTCGGTGTGTTGGAGCAGAAGAGGGTGTTGAGATGTAGTCTTGAGAGGAGGTTGGTGGTTGAGGAGGATTCTGATAAGATACATGTTGAGGAAACTTGAATATTATTTCTACGTAGCCCCCATCCACGATTCCCTTCGCTTCCCTCCCTATGAAGTTCACCTGCGCCCTCGACCTCGTTTCAGAGACCGCCTGAAGAACTAACATTGAACAACCACGCCGCATCTCTACACTCCCTTTCCCCACGTAACCCACCATCCACTTCCAAAGTATCATCCGCGTCGCACAACACCACCTGTCTCAAATACTCCAAACAGTCTACCGAATCCGTATCTCCATTCCCTCTTCCCACCTCGCCATCCCGCAAACTCTTTATCTCAGACCTTAGAACACCGAGACACCTCAACTGGTGGACCATCGCAAGCTCCCTCCCCTCCCCTAACCCTCCATGCAGCACCCCAGCCAAGTCCCCCCACTCTCCATCCCCAACTCCGAAATCAAGACGCCGCACCTCCATTTCCAGGCACGTGTAATTCTTCTCATGTTCCTTGAACCTGAATCCCTTATGCGGCAACTCATCTTCCACGCCTTGAGAGTGCCGATGCTCATGACGATGTGGTAAGCAATTCACCGGCCCATTGAACAAGAGGAAGAAATTGAATAGTAGAGATAAGAGAAGGAGCAGGAAGAGCAGGGTTAATGTTTCGGAATACTCGGTATATATTATTCGGGACTGGGGTTTGGAGGGGAAGAGGGTGGAGGTGGAGTGTATGGAGGAGGTTTCTGAGGCGGTGTTGAAGGTGGCATCGTCGTCAGAGTGGCGGGTAGGGGTGTTGGGATTGAGGTGGCGATTGCGGTGGGCATCGGGGCCAGAAGTGCCGGTTTCAATGTCGCTGGTAGAGAGCTTGGTGTACCGTGTGTTGAAGTTAAACTGGGTTAGGAAGGAGCGAAGGGAGCGGCGGAGTCGAGATGATGGAGTGGGCGCTGGATCTGTGTGCTCGTGGCTCGAGGGTGTGCGGGGTGTATTTGACTGAGAGAAATTGTCGTGATAGGGTGCGGAGAGCGAGAGGAAGGATTGCGGTATGGTGTCCAGGTCTACGGTTACCCCGCTGGGATGGGGTCTTTGGCTTTGGTTGGCCATTTTCACTAAGTGAGGCACTCAAGGAGTATATGGTTTGCGTTATGGGTTAACATTTGGGTTTGAGTAAGGTAGAATAGGTCGTGGATGACCAGCGATATAGCTATTGAACTTTAGAAAGAACAAGGGTATATGAGATGGAAAGACGAGATGGTAAATATGCCACGTGCTGAGGATTCTATTCACACCCCATTTGGGAAAATGTCTACACGTGGCGTTGACATGTGCGCACATTTTGTTCCATGCATTTGTGGCGTTGCGGGGACTGTTCTTTGATTCAGAGGTCTGGCCAGGGTGAATATTCCCTTGCATCTTTTGTCGAACGAGAACTGCGCATGCTGAAGAACGGCGTAGTTAGAAATATGTGCCCATTCTCTTTTTAACCTTACAGTTGCGACTATAGGAGATCTCGATTTCTAGAATACTCTTGTGCTTAACCGTCCCACTGAGCATCGCTCTCTACTCCCACTGACCCATTCTCCATTCAATCCTCCTTATCCAGCGCAAACTTCTTCAAATCATCCAACTTCACTCCCTCCAACGCGCGCTCACTCGTCCTCTTCAAATACACCTTCGGAACCCTGGCATCACTATCACTCGTCCTAGCATCAAAAGCCTCCTTCCACCGACCAACGCACAAGCACCATTTGCATCCATTGGTCAGGCCCGCGGCGCGAAGATCATTCCCACGCGAGGCGCTGAAGTCGAGGAAATCGTCGGTTACGACGGCTGTGGAGAGTTAAGTATATGAAACAGGGAGGTGAGGTGCTTAAGAGGGAATTGGGGAGTTGGTTGATTGATGCAGATGAGGGAAGGCTGGAGTATGCATGGGCGTCAGGAGAAGGGGACGTACCTGCCACTGAATGATTTCCAAAATCCGATTTTGGTGCCTCGCAGTATCCGGTTCGCATGTAGCCTGTCAGAGGCCTTGTGCCATGGAGCTGGAGTGGCTGCTTGAAGACTATATCGGGTCAGCACCTGCTTTGATACTTTGCTCCCACAACAAATATCAACGTAGAGATAAATGCAGAGGGGTTTTACAGCGGACACCCCACACCCATTCATTCCTCTAATCTGACAAGAAAAAGCGCAGAACAGAATCAAATACGACTTGCAGCCAAGCACTCAAACTGTCATCCGAAACCACCTTTCCCCCCTCCCCTGAAACGCGTTTCACAAGACACACCATGCACCAAACGCTTACCCCCAGCACGAAACAAGTGACAAGTCATGGGGGCCATCAGTCTCCCCGGAAATAGAAAACTTGGATTGAAAAATCTCCGGAAGCTTACCATTCCGTTCCATTGTGCCTGTACCCGGTGCTCTCTCACTCGCGTTCGCACTCTTCACGAATTCAATCCTCACGTCTCTGACCTGCGCCAACAGTCTTTTGGAAGGCGAGGTCGGGTGCGAAACAAGGGATCTCAGCACGCTTCTCCACAAGCGCATATCCGCGTGCGAGTGTTGTGAGTGAGATAACTGCAGGTATCGCAGATTAAATCGGGTTGGAATGAATGATGGAATGGTTGACGTCGATATACTTTGGGGCGCAATGCAGCAGCTTGTGTGCCGCAGCTTGCGCACTGGCGTAGGGCTGAAAGATGACGTTGTGCAGGGATAGGCTTAGCGGGCGTGATCGCGGGTGGGAATCGGAAGTCAGGGTCCGGGCGGCAAAAGGCGCCGGGTTCTTCTTCCTGAAATCTTTGGAAACGTGGGATGGCTGAGGGTTGAACAGTGTCTGGGATAAGATGAGATGAGATGAGATTGTGCTTGCTTTGATTGATAACTGACGGCGCATGCCGGAGCCGTGCATCATGTTCTGGAACTTGGGAAGTGTGGTATTGATGCCGCCCGTTGCGGTTCCAGTTGCTGCCGAGAGGCAGGCCGCAACAGGCATGCATCCATGCCATGTCCGGACAGGGGCGGGCAGACTCACTTCACGCAACGCAAGGCAGAAGACGACGGAGACTGCAAAGTATTGTTGGATTTATTTGGGTATAGCACACACGCACACTTGATCTACCACTGCACTGCTCTACGTGCTTTCGACTTTTTGCTTTATCTGTATCCATTAAGCGTGATTCGTTGAAAAGCTGACCCCAGCGACCTAGGCAGATGGTGACTCGGCACCTTTTCGGTTGGTAATTATGAGAGATTACCAACGAAAGCCATCAACAAATCCAAACCAACGCCAGAATCCTGAATGCTTGGGAGCATACCCAGAGGAATCCCAGTCTCCCAGCCCAATGCTCATTGTAACACCAGAGAAACCTCCGAAGAGAAAAGAAAGAAAGACCCTCCGACCCCGTTTTGTTTATGCAAACTGCCGTCATCTTCATTCTGGCCGTATTCAATCCGAATCGCAAATTCGAGTGCTCATTCTGTAACTTTTCCTCAGCGCTTGACGCCAGCTCCGGCCTTGATCTCGCGCTTCATCTCCTCGAGCTTTTTATGCATCGTCATGAGGGCCTCTCGTTGGCTGTCCGTGGGTGGCTTCTCCGACTCGGTCAGCTGCCAATACAGCTCCTCATATCTCTTGTAGTATTTCTGGAACTTTTGGCTCAGCTCGACCGTCTGGCGGAAACTTAGGCTTGGCATGGTTGGGGAGGTGGTGGCGGAGGACGAGTCGCCGGGGGAGATGTTGTGGTTCTGGTGGCTCGGATAGCGTGAAGCAAGGCCGGTGTCGAGGTTCGTCACTCTGCGGGTCTTGCTTGTTGGGGTGTTGGTAGAGGAGGAATCGTCTATTTTTCGTTTCATCGAGTTCGCACTGGAAGGGGTGCTACCGTTGGCGCGGCTGCTCATGCTGACGGGAGTATGATTTGGGGTGGAGCGTTCGAGTCGGGGTTGCTTGACGGGGAGGGTGTGGTTGTGCATGTCGCCGTCTACATCATTCGCTTTGCGCTTGAGGGCTCGGTCCGAGTTCCCCGGAGCCTTTGCCGGTGAAGGAGCGGCAGAGAGAGCTTTGTGGACGGGGTGGTTATCCTCAAAGTCGCTTGCGTTGACCGGCGGTGAGGCGGAGAGTGGTGAAGGATTCTTGGGTTTGGTGTTGATCGTCGTGGTGTAGGGCCTGCTCGGTCTCGACACACGGTCCTTGGAGAAGTGATCTCTCCCAGCCGAATTGGGCTTGACACGGGGCGTGGAGCCATCGGCGATCTTCTTGTTGCCTCTGGCCGGATCGGACTGGGTGTTCTTGGTCGTTGTGGGCCGCACGGGAGGGGTCCCCACTGCCTTCGCAACCTTGGCCTCGTCCCTGACGGGCTTCTTCGGTCTCGGTTCCTTTGGTTCCTTTGGCTGCCTGGGCTGCTTTGGCTGCTTCGGTTCCTTGGGCTCCTTCATCTTCCTGCCTTCCTTCTCTTCTGGCTTCTTGGCCGGCGCTGCCTTCTTCTCGGTGAGTTTGGCAATGGCGTGCATGGGCGTGGCGGCCTTTTGCACCGGGGCCTGCACGTTGAGTCGTGAGAGACACCTCCCTTGGCCTCGCTCTTCCTGCGGGAGTAGGGTCTGCCAGAGCGGGTCGTCTTTGGGGAGACGGAGGCGGTCGAATGATCGGATTGCGTTCTTGATGGCCTCCTCCCGGCCGTGCGAGTCCTTCCAGGGAAATGCCCAGGGGTCCAGCTCTCGAAAGGCCTTGTCGGCCAACACCCACTTCTCGGCGTCGTCTCCATGCTTCCCGATCTTGGGGAGCAATGTGCGCATGGTGGAGAGCGAGGATCGGCATTCCTCGGCGAGCTCCCTGTCGGACCACGGCTGCATGGCAAGCAGGTGGATCACGGGGACACGCAGCGCACGCAGCGCGGCCTGCTGATTGTCTCCGGGCTGCGAGGTCGGCGGTTGCGGCTTCTTCGGCAGGCCGGGCGAGGAAGGAACGGAGAGGTGCGAGCCGGCAAGCGGCGTGAGGTGGCCTGGCTTGAGCGACTTGGATGGGAAGCGGCGATGGGCAGGCGTGCCTGAGGGAGTAGCGTTTCCTACAATGGTCCTGCAGTTGCTGTCAATTCACCATTCACCCGCCAGAGCAGTGCCCCCATTGGCGGACAGCGCCGCGCTGGGCGACGTACTTGTTCGCTTCCTTGAACTCGGAGATGGCCGCCATGCTGTTTCTCAGCTGCTCGAGTGCTGTGTCTACGCCTGCCGTTACCGCCTCGGCCTTCTGCACAGCCAAGCTGTGGTTGATCAAGCCCGCAAAGGTGAGTTCGCCATCGTCGCCACTCCCACCGCCGGACTCGTACAGTTCGTGCCGGTGGCTCTCCGCCGTCGTCTGGAGTGTGTGTATCTGGTCGCCGAACTTGAGTTGCTGTGGCGGGCGTGTTAGCCAGGGTCATCCGCCAAGAGCACGACAGCGGCGGAGGTGCCAGTGCAGCTGCGAGCTCGCACCCACAGCTCAGGAATGTGTGGAAACACATACAGGAGTCCGCCCAAAGAACAACTGGGGCGTCTTTCCACCCCGCACGCTGTCTAGCAGCTCGTCAACCATGTCCTGCGAAATCTCAAGCTGCATCGCCTGGATGGGTGCGTGTTTGGCCTCCTTGGAACCGATGTTGCTGTCTGGAGCCCCATGGAGGGCAATGCCCGCTCGTGGCAGAATGCTGGCTGCCATGGCGGGAGGTCTGGCCGAATTGTCTCAACAGAGAAGCGGAGCGAGGTGTGCAGTCTCACACCGGGGGTTTTGTCAAGGGGAATGATGCATGGAGAGAGCACCCAGGCACAGTAGCAAGCAGCGAGCAGCAAGCAGCAAGCAGCAAGCAACCTGGTGGGCGAGGCGTGCGTGCAACGAGGCCCGTCACGGCAGCTCGGTGTGCTGGCAAGCAAGACCCAAGAGTTGAGGAGGGATGGAAGTAACGAAAAAAGAGGAACAAGTCTGGTGAGGCCGGTCTGACAAGGTCAGACTGTCATAGCGCGATGGTACCGAAATGGAGCGAGAGCTGGTGCACGGCTGTCTGAGCGATGCTGAAACTATTGGCTGTCACGAAAGGAATGAAAGGCGGGGGATTTGATTCATTCCTCTGCCGGCTTCAAGAGGGCTCAGGGTCGGTCTGGGTGAGGAGAGAGGACGACCAGCTGAGAGCGGAGTCGACGTGTTGGGCCAGCGTGCATGCCAGACGAGGGCGGTGGTTCCGGAGGAGGGCGGTCGAGGATGCCGACCAAACTCCAGGAAGACCGATTCCGCCAATTCTGGAGGACAAATCCACCACCGACGCGCTGAATCAAGGTACCCTGTGTGCCTGTGCAACACCACTCTGGCCCGCTGCAAGGCATTCCCATGCACCCTCGGCCTCTCCCATTCCTGGTCCCTCGACATGGTCTGGTATTAATACCGCCGCTGTCTCGACCACCTGCACGCAACATGACCCGCACATGCTCTTCTTCTGGATGCCGTCACGTCCAGCACCATTATTATCATTGAGGCGACGGGATAATGGTGTAATATTCCTGAACAAAACACGGTCCCTATTCCGCCCAATTCGCCTCGCTGACCGAAGAGCTCGTGAGCAGTGCAGTGCAGCAGCGGAGCTCTGTGCTGAGCCTGGCTTTGGCTGCTGTTCCGTACCACGCGCAGCACTTCCTCCCTTCACCCCATCGAATGGCTCCGCGTTTAAAAAACAGGCCCGGCGGAGTTGCAGTGCCGGGCCCTCCCCCCCCCCGGCCATTCACGCTGGCAGCCGGGGTTCTGCTGGCGTACCTGTTTCGAAGTCGGGCGTGTACCTGTGCAATGTTGGAGCCCACAGGATCGTCGTGCCTCACTGTCGCCTTTTAATTGCCCGGGTTTTGCCCTCGTCACATCTTTTCATCACACGTCGAAGCCTTTCGAGGCGGCCTCTCGAGGGCTGCCCAAGGCTTTCGAAGGCTGGCGGGCCCGCCGTCGACTCTGTCTGTCATCCGGCGTGGCGGGTTCTCCGTTCGAGGCTGGTTAGGCCAGCTCGATCGGGAACGCCATGGCCCAGCCATGGCGCACAGGGCCTCTGCTATTGTTGGATCCAGCCCTTGCCCCGTCGACGCCCGCCCCGCACTCCAGAAAACACCAATCCTCACCTGAGCGAGGTGTGGCAGACAGGCAGAGACAGGCACGGCGAAGATGTTCGCGATCGACACGCTGAGCACATCCGAATGTCGTCTCAGCAGAGAGCATCAGCGTCGGTCTGCTGCGCCTGACTACTTGGCTCTGCGGAACACAGGGCTGCAAGCACTCTCGAGGAGGATGTCAACGCCATTACAGCAACTTTGGATGGACTCCACGCACGACCCCCGTCCGCGACACCCCACTCGCAGCCAAGCACCCAACCCGTCCCGATGCGCTTGGAGCTGCTGCAACAGACAAGTCCGATTGCTCAAGTGGGCTGCCGGCTCGCAGATGGGCAAAGCCATCTGGCCGTCACCCTCCACGAGACCTTCCAAGGTTCCGTCCAGAACTCGTTGCATCATGCCAGAGACAAGGCGAAGACAGTGGCCGCTAGTTCCAGCAAGAATGCCCGACGATGCGCCATCGGGTGCGCGAGCTGCAAGTTTTGCCGACCTTCATCCACCTGTGACCTGAACGAACGCGTTACGCTGCATCAAGCAGACTTGCAGACAAACGAGGGACCTTCTGCAGGAAAGCGTGGTCGCCGCTGCTCTCCCGCCCTGCAGCGAACAAAGCCGGAAGCCTGCATGGCCTTTCTGCGCTTCTGGCGCTCGCCTCGCTGAATCAAGTAACTCTTAAAAAATCTCGCTGTCATGCATCAAAAATTCCTCGACCGCAGCAAGCGACGACTCAGTGAAGGCGATTGATGACTACTGACCATCATCTCCAACCGCAGCCTCATTCGATCTGCAAGGTACTATGGGAATTCCTGTCTTCTGGAATGCTTCCGCGTCGTAATCACTGAGCCCTGGACCCCGTACCGTCGCTATATTAACCTTGACGTTGACGGCCGCGGGGTACATAGATGAAGTACCACGAACGAGTCACCCGATCATGGAGAGTGCTCGGGATAACCGACGAAGATGAGAAAAGAAAACAAGGTGGAAAGCCATCCCCACTTCCGCACAAGCAAGCAATTCCACTGCAGAAAGTCTTGAAAACATTGACCGTTCCCTTCCAACCCGCATTTCTTTATCTTGGAGAAATTGGAGGGGTTTGCGTTTTGTCTGATGAGCCGGTGGTGCAGTGGAAGTTGCGGATACCCATCTGCTTTTGGCCAGCCCGACATGCTGCGATATTAATTGCAGACACATGCATTATTGGACGAACTCGCATGGCTTGTCCGTCCGCGAGGCTGGTAGCTCTCCGGTCTAGGCGGAAAAAGTAGAGGGGGGCATGTCCCTCTTCCGTCGGCACGTATCCGCCTCGAGCATATTGCTTCGTTGACCTTGGCCGTTCCAACCCCCAGCTCAGAACTTTCGAATTTCGATTGCTTTTCACTGCTCGGACCCGCAAATTTTCCGTCTCGAGCTTCGAGATGGTTCTCAGTGTCAACATTTCGTCGATTAGCGATCCGGTTTCTCAGCACGCAACGCAAGTTTAATAATATCATGTCGCCTTACTGGATTGTGTCAGCAGTTCTCGCTCGTATAAGCAATTGTCTCCGAGAGCTTCATGCACCAGCCGTTTTCGGACTCAGCGATGATCATATTGCAGGCTGTCTAATCAACCGGTCTGACATGGATGGTGCTGCATCTCGTACGGGATTCGTTTATCGACCACGTTTCTTCCTCGTCGCTTTTTAGAAACCGTTCCTACCATTCGCACGGGGTGTAGAGGTGCTCATGCAGTCAGTCACCTTGTGAGTCTGCCCATTATAGGGAGTTCCAGCTCCGGCTTCAGCTCCGGCTCCAGCTCCCACTCCATCCTACCCGCTAATTTATGGTGGTTACACGAAAATTGAGAATTTGGTAGCATTGGAGATCTCCAACATGCTATGGTAGCACAAGATTCCTTCTGGGTCAATTTTCTTGACCTCGTCTACAAGTCATCAACCGCTCGCCATGCCCACTATGACTCTCGCACCCATTTTCGAATGCTAACAGGGACTAATCAAACTAACCTTCAATCAACATTATAAAACTAAAACAGAGAAAGGACCCCCTCATCTTGCTACTTAGTCCGTCTCATTTCCATCCCGCCGACCGGCCGAGCAAACCCTAATCAATAACGAAGTAGCGCAACTGCAGCGGATCTACATACCACACCACAACACTCCACACCTGCCTGCCATGGCAGAACGAATAAACGACTACGAGTATACGAATCATGGCGCTGCTAATCCTGCTTCTCCTTCTGCTTTTCGTGCGACGCACAAATAGATACTGGTGTTGCTCTGCTTGCGGACTTCCGCATCAGGCTAGCTGCATTACCGGTTTGGAAGGTCGGCGCATTGTGGATGGACATTAAGTCTCCTCATTCTGGAATTCCCGCTTTGTTCGTTTAGACAGACGGGCGGTCGATTCCGCGGGCGATGTGCGATGCGCGATGTACGAATCAGGTAGAAAGGTCTGTAGGTTTCGATATTGATGGACATGTCATCTGTTATGCCTGTCTGGATGCACGGCACAGCGCACCGTCCCGCAGATAAGATGGGCTGGGCTGCGATGTGGCGTTGTCGATCTTGAGCGAGACGGGGATGGGGCATGGAGATGAGTGGATACGTGATATCGTATCTGATTGTCGATCTCCTCGATTATGGATTGCATTCATGGGCAAATCGTTTCGGAGGTGAACGGAATTAGTAAGTAAACACGGTTTGGTTACGTGGATGCCTCCACGGAAACTGCGGGATCTCATCTGTCTGCCTTCTAGAGAGGAGAGGGCGACGTAGGGAGGGGAAGACGTACTGTGCGGGGAGGGAGGAGTGAAGGGGGACGTCCGTACAAAGCCTTCCTACACTACAAACCACTGTGTAGTATGCATTTCTGCGTCGTTGTTTGAGTGCGTTGCTGCCGTCGACTCAGTTGAGATGGAGATGGAGATGGAGATGGAGATGGAGAGATATTTGAGCTGCTTACTGTCAGCTATAGCGTATGTACGGGACGCCATAGTATGTATTGTCTGCCTAGGTACGTATACGTACCCATATCTTCTTTGACTTATCTTGTCTGAAGGCAGCCTACTAATCGACTCTACCCACATCAACGCACGCTGTGCAAGTAGGTGGCATATGTTGACTAACTACTTATACCAATCGATGTTGTGTCAAATTCTTTGTACTAGTCAAGAGCGGCTTGTGGTATCTCGCTAGGTGCCGTGTCTGAATTTATCTTTGCAGGAATGCAGGGGCTTGACAAGTCATCCATAGCAGGAGAGATATTTATTGTTTAACAAGCATGCTAAGTGCGTAGGTATTCCCCGGAACTTGTGCTCTATCTAGTCTCATGGGGATATCGTAAATCAATGCCTGCGTAAGATATACTTGCGGGTAGGAAGTATTCCGTTGCTCTACCGTTTGAGTGAATGGAATATATTCGTATAGAAAGTTGCTGTAAGGACGAGATGAACACACTGTACTTGTGTCTGTACGACTTGCCTGTTGAGCTTTCGGGCTCTGAGGTAAACATACAAGCTTTTCTACGCTAGTAATGAATGTAGGATACCTACGCGTTTCCGTCTTACGTCGCAGTAGTGTCTATGTGGTATATGCGTTGCTGTTCGAAGGCTGGGGTTCAAGTCCCTGCTCCACTTTAAGGCACGTCAATGTAGACCCAGGATAGGCCCCGGGAACGAGAAGGAAGCGGCGTAGAAGAAGATCACAACATGCATACGTACGCACCCTCCAGCTGCAGATTACCTTTTTACGTACCTGCATAGATGTACACCAGAGCTTCCGTAACCCTATCAGACCGTGATTCTTCGATCGAAGAGGAGAGAAGGAGACAGACAGACAGACAGACAGACAGACAGACAGACAGACAGACAGACTTAAAAGAATCCTACGAATGCATTGTAGAAAACTAATCTATCCCAGGCGCAGAAAAGCTCGACGGGACGAGGGCTTTCCTTATAGGTAATGGTGTGTGTACTAGTTACATTATTTACATCCGGGCACACATAGAAGAAAGGAGGCGAACACCTGGATGAGAGAGTTTATCTAACAGACGGGCAAGAGCGTTAGTTTCTCCATGTATTAGAGAGTGTTTGAAGGGGGGAGTGTGATGGAAAGAAATAACAAATAACAACCTGAATTGAGCATTGGAATGAGCAGATTTGGCTGGTTGGTATGTTGACATTGTATGAAAAGAAGACTTAGGAGAGGAAGGAGATATGGTGCAGTAAGGCTGATATCAGTGAACTCACCATGTCTTATATAGATCCAAGGGCGAGCAGAAGTCAGGAAGCAAGAAAGCAAACAAGCAGTCACAGTTACGGAAGCACATTCAAAGACCCAAACAGCGATAGCATGACCAGAGCCAGAAGTAGTTGTAGCACTTGTGGTTGCTACATAGGTAGTTCACTCAAGGAATCACCAACATCGAGGATTTCCGTGGCAAAAGCCCAAGGGGAAGATCCACCAACAAGCTACTTGGGCCAACAGGGCAGCCGTAACACCAGCTGCAGGAACTTCATTCCGTTTCGCATCGCATCAATTCGCACATGCATGATCCGATCCGCCAGACTCCTCGCCATGCCATGCCATGCCAATCCAATCCACACCGAGAAATGCAAGACAAGAGACAAAAATGAAGGAGGAGGAGGAAGAAGAAGAGGAAGAAGAAAAGGAAGAAGAAGAAGATGAGGGACTAGGGGAAGGGGAGGGAACAGGGAACAGAAGAGAGAAACATTGAGAAACAATGTTTCCGCTTCTCTCGACAGACAAGCAGACAGACCAGACCAATGGGAAGGGAAGAACGCCAGCAGACAGACAGGCTACAGACACGCCGGTACAGAGCGACAAAGCTCACTGTCCCACCATCCACGTCCATCGATGCCAACACACCGAGAGGCCGTCAGGCATGAAGCGAACAACATCACCCTCAGAAACCTGAGTTCAGTGTCGTGTCCGGGACAACTGAAAGTACATGATGAATAAGGCTAAGTCGTACCGCGTCGTTCCGTTTCGTCTCGCCGTCTAAGCATCCAGATCCAGCTCCTCAGACGTTTTGTGTCGGGCAAGCACATGACGCTTGAACGCCTCCATGTCATTATCCCAGAGCTCGGCAGCCTGGCCATTGAGCGGGCTCGAGCTGTTCGTTGTGGTCAGCAACCACCATCACTTTTTCTCTTTCACCCCGCTTATCGAGGGTGAGCTCAAATGGACAGGCATAACTCACTTGTTTGGCTCGCCGAGCAGACTCTGCAAGCTCACCAACAGCCCCTCGATCCCGACCAAGGCACTCCACTTGTCCTTCAAGATGTCCAGACAAATCCTGCCGCTGAAGTCCACATTCGGATGGTAGATCGGGGTCTTGAAGACGACGGACGGGGCCTCGTACGGATAGGTACTGCCAAAGCGCATTGCGAGTTTGAAGGTCAAGTTGGCGTAGGGAGTGTCGGCGGGCCCCTCAATCGTGGCCGTCCAGCGCGTCATGTTCTCGTCGTCGGGGAAGGCCGTGATGCCAGCTGTCGGCTTGGTCATGAGGTCCATGAGCTCTTTCTGGAGACTGGAGGGGATGTGTTAGCATGATCCCGGGGAATGGGTGTGGAATACTGCGGTGGACTGTACATACCGCTGAGCTACGGTCTGACCGCGCGAGCCATTTGGAGCGTTGTGACCGGACGTGAGAGCCATGGTGAAGCTTCGATTGTCTCTCTGATGGGCGGGACGGAAAAGGTATAATCTGCCTCTGGAAGAATAAGCACCTCAGTCCAAGACGTTCGCAAAACAAAAGGCAAAGGCAGAGCAAGAAAGCACCGTACAGTCGGAGTCACAGGTCGTGGTAGGATTTTGGAAAAGTGGTTGCTCGAGTGTTTGTGTTCACGCGGTTTCCCTGCAGCAACAACGAGCCCGCGCACGAGCCAGAGTGGGTCCCTGTCCCCACGCGCGTGCACCCGGCAACCACCCGCGCCACCAAAACAGTCTGACAAGTAGCGTGGAATGTGGAGACGCGATGGCCGTTCCCGCGTCACATGCAGCCGTTGCACAGATCGCCCGCCCGCCAATCACCTCGTGTGAGATTCGCGATTCTCGACGAAACCTTGGAAGGTCACGGTGGTGGGTGCCTGGGAGTGGCTGGGAGTGGTCCAGAGTGATAGGTTGTCAGTCCATACCGAGGGTCTGCGTCACTTCAATGGACTTGACGCCAACAAAGCGCGTTCCGGATCTAGCGAGCCTTGGAACGCGCAGCTGGTAACGGTCGGGTGAAAGGAATGTTCAAATGGGCGAGAAGATCTCTCAAGTATCGAAACGGTAGACTAAAGGTTTGAAAAGGTGTCAGTAATATAATCAGTAATTAATAATGAACGCACAAAATGACCACTCCAGCGCTATGCACTCAAGAATCCAACAGAACACCTCACCCAACAATCTTCGCCCGCGCACTCTTTGCCGTCCACACCAGCATTCTTCCAAACATCAAGCTCGGCCCCGCAATCGCTTGCTTTGATACCACATCCGCAGCTCTGCCCTTGGCATGAAGTATGGCAAACCGCAGCAGCACTTCCAGACAGGTGACGCAGATACTGATGACGATGAGCACGATAATGATCCACGTGATCCTCGTCATCTTCTTGTCAGAAATCGAGTCGGAGAGTATCTCGCCCAGGTCGAGGAATACCCGGCAGCGTTCATTTAGGACTTGGATGCGGGGTTTGATCTCGAGGTATTCGCGGACGGCGGTGTAGAGGGGATGGAGTGTCGGTTCGGATTCCCAGAAGAAGTTGGGCGTGTCAAGCATGTTCGATGCTGTAGCACATTAGCGGTGATTTTGGGCATCTAGCAACAGCTCATAGAGGAACTTACAGAGATTGACATCGACACGACTTGTGAAGAGCTGGCCGATCATCTTAACCACCTCGGTCCTCCCCATTCCAAGCTTTCCAGTCAATGCCAGCCGCTTGGGCACATTCTGCGCTTGCTGCATCGTCCGTGACATGCCTTCCTCGAACAAGCTCAACTTTGTGCTCTGCGCAATGGCATGGCTCATAGCCAGCTTAATCATATGATCACCACTCTTCAACGTGATCATATCATTGTAAACCCTGGGGCGAGGAATTTCTGGGTTGTACTCGAAATGGAACTCCTCAGTTTCGAAGTCCTGCTCGCTCAGCGCTCTTGTGGCTAATGATATTCCGGTGGAGGAGGTCGAGAATGTCAAGTCTGCGAGGATATCCTTTTCTTGTCGTTCAGTGAAGTTCCAAAAGACCACGACGCCGTAGGAGAAGACGAACATTTCCCCGAACGAAAGGGCGTTCGGCGGAACTCGCGGAGGCACGCCTTCCTCGATGGATTCCCTGCGCGGCGGGTCTGACGAGTCTTCTCTCTGTTCATCATTCTCCTCCTGTCTGTCATGGGGACTCTCACGCGAACTCTCTTCTTCATTCTCGTTGCCCCGAATGCTGTACTGCTCGACTTCCCCGAAATATCCCTCGTGATACTCTCTCTGCTCATTTCTCTCAATCTCCTCATCGAGGACAGTCTTCCCGCCCGGGCTCTTGAGCGCTGGACTACTCCTGACCCTGTACCCATCGCTCCCAGGGAGCAACGGCAGATGGTACACTGTATATAGGCAATCGTCATACAGCTTCGTCCTCGCATTGTGCTGCGTCTTGACAAACTCAGCCGTGCTCTTCATCTTGTATGCCTGCGCTGTGCAGTAAGCCGTGACCCTGGACAATGTCTCCGCCCTTCTCGCCTTTGGCAATCGCTCCGCATAGCTCTTATCCCTCAATCCGCCTTTTGCGCTTCGAGCCTGAAGATCCTCATCTCTAGGCGGCCCCTCCTCATCCTCCTCAAAGTCGATCTTCTCGTCATCGTCTTCGACATCCGCCTCGGGCAGCAGCACCAGCTTCTCGCTGAGTTTACTCGAGCGCGTCGGGATATGCTGTGGAATGAGGCGGCCGGAAAGCTTCGGGTCGAGTGGATGCCGGCCGCTGGGTGTACGGGTGTGGAAGGTCGGGCGTTGATTCGGCGGGCCACGGCGCTGCTGCGAAGGGATATCCGAGGCGTATTGCAGTATATGGTCGACGGATATCAGTTTCGCTCCCGGTCGCGGTGCAGGCCGTCCGGACGGCATTCGCTGCAACGCTCCCCGTGGATTGGGATCGCGAGCATCCGATATCTGTTGCGCCAATCAGTACGGACAGGCTCTGCGGAGCCGTGCGCCATTGACCTACCAACACTGTCGGCCCCCGTTTGCTTTTTGCAGTCGTCGCACTCATTTTGGAAAGAATGTCTGGAGCAGGTCGCTCGTGCTACTGTGGTTGTGGCGTCTTCATCGCGTTGAAAGATGTGGAGGTGCTGAAGTTCGCATTTCGGCACGTCATTTGCTTGGCCTGGCCCTAGCACCACTGCATCATTCCGAATGCAGGCACTGGACCCAACACAGCATCCAATTGAGCGCAGGCATTTAAAATCCCCATTCACACCTGGGCGTGGAGCTCTGTGAAAGACTGGGCATTACATTGATTGGCGGCTGTGAAATGAAATCGGCAAAACCGACCAAGATGGGTCGGAGAACAAGCCAGATGGGCAAGCAAGCCGCAGGAAAACCAGTTTACGTGCATCATCATAAGGCGCAAATTCAGTTGAGAAACCGAACGCATGATGAGAGAAAGTATGGCTCCGACACAGCTGCCAAATATCGGGTTTCCGTGGAACTCCTCGCTGATGACCCTCCAAGCCTGACCCCGGGGAATCCAACAAAAAAGAAACCAATCCAGAAGTCTGATATAAAACAAAACAACCGCAAATTCCACACCCAATCCACTCCTAACCGACGAGCCCACTCCAGCTCCCAGATTCCTCTCAGATTCCTCCCACCTATCTACTCTATGTAACTCGGCGGGCGGTGTGGTCACGAAGCAAATGGAGATAGGGAAACCTATACGCACCGTGAAGAAAGTCTCTCCAACAGTAGTCGTGGATATGGAACACTCCGTAACGCCGCTTGATTTCTGCACTGATTTCTGCTCCAGAGCCTCTTGGTGGCCACAACCGTCTCATCACCTATTGTAAGGAGGTAAGTTAGCACAACTGAGTCTCGCAAGATGTGACGGGTGAATCTGACGTCTCGTTAACTCACAATCGCTTGCCCGGAACGAAGATAAAGAGACAGCAAACGGCCGCATCAGCGAGAAGGAACATGGAGAGGATGATGAAGGAGCGTTTGCGAAGCGTCTTTTTGACGAATGGCTCGCGAATGCGATTGAAGTCCATGAAGGTGTACTCGCTCAAGCCGAGAAGTGCTAGAACAGGATCAAGCATGTACTGGTGCGTGAAAATAAAGTAGATCGCGACCGTGAACGGGAGAATCAGCTGTAAAAGTCAGTTGTCCGCCAGCGAGGAATAGAACACGATGCACTTGCCCAGCACCTAGTCGTCCGTGACTTGTTGAGGAAGATTAGAATGAAGGCCGTCCACACCGCGGCAAAGAAGCTTATCAGACCAATGATCAAGCGTGCCATCATGCTCTGAGGAACCAGGTTACCGAGTCCTTTGCTCTGAAGAAAGCCGGGGAAGGCGTCTCGCTCCATGGCCTGGAATACATAGTCTTTGGCGTCAGCAAATACCTCGGGATCGCTACGGTGATCGGGACCCTCGATAGCTTCCTGCACATTGTGGAGAATGCTCTGGGGAATGATAATTTCTCGCTCTGAGCCGGGCAGGAGATAGGTGTACAGAATCTTTTCCGCGGAGGCGGTCAGATCCTCACGCTTCGGGACGTTGTCACCAGACCAGGTCTGGCCTGGAGAGCTAGAGTCGTTGGGAGAATTGGTTTCGGGAGTCATGAAGCTCGGTCTCGGAGGTCGTTCGCGACCGGGTGTCGAGTGCGCCGACCGGTTGCTTCCCTGACTGTTCTGTGGTGAATGTTGGCGGCTGCCCTGGTCTGATCGCAGGAATGCAGATAGCCTCTGGTCCGAAAGTTCCTCCTTTTCAGTAGATGGTCCCTCGCCCGCGTTATCCAAGATGTACGACGATCGTTTGCTGTTCTTTTCCAACTCCGGTGTATCTTCGATGACGGACCTGTGGAGTCGGCGCACGTACAAGCGACATAGTGCGAGGTGCTGCGATACATCGAGCCTACAGCGATTAGTGGCGTACAATTCATGGCCCGGCATAGGTACCTACCAGAAGTCTAGATAGTCTACCGATCTCTGCTGATCGCGCATGTATATGTAGAAGGAAAACAGGTCGAGGGGAGCGACTGTTTGACGGCTCAGCACCTCGCCCAGACTCGGGAACCGGTTCCTGTTGAGCTCCAGCGGAGCATGGTCGTGGCCCCCAGACGCCATGGCGAACACTGGCGGGTTGTGCACAAAAAAGCGGCTGCGATGGAGAACTTGGAGGCGGAAGTGAAGGTGAGACTCGGGCGTCGAGGTCAGTCGCAAGAGGGGAGCCGCACACGCTGGGCGACTGAGACCGGGGCAACGCAGCGGCGCGTGCGGTGACGCCGGGGTTGTTGAAGGCGGGCAGAGCGAGCGGAAGTGGTGAGCGGCCTGTGTGGGAGATTCTGCGAAAGAGTGACAATCCAATCGAGGTGCGTCGTCGGTGAAGTTGGGAAATTGGCTGCAAAGGGGAGCGTCTTGGCGCGACGATCAGCGAGCGGGTGGCTTGTGGCTTGTGGCTTGTGGCTTGTGGCTTGTGGCTGTGCGTGCGTCGCCCCAAACGGCGGTCACAGTCACGGCTGCGGAGGACGATTCGGCTGCAGAAGCGACTGCGCGCGACTGCGAAAGGATACAGGCTGTGGATATGGGAATCGGGGCGAGGGGTTGCGGAGGGAGTGTCGCAGGTGATGATGACGGGAGGTTGAATCAAGCTTGGTCGCGAGCCCTTGCATCCACATGGATCGCTGAAACTGCCACGGCAACGTCGTCGATCGTGCGCTTGCTGTGATCGCGCCCCACCACTACAGACACATAAGACGATAGCAGTGGAGGTGAGGCCTCAAGTCATGCTCAAAACGCGTGACATGGCCGGAATTGGATCCTGTGACTCCACTCAGTCAACAAGGCGCCGTAAGTCGCTGTTTGGAGGCAAGCGGTGGCCTCGCCGCAGTCACAGCCACAGCCATACTTTCAGGCACCAGCACCGAGCACGGTTATAAAGTTAATACTACGTGCGCACACACATTGCAAACTTTCCCTATCAAGTGCAACTGCCAACCGCTTCCTAAGAATCAATCAATTCCCGCTCAACTGTAGCCAAAGGCTCTCCTGCGCCACAATGTCTGCCAACAACATGTCTACGCTGCCGGAGGACTTCCTCACCGGTCCAGCACCCAATCTCACCAAAACTTACATCGACTTCGTCAAAGGCGGTCTCGGAAGATATAAAGACGATTGGGCTGTCGTGCTGGACGGCGTCCTGTCCGAGGACGAATGCGATGCGCTAATTGCGGCGGCGGAGGCCACCGCCGAGGGCAAGACCTGGGAGCGCGCAATGGTCAATGTGGGAGGAGGTGAACAGCGACTATACGAAGACACCCGCAAATGTGGCCGTATCATCTGGGATAACCGTGAGCTGGTCGCCAGAATCTGGGCGCGCTGCGAAGCCGCTGTGCCAGAGATCCATCGACTAGAGAACTGGGGAACAGTCACAGGCCCAGGTCCCGTGAAGCGGAAGGAAGTGTGGAAGTTGACTCGCTTGAATGAGCGTATGAGATTTCTGAAGTATACGGGGGGTGAATATTTCAAAGGTGAGACAGGGTTCAAGAAATAGAAAAGTATTCTGCTTTGCTAACCAAATTTAGCCCACTGCGACGGTGCCTACGAAACGCCTAACGGTGCCGAGCGCTCCTACTTCACCCTGCACCTGTACCTTAACGACGCCGAAGGAAAGCCAGGGCAAGAGCCGCTGGTCGGGGGGGCAACCAGTTTCCACAGCTACATGGACCTGAGAGTGAAGATAGATGTCGTTCCCAAAGCCGGCCGAATTTTGTTGTTCCAGCACAGAGACCTCCTCCATTCCGGTGCCGACGTGATCTCAGGACTCAAATTCACGATGAGGACAGACATAATGTACACAAAGGAGGACAAGGAGCAATTGATAGACCTCGACGAAGCTTCGAAGCCGTCGGGTGCGTAGAGACCGCTCCTCTGCCAAGGGTGATTTCCGAGTCGGGCGTTGGGTTGGCTGAAAAGTGTAGTATAGGAAACTTAGTAGTATCCTTGAACAATTCAAAGGCTGGGGGTTGGATCATGACTTACAAAACAAAGACAACGGGTGAACGGCCCGCCTCACCAGAGTAATCGGAATCGAATGATACCCTCGCTCTTTCGCCGAAGCTACTCAAGGTCGAGCACGCTGCGTATTGCACTATGGTGTCACCCCGGTTAGACCGAGGCACACTATCTTCGCACCGACTTCCATAGGAGCACCAGATCACGCAGACACCGCTCCGAAGAGCAGTATCTTTGCTTATGGGTCCTGGGTTTTCTGATGCCAAATGCAGACGTGAATCACGCCAGGCCCTCACGGGCAGTGATGACAGAGCTCGCGGAGCGAGATAACAAAAAGAGGTGAAGATTACTCCGAATTTCTCATTTGCAAGTAGGACAACCGAGTGCGAGACTCGGCGTCTGTGTGAGAGCAAAGAAACGCAGCGTTGGTAAGGCGGGCCGTTGGAGGAGAGAAGACGAAGAGGAGCGGGGAGCTCGAATTTTGTAGCTGCGGGGAGCTAGGCAGAATAGTTTTCCCGGTTTCCGAGGCTTGGCGCTTGACGCGTCGACGGCGCGACCTCAGCTGTGCAGTGCCGCATGCCTCACCGACTTCATCGGCTTGACCCCCGGACGACCAGGCCCCGCCGCATCCCGCACCTTTCCAGTCAGCTCACATTTGGGACGAGCAGTCTTCTGTTGCTGCTGAAACCCCAACAGCCGCTGCTGGTTCCCCGCAGCAGCCAGAAGGATGGAACGGCTGCCTCTCGAACTATTGGAAATATGCGTGGAAGCTTCGCTGTACGTCGGATTTGAAATTCGACCCCTTCCCGATACATCTGCTACGGCCACTGGACCTGAGCGGTTGCAAACCAAAAGTACGTGCAAATTTAGGCGTTGATGTCACTTTTCGTAGCCACAATGTTCCCTGCGCAAAGCTCGACTAGGATTCTGTATGAATCGTCCCATTTACTTAATAAACTATTTCTTGCAAGCCTCATAAGAATTATAATGGTCCTTAGTGGTTGATTCAGGCCCTGCTGGTCGTCAGATTCTAGACACCCAGATTCGGGGTGCTACCTAGACTATCGCTGACTCTGTAGCCTAACATCTAGAATGGGCCACTTATGCTAGGTCCTCATACGTAGACCTGTGCAACATTCGACGCACCAATCGCCGTCTGCATGCCGCCTCCCATCGAGCGTTCGGTCGCATGCTTAGCGATCGTATTTTTCGACTGACCAAGTTCGGGCTGGACGATTTGGAGCAAATAGGCAGTGATGATGCTCTACGGATGCATGTCCGGACTATCACTTTCGGAACATCCACCTTCACTCCGTACCTTTTTACCAAGGACCGCTTGTCGAACGGCGGGGCATGGAAAGAACGCCTACAAGAAGCATTATTCGGAGCCAGTACTAGCTGGTATCGGCGTTTTCAGCTTAAACGCACTCTTAGCCAATGCTACGACTGGCAGAGCAAGACTACCAAAACCGATCTTAATCAGAGGCTAGCCATATTGTTGGGCAATTTCCCAAACCTTGACTCCGTTCGCATTCGGTATGAAGACGGCATGGATTGGAATGACGACCATCGCCTTCTCGTCAAATTCCCCAATGAGTATCGAGCGTTTCAAGTAGCCCTTGCGGAGAAACGCCGTCACGACCGATTTGACCCTTCCCCACATGTACACACCAAGCCTTCCATCGTTGCGGCAGCTCTTAGAGACGCAAACGTCTGTGTCAAAGATTTGAGACTGGACAATTTCTTCATGAACGATGGATACTCCCTTCCGCATATTGTTGATCAGCATCCGCCGTTTACCAACCTCCGTGTTCTTCGCATATCCATCTACATAGACTTGACTCGGACACAACGCGATCGCTTGGGCGACACACAAGCGCTCCTGAAACTCATTCGATCCGCTCCACTCCTCGAAGACGTCGGCTTAACGATGAGTTTTGCCATAGGCGATTACGATGGCATAAGGGCCAAATCCTCATCAATACTCTCCGCCTTGAGCACCCGCCCGCTCATGCGTCTCGCTTTGGACGGCCAATGGCATTTCACGGAGGTAGACCTGCTGAACCTCTGGCAGACGCAATACCAAACCCTCGAGAGCGTGGTGTTTGATCGAATTTTCCTGTGCGAGGGGTCGTTCACATCGGCTCTCAATACCGTCAAGGCTCAGCCCTTCGACAAGCTGAGGTATCTCGAGATCAAACGAGCCGTTACGTATGGTCCGGGGATGAGAATTTATATGAATCTGGGGACCGATCTCTCGGTGGATTTTACTGGACTCCCTTATCGAGTCGTCTTGGATGCGTTGCCCGTAAGTTAGCTGTCGGGAATGAGAGGTTTGATACCAATGTTACCTTCACTTCCAATTCGGGTCTTATTTGCTTTTGTTCTTGTGCCCTATCAGCCTATTCCGTGTCCAAATGTCGGATGCCCATCAGTCGAACGTGGGCTACACTTCACAGATCACTCTGTTGCCATATGATTCAAACCTCGGGGAACGAAAAGCAGTCGGGGGCACAAGTGACAACTATAATTATTTCAACGTTCAAGCCCTTCATTGCCTGTCCTATGCATTGTTGTTTGGCTAATATTGTACAAAACGCCCGTCGGTACAAATACATACACCAGAGTAATCTCCATGCGGGTCGAGTCTGAGATGTTGTACTCACTGTCCTCTTGCCAGGTTGCCACTTGTACGCTTCCTGAGAGCGCACTTCATTTAGTTCCGGGTTCAAAAGCTGCAGCTATGCATATCTGTCCTGTGGCTTTGACGTCCTGCTGTTGACCCGGCGGGAGGTCTACGGAGATTGGCCAGCGTGCCTCGTAGCGCAGGTTCCGACCCTCCACAATGAGGGCGAGTTCTAATTTCACACTCCAAAATAAGCTGTTCCGAGATTTACTAGATTCTTCCGGTCTCTGGAGCTGGATTAATCCTTCGGTCCTCAAGAAATTCATGTCGGCCACGATGACCCCAGCAAGCTCGGCGCCTATGTCTTCCACGTCAGCACCCATTCGAGGCCGAGTGGAGGGGCCTTGAAACTCTCACCTTTGTTCTTGGGATGGCTCCTCCTGTAGTGTGACTCGCGAAACTCATCGGAGACGTATAAGGTTTCTTCGCATTTGAGATCCTTCCATGTCGAAGGAAATCTATGTTCCACAGGAAATACGAATGTCTTCTTGTGGGGAATATCGTCACCCTTGGGATTGTACCTTAGTGTTGACTCCATAGTCGGGTATTCTGACGACTTACCGTTTTGATCAGCCAATGGATCGCGTTGTCGACATATTTCATCCCGTCGGTCGGCTCAATTTTGCATCTGGTCTTGGCATGTGCTGGGTAATTCTCTGGCTCGTAAGGTTCTGTTCGGAGGAACCCATAGCTGCATTGGGATTTTCTGGCCGGACCGTGCTCTTTATTTAGTGCTCTCAAAACTGCACCCCGCGCTACCGCTGTCGATCTGTAAGATCATCAGCGTGGAATTAGAGCTCAATGCTGGACATGTGCTTACGGAGATGAGGCAGTTAGAAGAGTAATCTCGCCTTCCTCAAAGTTTCTCTCCTTACGGACGCAGCTGTGGAGGTAGCTCTGTAGAGATGGGGATTGCCCGAATCCCCCAGTGAGTATTACTTTCTGAAATGGTCAACGGAATATCACACAAACGATCGTGAATATCAGGGAATTCGGGAATCTTACAGAAACAGAATAAGCCCTATCCTTCGCTAATTCCAATTGCGCCTTCAACATCCGCTTCGTGCCTTTAAGAGAAGGGTCATGAAAGACGTCCACCATCTCTTTCCTAAGGCTCAGTTAGTTCACACTCTAAGGTCGATACAAATCTAACGCGGACTTACCGAGTGATTTCAAGCCGATTTTGGTACTGCCCTTTCTTGTTTGGGTCTTCTCTGAGGTTGTCGATAAAAAGATACGGCATGTATGAGCTGCTCACCGTAGCATTGAATGTTCGTTTCTCTCCGTTCTCGAAATTGATTATCTGAGCCTCAACTATACTCTTGATAGTTTTCCCATTCGTCTCAAGGTACCTTTCGTCCTTTAGCTTTTGCATCAACAGTCTTTCGAATTTCTCGTTGATATAGCTGGCACCACAAAGCTGGCCTAAAATGGTTAGGTCCTGGATGCTTGGGTGATTTCTCTACTCACTATCGGGCTGCACTACTTCAGAAGCCAATCTCAATGGGTAGCCACGAGTGACCTGGTATGTAACCGCATCGACCGTGCCTCCTCCGGCGTCAAGAATAACAATGGTCTCCCCACGCTGGAAGAATCATGAGTCAGCCCTATTTCATTATCGGAATATCGAAGTAAAGTTACTCACCTGAACCTCGTCGTTTTCGGCAAGCACGGAAGTCGCAGCGGCTTCCGGTTCGGACACAATGAACAAGTTGCACACTCCATCATCCGCTTTGTTGCCCATTCCAGCTTCTTTCACGGCAGTCTTCAGTGCGTCCTGCATTATTCGACACCCTTTCGCAGGCCATTTGGCTGGCACACACATAACGAACTCAATGGGAATACTGCCCTCCAGCTGGCCCAATATTTGAAGCTCATTCTTCGTATGTTGCAGCAGGTGCGTGAGATAATGTGTAATGACGTCAGTGTCTTTCTTAATGAATCGTCTCCTCCTTAACGTCGAAAATATCGGCGCGAGCCCCAGGCGAACCCTTTCAGTTTCTTTCTTCTGATCGAGGAGCAGTTTGAACCTGGCAATTCGGCTCTCTTCCGCTTTTGGAATGTCTACCATGTTGAGTTGTTTCTGGACACCGAAACCCCAGTATCGTGGCCTTCGCTCCACCCATGGTGCCTTAATGTGGGTTCGGCCGTTGGACGATGTGGCCTGGATATTTTCCTGTTCTCCCAAGTCACTATCATAGTCGGAAGAGGAGAAATGGCCTTCCCGCTGGTCATAATCGGAGACGTCGTCCTCTGGATATGTTGAGGCTTGGTTGGGAGGGGTCTGTTTTGCATTCGGGTCGTACCATATTTCCGTGGGGACATCCTGTCTTAGGTCCAGAACACCAGGTTGAGGCCGATAATCTGGATAGTTATTGATGCATCTCACATCGTCCAAGGTCACGTCCTCTGGATTTTGATCCTTCTCGAGTCTCACATACGCCACCGAGGAAAAGGTAGTTCCAAAATCGACAGCGATGATCAGACGGCCGTTGCTCCCTTGACGATGGTTCGAAATGGAGTCATCCACTGTATTTTCGCTGGTAAAGCCCATAGTATCCTCGATGCTGTGTTTAATGCCTTCGTCTGGTTGATCAGTCATTTCGATATCCTGGGCTGAAGGGGAATCGCCTAATATTTCGGCAGGATCAAAGCCTGGATTAATCCGTGAATAGAATACCTGCGAATTAGGGGTAGTGTTTGCCATGGTTAGAGGCACACGTCGGTGATGGTGAAGAGAAGGTGTTGGATACTCCCACGGTAAACTCAACGGATATCCTCGTGAGCAGGCACCCATTTCTGCCAATAAATGGCGCTTTAGGAAGGAGGGCACTCAGCTCGTTCGTCATGCGGCCGAGCATGGACGCATTTGTTTCAGTACCAAGAAGGTGGCTTTGATTTGCAAACTCAACAGGCAAGATTTCCTTGAACGACTGCTTCATTTGGCAGTAAATCCGGACTGGCGGGGCTGAGCACTGTGCCTCCCTCAGATGGATGACCATTTTGGCCCCCCACAGCCAATAGCTGGTGCCTAGAATTAATTTGTGCGATGGTCAAGCGCCCACCTCGAACGAGGCGGACCGCAACTGTGCCGCATGCAATGTCCAGGGTGCGCCCGCCCTCAGAACACCAGAGCCCAAACTTGCACACGAAGTCCTCTCAACCTTCGAGAAAATATTCGGGTATCCTCACCAAATCTTCCAATTATGTCCCGCCATCGCAAGAAGCACAGAAAGTGGACAGAGAGTAGCACCTTGGATCTACTAGTACAGCTAGACTTCGTAACGGGCGAGATTCCTTCAAAAAGCCAAGACGAAGAAATGTCCGAGGTCATTCGAAAACTCACGGTTGCTTTAAATCATCAATACACGGGCAATCAGATCGCACACAAGCTGTTGTCGATGAAAAACCCAAAGCATGAGAATTGGACAATATATCATTTCGGAACCGAGAAACTGGACTTGCCTGACGAGACCCGGAAAAAGGTGAGAAAAGAGCTGGGTGAGCTTAGATCGAATACTCCACGTCTTCGGGCATCTTTTCGTAGATCCGATCTCCACGACAAGCGCGAACGCAGCGAATCTGTCCAGCAAGGCACACCAGCAACGCGTCGGTCCCTGAAATCACTCTCAGCTACACCTCGAGAGGCCCCTTCGGTATCCAATGTACGTTGTTTCATGGGGTGATAATTCTCTCCTTTTTGACTGGTATCGAAATAGTTGAACCTGCATCGAGACTTACTTCGTTCACGACACACCCCGACCTCTACACCCCGTTCAATCAAACGCTTCGGCCCGAACACTGTCGACCGCAAACGAAACAAAGAGATCCGCATATCTACAGAGGTGGCTGACGATGTCATTTCGACCTATCACCCACGAATACACAATGTCCTTGATCCCGAAGTGGCTACAGTGTCGGACTCGGTAGAGCCTACACTCGAAGCCAGGGTCATGCCTGCGCTCGGGAACCTTAAAAGTGAGGGCGATATGCACTTAGAGTATGTGGCGCGTAGTGAATACCAGGATATATGCGCTGAGAATGCGTATTTGCAAGAGAAGATGGCGGAGTTGAAGCGACATTGCAGCGATACGAAAAAAGCGTACGAGATTCGACAGAACACCGTGAAAATGGCGCAAAACATTCCCTCGGAGATACTAAGAGAACTAGAAGAGACAAGCAGCAAGATCGCTGCGCGGAGGAGGAACCTCGCTGAACAACTGTCACTCAAACCTTTCCTTACGTTGGGAGATCGCGACGCCCCTACTCCGAACATCCACAAAATCAATATAAAGCACACTGAGATGAGGAGCAGCTTTTTTGCCATTACAATCGACTTCAGTCGTCAGTACCTTCGGCATAGTCGCGATCCGGACATTTCAGACGATTTGGTTGTTCTCAAACGAATCTCCTGTGGCAACAAAGGAGCGACAAACATGGAAATCGGACCGGAAATTTCTGTGAACGCACTGATTCAGTCCCTCGCCGGTGCTGCAGTGCACGAATGGGTCTTCAAGGAGCAATTCAAATGCTCTGCAATGATGAGTACACCATTGTTGGAAAAGTACCGATACCACCTTGCTGAGATATGTAGGTTCAATCCAGTGACTAGACATTTGGAAATGCGCTAATAGTGGCCGTAGGCGGTGATGCAGCCCTCCGCAACCTCGACTTTGCCTCGCATCAATCATTGCTTGATGAGAAGAGCGCGTATTTCTATGACTATTTTCTGCCCAGAACCGCCTCCAGACATGCAGATCGTTTGCTTGACGCTCTCAGACCTTACATCATCGAGGAATCGAGGGCAATGGCAGTGCCTCAGCTAAAGGAAAGGCTTCAAAGCATTTTTCACTTGGCTTTGGAGATCAAAACTTTGGCCATGGTCGGGAAAGACACGTACGAGTGCATATGGCCTATAGCTGGCTCCAGTTTTGATGTAGATTTGATGGAGCCTGATGCCAGAGGGCAGCCCCACACCGGGAAAGCGAAGCTACCACTTGTGCCTGGGCTTCGCGTCTATAAATCTGACAGAAGGCTGGTGGACTATGAGGGTTTCAGGAAAAGCGAAGATGATGGACTACATGACCCTGTAGTGATTGCTAAAGCTGTGATATCCGTTTAGCGTACCAATTTGGAGTATATCAATTTCCAAAAAATAAGAACATTGACAGATACAAAGCGAGAGCAGGGCCAAGTGTGACTCTTGACTCCATACCTTCAAAGATGTTCTTACCGCCCACCAAAACCCTAAATATGGCAGAAGTGCTTGTGCGTTCATCTGCGAAATTCGGCATGTGATGCCTAGGCGGTTACCACCTTGGAAAACAGCCCCTGCATAGTGCATTAACGAGCTATCGGCCATACTGCGAGAGCCAAAATGCATATATAAGGAGGTAATCACGCGCCACTTTGTAGCGCCAGTACCTAGCTTCACCGACTCAGCCCCCGAGGCTGCATCGCTTCTAGCCAATCACTTGTCCTTGTTGTGTGCTCAGTGTATTTAGCCCCAACATATTCCACCTTTACAAGCTGCCACCAATTGCACTTTCAGCCCATGCCTCCTAGAAAGATAAACCAGGAGACACTCCAAGCTCTCTTAGAACAGCATAGAATCGATTTCGAGGGCCCTGTGGCTCCACATAAATGGAAACAACAGGATGACCACTTTCATGTCATACGAAAGATCTCGAAAATACGCTATGACGATTACAAGAGTAGACGTAATTCTGGAAAGATCAATAAACAATGGTGGATAAATCAACAGCGGCGCGTCAAGGATCTCGCGGAGCGGGCCAAGCGACTGCGCAATGGGGCTGGCGTGAACGAGGCTACCTGGAGAGATATAGAAAATCTCGTGATTGCGAGATTTGAAAATTGGGTCATTTGGTGAGTCTAATATTGTTCGTGTTTGAGCTATGGCTAACCATCAACCAGTCGACGTTGTGGAGATGAAAATTGGATATCAGAACTCGAAGCCTATCCAATGAATGACGCGGCAAAGACTGAATTAAGAGATAAACGGGCAAGCAGGGTCCCGTGTTCTTGCGATTTACGACCGGTTGTTTCCAGAAAACCCAATAAGTATATGGCCATTCTGACACAGAAACTTGAACGATATTAACATGAACCAGCGATGATGAGACCGGTCCCATTTTTAGCCACTCCGTAAGTCAGAAAATCAGTCACGTTCCAGAAGATTGTCTCGAGAAAGGCATCCCGATGAGCCCAGACCGAGTCATTGGACTAAACCTCACCAACGCAATGGCACAGTATACCACAGTGTCTCCAAGCAACTTGACGTACAGCCCGGTCCAAGGAATGCCCACACTTTTGACCCCGTTCTTGGTAATCGAGGCAAAGAAGGAACACAATACTCCAGGATTCAGGTCAATCGAACGTCAAACCGCCTTCACAATCCGGCGTCTGTTAAAAATCCAACATCAAGTCCAGAACGGCTCGGAAATTCGCTGTGATCCACCACTAGTGTGGTTCTTCGCATATCAGGGGGAGATTTGGAGACTATATGCCGCAACCCTTGACCCTGGGAACTCAAATCATGTGGTAAGATGTCCTAAGACCTTTGCCTTAAAAGCTCGGAATGTAACGGCTGATAATCTGTACTGCAGCGAGTGTATGAGATCTGGCTTGGCACCGTTGAGTCAGACGATGGTGCCTTACAAATTTTGCAAATTGCGGATTACATCTGGACATGGGCGCGGGACATCTACCGCCACCAGATCAGGCAATGTTTAGTGACGCATGGTGGCTTTCGTCATATATCACCGGCAGCTACAGATCCGTTTCGCGCTTCGCCATCTCTAATTTCTGACCGAGGCACTCCCAGCATTTCACAGGTTCTCGGCCGGTCGAACACTATAGGTAGTCTGGAGCCCGGCCCCTCCGCTCCGGATGAGATGGAAGTGGATGACTCAGGATTGATATACATAAACACTGAGGATGCCAGTGTACACCCATTTCTACGGTGGGCTCGGGCATCTGAACTTACGTCCACCAGCATCCGCCATTCAAACATCATCGCATTTTCGTTTCGTTATCTGGACATCCGAGCATCTGACACACTTCGCTCGTCAGAACACCTTCGCCAGATATATGATAACGCTATAGCCATACACTCGAAGGACCTGCACGGCCTGGAAGCGCATTGGTTGGGTTCTGTCCCTCGCCCGAGAAACTCGGATCGGATCTTTCGCGTCTCTCTGGTCTTTTCTACCTACTGCCAACGGGACAATTGGCAGATAACGAGGCAGATATCTTGCTTTGTCTGGGGCATGGATGATCCGACTCCTAGTGAGGTATCGATAAGTTTCCAAGCCTTGCGGGATTCTTTGGAACAGCTCCGAGCAATTAAAGGCCGCAGATCTGTTTCCTGTGCGTTTCGTAACACGTCCCTTGTAATATCTCCCATAGCAAGAGAGGGGAAACCGGAGCAAGAGGTCCAGTGGATTTTGCCCAGGATGGACTGCACGTCAGATCCTGCAACACCATTATTGTTCCAGCCATTCGATACGCCTACGGAACAGCAAGACAACGAACAACGGGATTGCCAGGCCTCGTTCCAAAAGCTACGCATACTTCTTCCCACAGAACAAGATGCGCCTCGATGCCCAGCTCTGGAGACCACCCCTGATGACATCAGTCATGGGGATGGTGTCGTCGCCGTGAAGGGATACGAATGGCCTTCCGAATGTCCTAGATTCTGTCTTTTTGTATTCAATGAACACGGCTTTGATGATGGGAATGTCTTGAGTGCTATACTCAGACAATGTATACAACGGGGTGAATACTGTGGATATGGCAATACCCCATTTAGTGAAACCGACAAACAAACACTCCGGCATTGGCTAAAGGCCTTGGAGCGATAGGGGTGTGCCTTTGGAGCAAGATAGAAGTTTTTGAAAGGAGGCTAAGATGGTACTTGGGAAAGTTGTACGAGTGGGCTTATGGTAGTGCATAATAGGAGCGCGGATACTGCGCTTGTAGCTATGGTTCACAATGACATTTTCACCACCAAATGGAAGATTCTAAAATGGGACCGTTCACAATTCTATCTGGGAAGTTGTCCGCTATATCCAGACTTTGACCATGATAAGCCCATATCTTGTGAGTCCTCGTGGGAGTGTTGAGATGTATCAGAGTTGGTCAATTTCTCCCTCCCATCGAGTTGCTGTTGTATAGGTTTTATGTCCCCTGTTGGCTATTCTTCCATGTCCATAGGCTCGAAAGGTCCACTTCCTGCAAGGGCTCGCCTCGAATTGTACCCTGCGCTGGCTGAACTTGATCCGTTTCCCGTGTTGGCTTAATTTGGTCTGCTTCTTGTGTAGGCCCAATCCGATAGATTTCCCGCAGCTTCCCTCTAGGACCCGAATGATCATGCCACTTGCAACGATCCAGTTGAGCCCGTTCGTTATGTCTGATCCTCCTTGGGCGGTCCTTGAAGCCCAGAATCTCTAGAGGTTCCAGAAGGAATTGCGCCGGTATTGATGACGAGTCGACTGAGAGTTGCAGGTATTTGAAGAGGTGGTCCTTTTCAGAGGTTAACATCGTGAGTGAAACGACATCTAGCATAAACTGCCTTAGCCTAGAGCCTTCAAGCGTGCTCCGGTAGACATATCAAATCACTCCTGGAACGGCCCATCGAGCACTAAAGCGCTCATGAGACATACCGATGGCGGAGTTTTTCAAGGCAAAAATACGTCGGTAATCTGCAAAAATCCATATTTTGCATAAAGTCGGGTAGTCCAGGTACCGATCCGATAAACTGGATGATGCCGGTGGGTCCTTGAGCAAACCGGTGTATACCCAGCGTTGGAGGCCCGGAAAGCGCTAATGCTGTCTTTGATTTATCTCAAGCCTATCCTTGCCGTTTTCCGCGAAACCACCCTCCAAAGCGGCAGCGAACCCCTGAGACTGCTAAACGAGGAGGCCATGCATAATCTTGAATTCCTCTTTGTTCTCGCCCTCTTTCACCGTAATCACAACCAGGCGATCATCGTAGCAGGCACTGTCACGTTGTGAGCCTTCTAGGACGGAATATGCCCGACAAAGATCCACATCTTACCTTGGTGGGGCCATGGGCGGACCCTTGCATTGTGACAGCGGCGGTAAATGACGCGAGGATGGCAGGAGGTGGCGAAGTTCATGGAAACATCGTCGACAACTCGAGCGCGTCCATTTTTGTGGTTCTGCAACTTGTCGACTGTTTGTGTTTGCACGTGCCGCAGTTTGTGAAGGTCGGGCGATTATCGATCGCACTGCGCCAAAGCTAGCGCGCTAAAAGTCTTGGCCTGTGAAGGAAGACAGTCACGAGTCGAGCCGAAAGTGAAGGAGCGCCCGAGAACGGTGAGGTATTAGTCTGTGGTGAACTGCTGCAGTATCAAAGCACTAGAGCGATTGCTCGAGCGGCCCACGCTAGTATAAGCGTTCCAAAACGCCTGCATCTGTATTAAACGCTCATCGTTCTTCATGCATATCCACGTCTCCCCTAACACTCCCCATGTGAATGCTGAGGCAACCCTTGAAACGCCTCTTGTAATTATCTTTACGATAAAGCTCCTTTTCAGGGGTTGAGCACTTGGGATTCGTACATCTGAAGACTTCGTTCAGCTTTGTACCGTACTGCTCTTTGTGAACGCTGCGCTTGTGGCGCTCAAGGTCGGCACGCAGTCCGAATGGCACATTGCAATCTGGACAGTGGTATCGGATGTTTTGTTGGCGATTGTGGTGGTTTTCAAGCTAAATTGGGGAAACATTCGTACCAAGCGGCTCCTCTGCAACAATCACCATTGCGAGCAGTGCGCCGCGCCGCCTAAGTGATCGTGTTTCGAGAAATACCACTTCATATACTGTATGGGCAGTGTCAAGGACGACGAAGGCCATATCGTCATCTCTGGAGAGCGGATGAGTATGCGGTCAGACGGATGCGGTACCCATCCTTTCACTCAGGGATGAAACTCTGGCTTTTGGAAGGCCGTTTAGGGGAAACCTGGTAAAATCAGCGACTTCCAAGAGGAAGCATTTGAAAAGGCCGAAGAGAAACCGGACCAGTATCAAGAAAAGTTCAAAGCCTCCAGGCCGCACTCGTTGCTCAGAATAATGTCCTATATGAGAACAATCCACACTTGAAATATGAAGACTAGAAGAAGGCTGAGACATGGGCTAGAGGAAAGCCAGCTCCGCAGGAGAAGGTGAAAACCAAAGCGACGAAAGTTCCCGAGCCGACAAAGACATTGGCCAAGACCGCGACAACTGTTGGAGCGAACGGACAGAAGGATACAAAGGGTGGAGGAGCGAAAGGCTTCTTGAAGAAGTTTGGAAAGAAGAATTAAGCTGTCACCCTGGGACCTGGAACGTGGACCTCGATCATGTAGTTACCGGTCTACCGATCATGTTTCACTCGCATGGATCTGCTCGATGCAGAATGATGTAGAATGATGCAATTTACCCTCTTCCCATTCGCATCGTCCATGTTGTAACGATTTGTAACGACTAGAGGGCGCCATCTGGTTGCCCACTTTGTCTCTAGCAGTCATTACAGATCCTTTGTCTTTCTTTGTGTATATCATGCGTATCCCGTATCCAATGGATAGCTATTAAATCATTCACTGAGGATTGAGACGTGCATTAATACAATGCTTAACGCCACGACAGAAATGTGATGATTGATTTGCTTTAAGGATTTTTTTTGCGAAGCAGAACACAATGTAAATATGGCTTGATGCTAAACAAAGAAATTAGCAGCCTGGAGGAGGAAAGAGCTAAAATGTCTTTAACTTAGCCGCCCAGGTGAAACTGAGTCGGCCCCGATTGCAACCGTTTAGTCTTCTTGGTCATACTCCATCTCGAGCAAGATTGAAAGGACCACAATGTTTCTTCTCTATAGAGTTCCTCGCCGAGCATCTTCTAGTGATTTTTATCTTATGCATTGAGCTTGCGCAAAGTCCATAGAATTTTCTTGACAAAATCCTTCGCGCTTAATCACGGCTTGCCTAATCAATAGCTTGAGATTTATGTGAATGTCTCAGAATAAAAGCCTGCTGCTTCTTATAACATTAAAGGATAACTCAAGAAACCCTGATTCAATGAAGGTTCCGTAAACTTGCTTATGATTCGTTTGTTGCTGGAAATGGATGTTTTGGTTTTCGAATCGCAGTAGAAATACAATGATGGATATTGAAGCTATCCCACCGCTTGAACCTCAGCCGCCTGTACGGTCAAAAATTACAAGAAGAAGAACATGCACATCCTTCGAAACGTCCAGACGGGGACCCCTGCAGCAAGTGCCACCACTGTGAGCATTGTAACAAACCTCCTTCGAGACGATGTTGGGAAGAGTTACATCTTGCCCTTTGCTGCGATTTCGTCGTAGAGGAGTGAAGGTTCTGTTGCGAGCGATTTACCGTGGCGTCCAGGGGCGACTGCGCTCGCCATCGGTATAACCAGGGGTATAATAACTTCTTCCAAGCTGCGATTAGGGGAAAACCGGAAGAAATTTCTGAGCATATCCCCCACGAGGGTGGCATCGTTGAAGAGGGCAGCGGTCACGAAAACCCCAAAGGCGTAGAGGCCAGGCGAGTGACTGTACCGTCAAGTCAAATCAAATCCTGAGGACAATCGAAGAAAAGAACGAGGGTGAGACCTCCCAGGCTCTAGATGCTGGCCTTTCCACTCGGTTTATGTGCGAGGAAGGCGACCGCCAAGAAACGCTCAAGGATCTGGGGCCCTGGAAGAAGTACAACACGACAAAAACCAGGCCAGAGTTCCGAACGAAGGGTCCTCCGCGCCTGAAGCAGAAGGTGACCGGGAAGATGAAGATAGCCACGACGTTTCTGGACATCAAGCGTGGAGGAGCCGAAATGAAGTAGGCCCTGGTGGTTGAGTCGGTCCCAGACGTCCAGACAATCGAGCTCAACCGAGACCGGCTTAGACCGCTCCTTCTAATGATAGGACCCTAGTAATCTGGCGAAGCGTGTATACCAATTTAGGCTAGGTGTAGATACGAAAGGCCTTTGAGTGAGCCCTGTGTTATGTCTTCCTGTACTCTCAATGAGATGGATGAACTGTGGCAGACTTGTCGTGACTACGGGGCCGAGATGCTTCATACTTCTGTTTGATTCATGATTTTAATGGACTTGAGATCAAATTCCATGTCTGCTGATGCACCGTGGGAGATATCTAGGACGGTGTTGAGTGTAAGTCTCGTGACGGTATCCGCTCACGCTAGCTTAACTAGTCATTGGTCAAGCTCGGTCATTTGGGTCGAGCTCGGACCCCGAATCGATGGAACGACTTAGCGCTTTCTCAAAAACGCGCCGCCCCATTATTTTTAAAATCTTGAGGAAAAGGTACAAAAATTTAGGCTATGGCTCCTATACTTATATAGACTTTAAGACTCAATTTTGGTACCTTATTCTCTTTACGTTGTTGCTCTAGAGGAGCTTGAAATCTGCTTTGCTTGCTCGCTAAGCAAAACTGGCAAGGAACACCAAAAAGGCGAGGGGGGAATTTAAGCGAAGCGCCAAGTCATTCCGTCGATTTTTGCATATAACAGATGACACCCAACTAAACTCGCCGTTCTTCTAAGGATAACCATGTCAACACTCCCACCGTGAGATTTGAGGAATGATCAGCCGCCATACATTGTTCCAACTTGTTAACTGTTGCTCTGAAGAATCTAATTGCGCACCTCATCCCGTTACGAAAAGATTGGTGATTATAGCTGGGGTTTAATTAAGGCAAGGCGGGTGAATTCCTTAGAAATCTCCACTGTGGCAAGGTCGATCTGAGCTCTCGGGTGCTGTTGACCAAATGTTCCCATTTTCTTTTCCAAGAACATTGGCCTATTGTTATTCCTTTCCATTCAACCTTTAGCTTTCTGCCGCTGATTTCTTACAGCAATCTTGGATGTCTTCCAAGATTGTACGCAATATTATTCCTCCCAGTTCCAAATCATCCAACTTTATTTTCTAATACTTCCTGCTTCAACTTCTTTCGTCATCTTTTGTTTGATGGTATTTGGTTGGGTTTCGCAGGTGTTGTGAGACCCAAGCTAGGCATCGCGGGATGTTCCGTCCTGGCGCTTCACAATATCTCAGCTGCCAAGACAGCTGCTATTTCTGCCTTCACAGCCTCAGCCACGATCTCGAGAAGGCCTATCAATTGGTTCACAACCGTCTCCGTGATATGAGATGCCTGAATAAGCGAGTTCAACTATGGTGATTTCTCACCTGACTTTTCTTGCCTATTTTGGTCTCGTATCCTCGTTGATATATAAACACGACGACAGTTCACTGGTAAAATTTCTCAACAACATCAAAGCAATTGAAATTCTTTGGTGTTTACCAGACGCTGCTTCCAACCCGGAGGGAATATCTTGCTACGACCAACGAGTGCAGATATGGCGAATTCTGTCGTGAAAGACCCTAACACGACCATTTCTGAAAACACCGAACCAGAGTCAGCATGGGGGGCGCGTACACCTGGCGGCTATGCGTCACCAGGAGCTGGCTTCATAGCACCGTCCGACGATGCATCCTCTTCAGAATGGGGTGCCTGTAGTAATTGTGGAGGTTATCATAACCCACGTCCTTACAGTCTTGCGAACGATGCGACGTATACCAGGGTTCCCGATACGCCCTTTCCATTTTCCGAACTCCCATTGATCCCAAGGATAATGGTTCTCGAATGGTATCTCGAAATATGCGGCACCGAGGGGTCTTTGTCGAATTGCGATTGTATGAAAGTGAGCGATATTCCGCATTCGTGGGAAACCAAGACGATTACCCAAGACGATCTGTGTTATAGTGAGTATATTAGCTGGAAGATAAGAATGTCTACTAATTATATGTCAGATCTGCACCAGATGTTTGGCTATCACGCCAAATTCCTTCCGTTGCTATTGACCAGCTGGCAAATGCATGACGAGTTCAGACCTCGACGTTATGCATGGGGAAATTTTACCATCATTCCGACGAACTCTATCCGGGAGTCGCGATATCGGAATTGGTCAACCAGATCCCGTGCATATGACAGAGAGACGAAGCTTGATGCATGGCCGACCATCAGCCACATTACTCCATATCCCGAAAATGCGTTGAACAGAAAGAAGGCTTCAATCAAGGCTCCCCTGTTGTCGTTCAAGAAGATCGATATTGGAATCTGGAGCGAGATTCGTGAGATCACGTTGAAGCTGGAGTTCTACTACTACGAGGACTGGAACAGAGTCAGGCGCGAGCTTCAATTTCTTGCGCGGATGCTCGGGAAGCGGGTTTTCCCATTGCGCAAGCTTTCAGTGACGATGCACTGGTCGGCTGGAGGTGAGACCGGTTTGAGGACTATCAAGAAGAAGCCCGAAACTACTCGGATCCAGGTCAGCGCCGAACAAAACTGGGAGGAAATTGTAGCGCCTCTGAAGACGATGAAGTGGGGCAAGAATGTTGCAAGAGCTATACACTTCTCGCTGAGCGAGACAGACAGATATAATGTCAACACATGGGCTAGAGAAACATGGGTTGTGGAATGTCGAACAGTGGATGAATTCATAGGCGGAATGAAAGCCGGCGTGGAAGATGGTAGAGTGGATGTGATTGAGCAATGAACATGCGGGCGGGACGGTGACGGTAAGGAATGTTTCCCAATTTCGTTTGCGCGCTCTTTGTGGCAATTAATCAGTAGGCGTAATGTGGGAGCGAAATCACTAAATTGTTTACCAAATGGAGATCCCGAGTGGCTCGCCCATTGATGAAGTCAGGAGAAGCTCCAATGGCGTAGAACTAATATCTTGGGGCCTCGGCCTGAGTCCGCCCCTAGTAAATGGAGCAGCCCCAAGCTTCATTCAACCATCATGCTCAACCACCACAGCTGCCAAAGCCTTACTCAAGCACCAGCAACTATAAAAGTTGTCAGCCGTCGTGTGAGAGGCTTTGAAGCAGGAGGAGATACCTATAAATCATCGTGAGACACACGCGGGTTCGACGCTTTCCTCGATGCGGTGGGCTCCGCCATCAGCATCGAGGTGGCGGAGACGGTCCGAAGTAGCTTGTCGGCAAGTCTCATCCGCAAAGATAAGCAGCTTGGTTTGCGACCCCATTGGAGGCAAGCTTTCTCGACACCATTATCGACTTGTCTCAGAGAACCTGTAAGTGGTTTTGTAGAAGCCATTCCGCGTTCTGTTCGGAAGGCTTACCCGATTCGGAGCGGAAAGCGACGCCACATATATCCCATCCCTTCACAGTTCGCTACTTCTTCACGCCCGATCCTTCCCTGCACCAACGCTATCTTTCGCGTGGGTGCCCGTAACACAACAGCGTAGTGTTGAGGAAATCCTGGGGGCGTTCTGGATTGGTATGTAACCCACCAAACCTTAAGTCTTCCCTGCACATCGAGCATGGGATATCATCACCATATACACAGTGCGCAAGGAGCATACGAACGCTCCCTTAATGCTTCGATAATGTTTCCTTGCGTTTGTTTTATCTTTCGAAGCGCTGCCGCCGACCTCGAATAACCGCAGTGTTCATCCTAATACCCAGACCCTTGACCGCAATTAATCGCGAAAGTGGAATTTGCCGTCCCATTAATTTCGAATCTTTCGACGCAGACCTCAGCTGAGAGCATTATCGATCGCTCCATCCATGTTCACCAAGAATCTTGGGTGTGAAGTTCGTGGAGCAAACCAATGTCGCCAAATGCGTGCGCCACAATGTAACAGCTCACCCCGAGATGGGCCAGGATGCAAGGGATCTGCACTCGACATGAATACGACGGCGGATATGGATCCTTTACCGGGGTCTTGCCCCGCACCGAGAACCAGGACCCTGTCGCGCCAGATAACAGTTGTTTGCAAACTATCTATCCTTGAGTTTGCATAAAGATAGCCGGTGGCCCTGCCGAAAAGTCTCACGCGTCGCGAGGTTCTGTCATCTCGTTCCCACGCTTTTTCGTTGTCTTGATCACCCACTCCTAGCCATCATGGACGCAGATACTAAGGACATGGAGTCTCCTATCGAGGTTCGCAAGATCTCGATGCAAGGAGAGACAGAGGAGGTTCGTGAAGCGATTGAGCTCGAACATAAGCTTACCCTCATGGACGCGGTGAAATTATACCCCAAGGCAATCATGTGGTCGATGTATTTCAGTTTGGGGGTCATTATGTTGTGTATGTCCTCGACCTTCCTCAGAGGTCGCGTGCCCCGTGTTGGATCGACAAGCCGCTAACCTGTTGCATAGCCTTTGATCCGCAACTTCTCGGAAACCTCTACGCGATGCCTGCATTTCAGAAGGATTTCGGATACAAATTTGAGGACGGCTACATCATCTCTGCTCCCTGGCAGACTGGCCTCAGCATGGGAAACCCCATCGGACAGGTCGTTGGTGCCCTGTTCGCAGCATATCCCATGGAATGGTATGGCAGGAAGAGGACTTTCAATGTCTGCGTCGTTGCCGTCGCCGGTCTTGTCTTCATTCAATTCTTCGCGCGATCTCTCAAAGTACTTCTCGTAGGCGAGCTCATTGGCGGCTTGGTGCTAGGCATGTTCGTTGTGATCGCGCCAGCTTATGCATCCGAGGTCACGCCATTATCCATGCGAAGCGTTGCTACATCGTATGTGAACCTATGCTTTGTCACAGGCCAGCTGCTTGGCAACGGTGTCACGGCTGCGACAAAGGAACTCGATACCCACTGGGCCTATTCCATCCCGTTTGCGCTGCAGTGGTTCTGGGTGCTCATCATCATTCCCGGCATGTACTTTGCCCCAGAAAGCCCCTGGTGGTTGGCTCGCCAAGGACGTTTCGAGGATGCGGAGGCGTCTCTTCGCAAATTGTCAAGCAAAAAGGTGAATGTTAAGGCGGTCCTGGCACAGATCATCGAAACCGACAGACTGGAGACTCAGATGGAAGCTGGAAGCACGTATTGGGATTGTTTCCGCAAGATCAATTGGCGCCGCACCGAAGTTGCCATCGGAGTCTACTCAACCCAGGTCCTTTGCGGAATCTACCTCATTAACTATGGCACACTATTCTTCAACCTGGCCGGTTTGGACACCAAGCAAGCATACAACATGGGAATCGGATTTCTGGCTGTTGGCTGGGTCAGCACCTGTTTGTCGTGGTGGTTGATGGCCAAGTTTGGGCGAAGGCCTCTATACAACTCTGGTCTTACGATTATGACCATCATTATGTTCTTAGTGGGTATTTTGGATGTGATACACAGCAGCAAGGGCGCCGTGTGGGCTCAGGTCGTGTTGTAAGTTTACACAAATGATGCCCTTAGAACAAGCTAACAAAAGTTTAGACTACTGGTCTGGAATTTCACATTTGATTGGAGGTAAGCAAACACTTTTGCCCCCAAACGTTTCTCAGCTCACGTTTGTAGTGTCGGTCCCGTCGCCTATGCCATCTTCTGCGAAGTAAGCGCAACTCGAGTACGCTCAAAGACCATCGCAGTAGCTACAGCTGTCCAAGCCATGATTGGAATTGTCATGACTGTCGCAATTCCGTACCTTATCAATCCGGATCAGGCGAACCTCCAGGGCAAACTCGGATTCTTCTTTGGCGGTCTGTCGCTACCGTGTTTGGTGTGGTGCTATTTCCGCATCCCGGAAATGAAAGACCGAACTTATGAAGAGCTTGACATTATGTTTGAGAGGAAGGTGCCGACGAGAGAGTTCAAGAAGTATAAGATCTGATTGTTAGAGATATCGATATAGTGTCGATGCGCCGTGAGATAGCGGCGCGTTTGCTATGAAACAGTGCTTGTTTGCCGTTTCCCTAGTTTAGCAAATTCAATCTTTCGTTGTGCTAATATTATAGAATTGCATTATGACCTGCAATTCTTCCTTACTCTTTCATGCCCTGATCCCTCCTATTTGCACCATCCAAAATATCCAGCAGGTACCTCACTCTCTTATCTTAAAAAAAGATCCTACTACGCCATCTTGCTTCACCGAACGCAGTACGAAGTGACCTCGGTCTTGCATGTCAAACACCGATAACCCCAGTCTTTCAATATAATTTTCCCTTCATACTAAAATTATCCATGGATCTAGGGGTCCACCGAACCGACTAGACAACCGAGCGAACCCCGATACTTCAAGAGTTACACAAAGCCGAAAAGGCTTTATCCTTGGCCGCAGCCAGCGGCATCAAGCCAGAAGATACATATTATGATAGCCATTTCAGAAGACCCACTACTATCAAGGGCTAGTCAATCTCCACAAGAACAGACTCACAGAAATAGATGCAGAGTGGACCCGTGAAGCATATTTGATTAGAGCGTCCAAGATATCCATCGCATTAAAGGCCTAAAGTCCGATGATATAGAACAAGAGGAAGACGCAAGAGATGACGAAAGAGGAAGCGAAGTGCTAACGAGTGTGATTGGCGTGTCGGAATTTTGAGGGGGAGGGGGATGAGGAACAGGATGGTGAGGAACAAAGGTGCAACGGGGAGAGGGAGAATCCAATCGAATTTGAGTATGTTCCTGATGAATGTCCGAGACCGGCGGGCGAGGCTAATAACTGAAAGATAAAACTTCGGGGGCTCACTCAGATGGTCCTGCGCCCAACCATTGTCATAGCTCAAAGTTGAGATCTATCGATATCACCGTATGACCGGCAATCAATACGAAGCTTACTTAAAGAAGAATCTGCAAAATGTTACCCAGAGTATTTTCGCCCCCCCTTCTCTTCACGTATCATATTCTGTGGCGAATGCAGGTTGGCACGTGAGTATCTAAACAATCTCGAGACTCTAACGTCACAAGGTTTCTTAGACACGACGCGTCTGTCATACGTTAGCATAGTGAGTCGTTGGCAATGTGTGAGCCATAGGTCACTTGGGCGCTATCCACCGACCTGGGACGCCGGGCAGCCCTAGCTCCCTCACTTCGTGTAGGTCTATAAATACGCCACACCTGGAGAACCGATTCCCTACAACCAAACTGGCGGGTGGCCACTTGGAAACAACTCTTCTGCTACCACTCCTTCTCTCGCACCACCTCATCTTACGCGTATGTAGTTGGGTTTTTTAGCCACTTGGAAATTCTACTCGCGGTGAAACCTTTCTGGTAACAATTATACTTGTCAGAATCACCACGTTCTCGACCACTCGCAATGCAATTTCCCGACTTCGCCACCTTCGAGCGCACTGACGCAAAGAGGGCCCCATACCTCGCACCAATCGATCAAGCTATAGACTATGCTACAACTGGCTTCAAGAACGGATGCTTGCAGATTCTGGCATACTACAGGATCGTGAACGACCAAACCCAGATCGCGGCCTGGGGGAATATCATTTCCTAGCAGGAAAAACACATGCGAAGGCTTCATTGGTTGCGCGACAATCTCCTGTTATTTATGAACCTTGGAATCGACCTCAAGAACATCAATCCTGAAGATGACTGGGCAGGGATGACCAATAGCAGCAGCGCGGGATTCTTCGCCAATTTCGAGGGCATGGAGAACCGCTAGTATGATGGGTTAGGGATTGTTTCAGCGAAGAATGGTAATCTTTCAAGATGGGGATCGATCTTTGAAGGTTGAATTGGGTCGAGATACAATTTTGCACTTGAACAGACGAATTATATCTGTAGTTCCTCCCAGGCTGCAATCAATGCATGGAAACTACTGGAATAACTCTGTTGGGGTACTGCCACCATACAACTACCTGCGGGACTTGTCATAAGAGGCACAAACAGCAAAGATATATGGTCCAGACTTGCCTAACACTTTCACTTCCCTTACCGTCCCACATTCACATGTTGTTTTAGCTTTGGGCGTAAACATACTGGTTCTTTGGCCCTATCCGCTGGTCACTCTTTTTCCGAAGACTCGATCACCGGACTATAACTTTCCTATTCAACGCCACGCCCCCATTGCCTATCTCAAATCGGCAAAATACCTGCTCATTGAGCGGTAATCGCGCTGCAGTGTATGCACGACGAAAATAGCCGGTATTTATTTATGTGCAAACTTTAAACTGTACTAGTGAGAAGTCTCATATTCTAACGAGGCGCGTAAGAGGAAGCAATGCGGTATAATCTTTGCTAACACGTTCTTAGCACTCATCTGCTTAGTCAATTTGCTTTGTTGATACAATATGGCTCGATTTGTAATACGATGTAGTGAAGCCTTGAGACATTCGCCGTACAACGGGAATCACTACGCCGTCTCTCCATGAGCAGGTAACGGATAGCCAGGAACGAACCATGCATTGAATGTAGATTGGATACCTTTACCTCGCCTCACCTCACTTTGTAGGGTGTCGTATCTGTACCTTCTCTTAGTCTTTCCCGCTTACTCTCTTCCACGCCGCTTCATCTACGAAGGAATTTTGTTTCCAGCCTTGAGTTCCTGCAGCTATCATTCTAAGGCCAATTCGGTGTGCATTCCCTTCTGTCAGGTTCACAACTAGGGTTCAATGGTGACCGCTCGAATACTAACTCCGTTCGCTTGCCCAGATCAACGCCAATACCAAATTCTGCCAATATGTCGCAAAACCTAGCTAGCTACACGCTCTCGGACTTTGCGAATTACTATCCATCGAATAAAGGAATAGCTGCTACGCTCTTGCCAGTTTCCACAGCGCTTAAGACCACCAAGAGCGGTATAGAGCGCCTCGAGGAAATGTTGGCAGAAGCAAAGGGTGTTCTTATCAATGCCACCCTGAGCTATCATGAAGACGATCCTAGTCTCCGGGACTTCATCGCTGCGGCCAAACACATCCCGAAGATCCTTGTTGGATTCCATGAACATCCCAAGGGATTTCAAAGTCAAGAAACTGCTCTCATAAGCCTGATACATAATCTCCATGTGGAACTCTGCACCGGAAAAAAATACGGCGAAAAGCACATGAAATCTTTCGACACCGCTGCGAAAGGAATTAACAATGCCAAGGATGCCTTCATCCTCAAGATATTCTCAATGTTTGTACAGATCAAGCCAGAGGCCTTCGCGCTTGCCGCCCAGGACATCAAGTCCGAATTTCCCGAGGAATATGAGAAATGGTGCCGGCCGCTGTTGCCGGATCGAAACCTAGGCCCGGATAATTAGCTACCTACCGAGATTGACGACCATTTCACTCTCTCTAGGCTTCCGGGACCTTCTAGGAAATCGATGGCCTACATTTCCTTTTGGTTGCGTGTGCCATAATTTCAGTCACACTTTGCGGGGCAGGGGCGGGGAGTGTGAGTATTAAGGCGGCACTTCTTCCGCCACGGCTTCCTTCACTCAATATTCATTTCTTTTCCAAAAAATTGGCTTTGACGTTGATGAATTCATGACCCGATACTCTCCCGCGTTCAATGCGTACATCTGTTCCCTTCGGTATGAGGTGCTTATCCCTCATCTATTCACATTTTTTCGTCATGGCTTGACTACGGGCAATAGTGCGCATATCAAAACATGTTCCCCTTTCATGGCATACGTACTTCACTCTAATGTGTCACCCATGGTGATGGCATTAACAAATCTCCTGCCGATTTGATGCGTTGCGTGTTCTCATGATGATATGTGCTGTTCAACATGCTCAACCCCGATCACTTCAATACTGTTTGGCAAAAACGTCGAGGAAACAGTCTGTGGAAGTTTTTGAGATACATCTTGGGGACTTGTAAACATGGCGCACCTCATGGCAGGTCTCAACACGTCCTTAGGCAGCGGCATTAGACCAGCTCTCCCGGCGCTTACCCGGAATGGCAACCAACGTGACTTCCCCTCAACGCTTTGCCCACTTTTGATCCAGACCACCATCTGTTTATCTCTATGACTTTAACCCAGAACACCATTTTCTTATCACTACGACCATAACCCAGACCACCATCTGCTTATCTTTACGACTACAACCCAGACCACCATCTGTCATCCCTACAACTAAGACAACATGTCCAGTATCGCAGATCTTGCCGCCAAGCGCGGCATTCCCGTGGCACGAGTTCAGAAGTATCTCTGCCCCTTCCTGAAGCCCGATCAAGAACTTCAAGCCCTCAAATCCGTATTCCATAAAACGATCGCAACGTCCAAACGGAAGGTTGAGATCGCGGAGCGTACGTTCGAAGAGCACGATCCTCGCCGTCATTCCAAGGTTGCCGAATACCAGTTTCACCAGCAACTTCTCTCAATCCTTGAGTTGTTTGGGGAGGACATGAAGGTTCAGGCCGGTCGAATCATCGATGCCATGGAACAAGTGAAGGATTGGAACTCGACTAGCGACGACATGCTCAGCTTCTTTGAGGAGGCATACAAAAAGGAGCTGAACGAATACAAGCATCGGACTCTCGTGTACGGCAAACAAATAACTGACCTGGTGGTCAAGTTTGACCCGGCTGAGGGGTTAGAAGCGAAGAGTTACGTGGCCGATATCATCGACGCTCTGAATAAGAGCCACGGGAGCCGCATTGGTCCCGAGAATCCGAGGTTGGGGGATCTATAGCCGGAGTACCCGGGATCGAGGAAGTACCTCCACTTGGCGACAAGGACACTGGAGAATGTTCCAATCGAACTTTGTATGGAGGGAGCTCGATTAAGCCATCTTGGGGTCGTCATTCTTTGCCTCGGAACTACTCTGTTCGTCGTCTGTCCACTTCGTGCGGACAACTTGCACAGGGCTTCGGCAGTGACAATTCTAAAATATCAAGCTGTCTAGAACAATGTCAACCATCCTTCTACGGCTCGGCGTGCTGTGTTGCTATTTCAAGGCTCTATGTGACCAGTGCTGCGATGCTCTTACCGTCCTTACTCACTCCTTCCTCTATGCACTCGTCGCGCCGCGCGTCATTGGGTAGCCGCACCCTCGACGCGTTCCTTCTGTTCTCGGACGTGGGCCCACGGAGGCGAATATTTTGTTCTGTAATTTCAACTCCTTATCCTCACCTTCACCTTCACCCGACCCACACCGCCATCACCGCCATCTTCTCCATTCCTCCGGCCATTCTCATCAAACCAATGTTGCGGGAAGGTATGTGGCCGATCTGCAAGCAAATCTTTTCACTCATAGTTCTATTGAAATGTGACTGACACATTCGATATACAGCGGGCCTTGTCTCTTCAGGAACTTAGACACCACACATACTCGGATCTCCGGACGCCGGTTGACCAAAATGCCTGTCCAGTCGAAGATTGACCAATACTTTGCGTACCAAAACCTGAAAGAAAGCCACCCTCTCGACTTGGCTCTGCAAGATCCGGCTGCCAAGCAGTGCCTGTCCGTCCTGGCCGAGTGGCAGCAGCGTACCGAATTTCACCGGAGTCAATTCGAAGCGTACGCCGAAATCACTAGTCGAGGTCACAAGGAGATGCAACAAGCAGGTCTAAACACCGAAGCGAAAGTTGCTGAGCAACGTAAAGAAGCCGTAGCGAAGCAGCTCATGCTGATCAAAAAGCGTCTTTACTGGTTGAAGAATAACACAAAGACGTTTCTCCAAGCCCTCAACGCTCTCGCGGTAGAGCTTGCAAAAGACAAGCCCCAGCGGAGCTGCCAAGCGCTACACCCCATATTCGAACTTCTGGTTTCTCTCCAGGAGGCAGTGGAACTGCTGCAGTTTGCCGCTGTTAGCAGGATGGTCACAGATCTCCAGGACGATGTCCCCGAAGTCGCATATGTCCTCGCCTCGCCAATCATGATGAGGGATCCGGATCTGGATGTTCGTTTCCAGGAATATAGTAAGAGACTAGGAGCAGGCTGGGCTGACGACATCCTTGCGCGAGCTCTCAATTAGAAGTACCCTGCTACGGAAAATGGAGGACATCATTAGACGTTTCGCGTCAAATCCGGGTTTCCAAATCCACCCGTTCAGGGTAACACTGCCCGAATTGCTGAAATGAACGGCGCATAGCCCTTTCGAAATTTCAGCATGACATACCGTTCACTCGAGTCAGCATACACGCCCCCACAAAGTCCTTTCATCATGTTTTCAACTTTCACCCCATTTGCTTGGGAACGGCTGGAAAGTGGCATGCATCTACCAGATTTATGCATCCGACTTGCACACAGTATCTTTGGGATGAGGTCTCAAAAGTGGATTTTCCTCAAGGCTGAAAATATTCTTCGCCGCGCTATATTGTCTAAATTAAATCAAACTGGTTCACATACTCTCCGTTTCCATCAAGACTCAAATCCTTGATTTGTCCCTACATTTGAATCCTGCATTGTGCGCAACCTTTTTGGCGCATCTGTGCTTTTGTTGCTGCAGTTGCTTGGAATGAATTGCCCAGAGTGGAATGTTTAGGGGATGGTGAATGGAGGTGGAACGTGTCAGACAAGGGCAACTCCAGCCCACTAGCCCCTTTCGGAAAGTGTCACGTGATATGGTCAAAGCTTCCGATCTCTAAACGTCAACTTCGTGTCGTTGAACGATCCTTGTCCACCAACATCAACAAAGATGATTTCGCCTGTGAGATGGCGGACAGCCATACGGCAGATCCATGGCCAGAAACGCCAAATCTTGCCGTCACTTCGACAAGCTTCCACGCGCCCTAAATTTACAATTTCGCGACCACCTCAGCTAGCCTTGCCAAAACACGTCAACCGGCAGCTTCCCGCGCATATCCAGTCACGGTTTCCCACAAAAACTTTCATTACGCTCCTCGTTCTGGGCGGTCTTGGTTGGTACTTCATTGAATCGGTTGAGATTGTAGATCATTGGACTGGACACGTACCCGTAAGCTAAACGTGCCCAAGTCTGTTCGCGACACAGAGAGGGACTAATATGTTGTTAGCACAAAGAGCCCAATTCAATGCCGGTGCAGTTCCATAAGAGCCGAGAGGACGTGGAGCATTGGCTCAACTATCATGTGCCTGATCTCTTGTCTCTGTCCAGACACCCACAGCTGCATGGTCTAAGGGAGAGCCAGTTTGCTGAGGAGATCGCGCATGGTTGGATGATGTCCGAGGAGGATGCTGCAGAGAAGAACATGCCAGTTACGCATGGAGCTATAATGGACAGTAATAGACCCTGTGTAAGTATCGTGTCCGATTCTTGTTTATTTTCTTACTCTCTGTTGGGCACCCCCTGCTCGTGAATTGAGAAGGCGAGGGGTATCAAATTGTTTCCTTTCTTCTCGAAACAACAACCCCTCCTGTCATGTTTCTCTTCTGATATCTTTCTTAGGAAGATGAGTTCGCGATTGGATTAGCTCCAGGTCCTGGCTCTGAGAGTTGGAGCTTTTGGGGTGTTTACGACGGCCACGCGTGAGTTACACCGCTGTTAGCTAACTCCCGAGTACGGCTAATGGTGCACAAGGGGGTCTGCAACTTCGCGCTGGCTTCAATGGACTCTGATACCCACTGTCTCAAATTCATTGAGCGCCTTGCATGATGCGAATAACTCTAACACTGTCACGAATGCTATCATGCAAGCCTTTACAAGACTAGATTCCGAGATGATGTAAGATTCCCCTGAGTACGACGAACGGGTTTCTGGTTATTGTGTCAAAGTCTATCACCGTCTCTCGTTTATCTCACCCCTCACAAGATCTTCTTATTCTGGACCTACTTTGAGCATTTAATACCCACCGCACTTCCTGTTCCCCACCAGCAAACTACAGTTTCCTGCCGCTCATAGTTCTCTTTCCGAACCCCATAATGATCCTACATACCCTCACGCAGACTCCCTCACTAACCCTATCCCAGGACCCGCGCCAAACACGCCGCATCCTGGTACCCACCAGCCGCCTCTATCGCCCTCGAAGCCCTCGACCCCGCCCTCTCCGGATCCTGCGCCCTCCTCGCATGCTTCGATCCCAAAGCCTCCAAACTGCGCGTAGCCTGCACGGGGGACTCCCGCGCCGTGCTCGGCCGGTGGGACCCATCATCGCAATCCTACATCGCCAAACCACTCTCTGTCGACCAAACCGGTTTCAACCCGCTCGAAGTCTCCCGCCTCGCGGCCGAGCACCCTAACGAGCCCGACATTATCGATCCCAAATCCGGACGCTTGCTTGGCATAGCCGTGACCCGGGCTTTCGGCGACCACCGCTGGAAATGGGACAACGAATTCATCAGCAGCGTGGCGGCGAAGTTCTGGGGCACCGCGCCAAGGCCGGGGAGCAAGACACCGCCGTATATGACCGCGGAGCCTGTTGTCACTGAGACGGATATCATCAGCGGGGATGATAATGTTAATGAGAAGCCTGACTTCATGATTATGGCGTCTGACGGTCTCTGGGACAAAATATCCTCCGCCGACGCCGTAACCCTCATCTCACAGTACCTAACCGCCAAAGCCTCAAACACCATCACTCCCCCGCGCACGACGGCCGAAATCGTCGGCGCACACCACGCGACATTCGGCCCAGACGGCCACGCCCCCGGCAACGTGATCTCTCCATCTTCAGTCAAGCACCCGGACGGCATCACCTATTCCGTTGACGATGGTAAACTACAGCCTGTAGACTGGCGCGCCGAACCACAGTACTTCGCCATCGAAGACGAAAATGCGGCGGTGTGTTTGATAAGGAATGCGTTGGGGGGGAGCAGGAAGGAGTTGTTGCGGGGAGTGTTGAGTGTGCAGGATACGCCGAGGAGTAGGAATGTGTTTGATGATACGACGGTTTTGGTTGTGTTTTTTGGACGGGGGGAGGAGGGGAAGGGGAGGAGCAAGGGGAGGAGCAAGGGAAAGATGGAGGCCGGGTTTGAGGGGACGGGGAAGGCGTGGTGGAAGTTTTGGTAGGGGGAATGCGATGGATGGCATTGGAGGGATGGATGGAAAAGCTGGGCGGGGGTATACATAGATCAGAGTCAGTCAAGGCGGCCGTAAAAGGCGCGGGGAAATTGAGGGAGCTCTGCGAAAAAGGTATTAGTACCAGTGCAAAAGCGCAGGGCATGGTTCTAGTCAGATGGGTTGGTACAAGTCGATAGCGAGCAAGCGCTACGATATGAAGCACAGGTTATCCCAAAGCAAAAGAGTCGCGCATTCTGCCCATTGACAGCCACCCCTCTTATCCTTTGTCCCCAGAACCGCCGCGCCCCTCAACCGCTCACGTACGCAGGTTCTCCCCTGGAGCTCTTCGCAGGGCCCTCCCCCCTTCTCCCAAAAGCCCTCGCGCCGCGGCTATTTTCCTCAAGGCTGAGTGAGACCATGAGAAACTGGCTAAGAAAGCTCCACAACATCACAGAGGTAGATTCAAACTGATATCTATAGCTACGGCTACGGCTACGGCTACGGCTACGGCTACGGCTCTTGCCTGCCTAACTGCCTAACTGCCTAACCATCCGTGTACATGCCATTACTCCCATCACCGTTTGTCTTAGGTGTTTCAGGCGGTTGGGGGAGAGGAGAGGAGAATTACAAGGAAAAAAGAAACTGTAAGATAGACAGATCCATACACTCAGTGCATGCCATCCCATCTGAGGCCCGACTGATCCGGAAACCAAGTTGGAAAGAAGACTCCATTCACCACATGCAGATGCAAAAAACAAAAAAAAACCATCCTGTCAGGCATACCAATCGAAAGAACATCCGCCACGACCCAAATAAACCTCCAGGTATAAGTATGAGTATGAGAGTATGAGGAGGAAAGGGAGCAATGGAACAAGACAAGAGGCCTCCTTCTCATTCCACTCTGAGTGGGTAATGTGTAGGCTGCATACAGGTAGGCGACCGGGAACAGAACCTCGCCCGGTCCATGCATCTATTACTGCAAAAAGTCCCTCTTGACATTCACAAACGCGCCAGGGCCCCCGTCTTCCGCGAGCTCGTTGACCAAGGCTTCTGTTTGCTGGCACAGCCGTTCCAGAGCCGCAGAGCTGGATTTTCCGAGAGAAACTGCAGTCGAATTAGCCTCATTCTTGCGTCAAACCCAAACGATGAACAATCTACAATCTCGAAAAGAGGTGGGAGGTGAGAGGGGAATATTCCACCCACCTAGAATCGCCCCGTTCAACTCCTCGCTCACCGGCACCCGTCCCTTCTTCTCCAACAACGGCGCCAACGCACTCCTCTCCACATTCTCATACGCAATCAGCGCGAACGTATCTTCCAGCGCCTTCTTGACCTCTCGTCTCGGGTCCGCGGCAAATTCCTGTTTGAGCTCCATGCCATACTTGATAGTTTCATCAGTCAGCTGCGTAAGCTTCGCTTGCTTGCCTTCGATATCCAGACTATTTCCATTGCTGGGGATGGAGTTGTCGTTGTCGTTGTCTTCCGTGTCAATATTCATGTTAGCGGGGTGGTCGAAGATGTCTATGCCTGTATTTGAGGCCGAGGTTGAATTGTGTGATGATGTCCAGGGGTGGTTGTTGTGCACGCCGAGTTGCTCGTCGAGCTCCATTTCGAAGTCGTCGTACTCGTCTGTGGCGACGCTGGTTCGTTTTGCGCTGTTTCCGTTCGAAGTTCCTGAGGCTGTGGAACGAGGTTGGTGCGACTGTTGGCATTGTGCGCTGAGCTCGTTGCACCGGCGGATCATTTCTATGAATTTGCGACAGCGGAGCTTGAAGTAGATGTTTTCGTTGTTGTGCAGGACTGAGGGGTAGTAGGCTTGTGTGTGTTTGAGAGCCTTGTCGATGTCGCCGTCGAGGATGGCGGCGCGGATTCCTGATAGGAATTAACATGTTGAACAGGAAGGGGAAGTGCGGAGACGCTGGATATCTTACGTTGTCGGTTGATGGCATCATGGTCTTCTTCTGGTGTCATGAAGTCGATTTCAGGAGAATCATCACCAGCAAGCGCCCTTGACTCTTCCATAACCTCGTCCGCAAAAGCACGGGCTGTTTCTACGTAGCCGTCATGTGCTAGGTATTGAGACACGAGCTCGTGGACCAGAGATGTTTCGTCTCGGCGGGGCTTGTCCTTGTCTTGGACGCTCACTCTGACTTTGGAGATTTCTGCATGTATCAATGCCTTCTCGCCCTGCACCATGTCAGCAAATCAAGACGACAAAAGTACGACGGGGCAATATACCTCGATCATCTTGTCGATATCAAAAGCAAACGGCTCTTGGCCAAAGTTGGCTCTTAATGTTTCATTGGACTTCTTCATGCCGACAGTGGGGTAATATAATCGATCTGTCTTCAGATCCCGGAAAGCGACACCTACACAGTCAGCATCTACAGCGTCACAGAGATTGAACACACACACCGATATAGACTCCATTCTTTGTGAAGAATGCCGTGCCCGTCCGGAAGTTGATGCCACAACCTATGACGTCCAGGGTTCCGAATTTGGGCCCGTACGGCTTTCCAGAAGTGGTGTTGCTAAAGGACTGGCCATCGTCGCCGTGATATGCAAACGAATCCGGCTCCCATCCTGGTATCCGGCTGAGGGGTACTTTGGGGCCTGAAAAGCCCACTCCTATTGTTCTACTCAGAGATTATCAGCCCGCAGTCCGAGGTCAGGAAAGGCATACCCTACCCGTCTTTGCCCTTGGACACCACCGTGACCTCGTAGTAATATATGCCACATTGCCGCGGAATGGGGTAGTCTGCCCGCACCGACGCGGCCTCGTCGTTCATCTTCTGCGACGAGCCCGAGAGCTTTGCGTTGCGCCCATCCTCGAGCACGTCCAACTGCGGGTATTTGTCTGTGTCGCTCCACCGGGTCGGCCACGGCGCGACAGGCTCGTCGACGGTCACGGGCGCGCGCTCGATGATGTCGTGTGTGAGGCCGCGGTGCGAGGGCACCATCTTGTGGAGGTTAACGCTGCTTGAACTCGTCGACAGCGAGCCTGCATTCGACGAGTGGTTGGACCGGTATTCCCGCTGCGCCGCCACCTTCGCCTTGTGCGCTTCCTCGAGTCTCTCCGCGTATTTCGAGCCCCTCAGATATGACGGCACGAAGAACGACGACGACGATGGTCCGTCCTGGCCCGCGCCCCCAAACCCATTCAGATAGCCAAACTGGCTCGAGTACGACGGCAGCGGCGCCGCTCTTCCCCACGATGTAGACATGCTACTATGGTGGCCGTCGGCGTCGGCGTTGCGGGAGTGGTGTCGCGAGTGGTTGATGGCCTGGTGCGCTGCGTGCGGGCCCGATGCGGAGTTGGCATTCATTAGATGGGCGAAGGCTCCCGAACGCGTAGGAGTAAATCCCTGGGACTGTCCGCTGCCAGATGCGTTTCCCGCGGCTACCGAAGCGTAGGATGAGCGTCGGAACATGGCCCAGCGAAGTCCTGGTGAAGCTGTTGCCGGACCGAGAGCACGAGCGTGTTGGATGACTGGGGAAGCCAGATACAGCAGTCCGACGCACGATTAGGCCTGCGGGAGCGCTCTCCAGAGGCGCCTGAGGGGATTGCAGGCCAGCTGTCGGGCGCCTGTCGAGATGTTCGTCGTTGGTCTGCACTGCTAGTCGGCGGCGACAGCGGACGGATATCGTTCAACGAGCGTGGCACACGTTTCCCTGTGCCGTGTCTGTCAATCCATACATTTTATTGGGGAACTCGGGTGGCTGGATGTGGAGAAGTGCGGGCGTCGAGGGTTGAGGGCGTGTCAAGAGGTATGAGCAGACGGGTGCCAGTGCTCTCCAAGCTTGCCGAAGCGGCGGTATTCGCTCCCCGCATTTGGCCACCAGCTTCGCGATAACGACATCAACGCGGCGCAAACGCTATCGCACATGGGATCAAGCACATCAGTACAGAACACACTCCATGCATTCTAAATCTTCTTTTGCGCAGTCCCTTGCTATACAAGTACATGGTTCCTACTCTGTCACCCGTGCGCCATTATGTCATTCCCGTACCCACCTCTTCCAAGGTCACGACCATGTACCAGCCGCAGTCACGCGCCTGCATTGACGAAGCCTCCCCTTCACCCATACCTACGCCATTGCAAAATGGAAAGTCCGCCTTTTAGCTCCCATGCCCATTGCATGTTCCGAACGCCGAAAATGCTGCAAAAATAAAATTCAAACAGGATACAAGCGTACACCGTGCAAAGGTAAATCCAAACCGAGGCCGACTTCGTTTGGGAAACCGTCCGATACAAGTGCAGATAGAGATGGAGAAGTGTGCCGAGGTAAGATCCATGGGTCAAAATGAACGTCCTAGAATAACTGGCATGAAGTGGTGAATTGTGAGATTCTTTATCAAAGTCAGAACGTGGCAAACGAACAGGTGTCAGGGAAGGGGGGATGATGACCGTGGGGGAAGAAGCGATTGCCGTGGGGGATGCGGGGTGTGGTAGTTGAGGCTGAGATGACGAAGAGAATGTGCATGTCTCGTTGACGGAAAAGCATTTTCACGATGCTTGCTCATGAAGCGGTCGCGACAGGGGGCGGCGAGCTCATCACGCCGTTGACGGGAGCGGGCGGTGGCATTGGTGTCACGGCGCCGCCATTGCTATCGCTAACAGCGCTGCTGCCGTCTTTGATTTTGCTGTCGCTCGAGCCCGTGGTGTCGCTCGTCACGTCTTCGCTGAAGGCGGCAGACCGCTTTGGTGCTCGCCAGGTGGGGACGGTCCATTGGACGCCCGTGAAGCTCTTGACCGAGAAGACCTTCTTCTCCCACTTCCTACACGGCTTTCCAGTGCGGTCGAGAGCACGCAGGCCGGCATTGATGGCGCCTTGGTTTGCCTTTGGTCCGAGTTTCTGGACCGGGGCGGGGGCGGCAAAAGTGTTTTTGGCAAGCGGGTCGTTGAGGACGTCACCCCTGAGAAATGTCAGCAGCTGTCTAATGATGGACGAGATGGGACAATGTCAGATACTTACATTCGTTGCTTCTTCTTCGGTCCTGGTTTGCCTCTTGGCTTGGGCAGGCCATCTGGGGCGAGGGCCGATGCGCCTCTCTTGGTTCCTGGCTTCGGTCCCGGGATGCCCTTTCGCTTTGCCCCTGCAGCTGGCGGTGCTAGGGAACTTGACGGTGTGGTGGTGCCGTTGACGGCGGGCGTGGTTGCGGACTCGGACGGATTCTCCGAGGGTGTGGGCGGCTGCTCAATGACCGGGATGGCGGGAGCCTCTGTCGACGAAGAGGTCGACTTGGAGCGCGACTGTGAAGGCTTGCGCGATAGAGATGGCTCGTGGGGGAAGTTGGCGAGGACATCTGGTGATAGCCTGAGGGTGACCGTCTTGGTCTTGGGGGTTGCGGGAGGCATTTCGGGGGAGGCGCGCCGGGCGGCGACGAGGCTGTTGTGGTGGGAGGTGGGCGGTGGAGAGCGTGCTGCGATGGATGGGTGGTGTTGAGGAGATGGCGAGTTTGACGGGCGACCCAGGCTTTTACCGTTCGTCAGTCAGCGCTGCGTCGTGGGTAGGCGCGCCTGTCCCAAGGTGCGTGGCTGGGCCAACGACAAACGTGGGCTCTAGGGGGCGGAAGCCGTGAGGGCTGTCTCGTGCATTCCCAGGGTTCGCGGGCGGTGGTGAGGATGGATGGCGATGCAGACGGCGATGGGGGTTGCGAGGGGCAGGTGGATGGGCAGCGAGAGGAGAGAAAGAGTCGGGGGCGCGGTGGTGCATGATGTTCTAAAAGGGTGTTCCGGTTCATTTGCGGCGCTGGCTGGCTCCAGGGCTCTTGATCGCTACAGAATCCGCGAAGAAGTCTGACCAAAACCTCCCGAGGTCGCGCCAAGCCGCTAGTCCCTGCCCAGATGCCCGTCTCGAGTTCTCTGCCGTCGTGGCATGGAGTGTTCATTTTTATTTTCTGCTCGAGAGCGTGAGGGAGCATGTTCCTGCTGCTGCTGCGCGGTCCTGGGCGTGCGTCTCTGCGAGTCCGTGTTGCACTGCTTTGTGGGCTAATCAGAGGCTAAGCGCAGGCATTGTTTGGGCCATGATTGAGTCTCCTCAGCATTCCGCCGCTCTCTCAGCTTCTTGCCTCGCGGCATCCTCCTCGCAGCGCTCGTTGCACCATCCACGTCCGCCGCTCCCTGGACAGCGGGCGCCTGCTCGCCAGCATATGCCTCCGTCTGCGTGCGGACCGCTTTATCTCGCGCGGTGCATCCTGCTTTTCGCGGTTGCAGACCGCGCAGGCTGGCCGTGGGCGCTGCTGAGCCGCGGCCGGGCTCGTCTGCGACATTTTCGAGGCGGTCCAACCCTCGCACCTGAACCGTGATCCCTCTCGCCCATCACACGCCGCGCAACCCGCAGTCACCCTCCCACGCCGTCATCGCACAGCCGGCCTGCCCACAGTTGACATACTCTGCGATTCTGCTGGACGGCCTTGCGCTGAATGAATTTGGACCAGGCCTTCCCCGAGCATCGTGCTGGTTCCCGGCTCGTCCATTCACATGGGCGTCGACTCGGGGCTCGGGCCTGTGGACTTGTGGGAGGAGGTTCCTGCAGATCAAAGACGTTTTGGGCTAGCGGCACGTGACTAGGCCCAATCAGGCGCGTCCCAGGTACTAAGCACGCGTGTCGCCATGACGAGCGACGAGTCTTTGCGAGGAAGGTTATAAGTCCATAATCGATGTGGGGGGAAGGCATGTTAAAGCAAAATCTGTCTTCGGTGGGTGACGCCGGACGCCGTTTTCGTGTACGGTTACGCATACCGCTGTGGGCCGGCTCCCGAGGAGTCCTGATGCAGTTTGCGCCCACACGAAACGTTCACCGCGGCCTCAACTTTTTATATCCGACCTTCGTGCGAAGTCTAATACAGCGATATTCCCCGGTTTACTCGCTCAGTTGAAACCGCAAAAGAGTCTAGGGAATTAATAAACCACAAGCAGCACGAGCGAACCCAATTCAAGGTTTTGCTGGCGGACACAAGGTTCCTCAGGTGGCGTCTCTAGTCGCAAGCCTCGAGACACCGTGGCCCTCAACCAGCACATCACCACATTTAACAACGTACCCAGCCCACACCACCACTCGCCTCGTTCTCGTTTCCAAAATATTTCCCAGTTAGGCAGGAACCTTTCAAAATCCATCCATCGCAGAGACCGCTCCAGAGCCCCGCCTCCCGCTCCACGCTCAATGAAACGCGAAATCTCGAATGCTCTAGAACTCGGATACGGAGGCCCTGGCTATACCTCACCACCATCATTACCGCTTCAGGCAGTAAACACCCAAAAACAGTAGATTGCGGAGAGTGCTCTAGATGCGCGCTACATAATATAATTATATACATGGAAGGAAATTTCATTGGTGTGCGTTGCGCGGGAGCTAGCACCACGCACTGCTACTACCTACATACTTTTTCAAGGTCCGACTCCGACTTGTGCGTTCCTAAAGGAGTCTGAGGCTCTCCTGCCACTCGACGCCAACACCGAATTGGCAGTTTCTTTACTCCCTAGTAAGGCAGGACCTTGGACATCCCATCGAATGCTTAGAGCACTCTAGACTCGCGCACAGCCTCTCCAGACCCTCACACAACGGCCCGATCCATCTCCCTGCCTCCAATTTGGACAGGGCACGTCTCCAACACCCCAAATAGGCAGGAACGTTGAAAAGACTGTCGAAGACTGAGAATGCTCTAGAACAAGCGCACGTACGTTGCGTACCCATAGCATGATGGGTCCATGGAGTGGAGAGGTTATGCTGTTGTGATGCAGGGCAGGCAAGAGTCGCGTGCGAATCACACCACACACACCAAAGGTGTATATCATAACTTAAGTCCGAGCTATATCCGGCGCGGAGCAGGAATGACCGAGTTTCTTGTTTGGAGATTGTATGTTTGCTTAAGAATGAACAAGTTTTGCACGTGTGTCTTGCTATGTGTATGTACATGTACATCTGTATCTTTACTGTCCCCTCTGTCCCAAGTCTCCAACCATAGAGCCGAGATAGTCTCCAAACGCTCCACGCCCAACCCCCCTCACGAAACATCCAGGTCCCGCAAACCCAAAGTCATCCCCAACCTCCCTCTCCATCTCCACAGAAAAGCAATGCACCCACGCCAAGCCTTGTTCACAGCCCACCCACCCCATCCATCTCCATCCCCCATCATGCGACATCGAACCACGGCCCCATCTCCCACCCCCAACCTACCTCCAACCTACCTATTCCGGCAAGAAGCCTTCAAACCCCATCGATTGCAGTCGGTGTTCTGGATCCGACTCGATCGCGCTCTTGCCGGTCTAGATCATGGTATTGGCATTGCAGGGAGAGAGCTAGACGCGGGTTCGGGGGATCCGTCCGTCCCGGAGAATGGGATGGGACGGACGGGGTATGGCGAATACGTGACGGACGTGGGTGGGTGCATAAACCGCCACGCGAAAAGGATGGGATGGGATGGGATGGGTGAGCGAATGCAATGGATTGAATGAGCGAGAAAGCACCCTGGTATGTATATATAGAACGCTGTGATTATACTGTGACCACAGGAAACTAGTAGATGGATAAGATCAGATGGGACGAGAGATACTGTATGATAAAATCTGTATTAGATATACCGTGTCAGGATCGCGCGCTCGACCGACCCACCGACCCATCATCTCAGGAATACTCCGTAGTCCGGGCGCATACCATACGTATCCGTCTCTCTCTCTTTCTTTCTTTCTTCCTTTCTTTCTTTCTTTCTTTCTCTCTCTATCTCTCTCTCTCTCTCTCTCTTACACACACACACACACACATAAGTAACTCGTTCGAATCGGAGAGATGCATCCACACCCACAGACTTAGACGAGAGAGACAAGGACAAAGCAAGAGTTGACTGACTGGTTGGAGGGGGGCGGCGATATAGCCGAATTGCCCAACGCCATACCGAAAATCCGAACGCCACAGAATACCTGACTGGACTGACTGGACGGAGAAAAAAGCCAGGCCAATCATTCCTTCAACACTGACATACCAGAACGCCTGATTCGGAGATCCAACTAGATCTTCGATAAACTCTCATACTCCGGCAAGGGAAACTCAAAACTCATGCTGGCCAGCAGCAAGGGAGTTGGTCCAGCGGGAGAGGAGATAAATTTGCGTCGACTCGACAGAAGGAAAGGTAATGAGAGCGCTAATGTGTTAATGTATCGAGGCCGCGATTGTGTTCGGTGCTTAAGAGTCTAGATGGGAGTTGAGAGGACAAAGGAAATGGTGAGGCGTAGACTGCCGCCCCTGTGGGGGTTGAAGAACAAAGGGAATTGGGCAGCGGCGCAGCCTGGCCCCCGATCATCGACGTCCGAACAAAGGATGCCCGACGAGGCTGTGACAGCTATCTTCCTTTCATCATCCTTCAAGATCCCCCAGGATTCAAAAAACACCGTTTCACATCTCCGACCAATGGACGTCTTCCATGCGATCCACTTCGTGTCTACGCCGCTTTTGTTGTTTCACCACCTTCTTTTCGCTTGTATTTCCTCTTCGAAGAATGGACTTGACCCTCGTCGCCAGTTTGCCAAAGGCGTCCGAGTGGGAGTGCGAATCGTTGGTTGGAGGCTGGTTTTCTTTCTCGAGGTCCTCTCGTTTGGTGGGATACCACGGCTTAGGTATCGTGTATAGCACTGGCTCCGGGTCTGATTGTGGGTCTGACTTTGATGATGACTCTCGATGCGATGGCGGCCTTGGCTCTGGATGATATACCAGCTTTCGATATGACTCAGGCTTTGGAGAGGACGCTGGGTTTCGAAACGACTCGGGACTTAGAGAGGACTCCAGCCCCCGATACGATTCCAGGTTAGGAGAAGACTCTTGCTTTCGATACGACTCTAGGTTTGGAGAGGACTCTAGCTTGCGATACAACTCGGGGATTGGGGAGGACTCTAGCCTTCCATACGACTCGGGGTTTGGAAATAATTCTAGCTTTCGACATGAATCACATTTTAGGCAGGACTCTACCTGCGGACGTGACTCTGGCTTGGAAGGTGATTCGCGTTTCAACTGGCGGTCCGACCTCGGTGGCGACTCCGACCTTGATTGTGGCTCTGTCTTCACGGACGGTTCAGAATTTCGACGCCCAGGAACAATCATCTCCCATTCGGGTTCTATCGGACTCGTATCCATTGGGCTCTTGGGCGCTGGCTGTCCAGGTGAGAGGAGGTGAAGGGTGGATCCATCCCAATGAGAAGACGGTTGCCTAGGAGATAATGCGGGGGATGACGGAGCCGAATCAATGAAAGTGCCAAATGACCGAGGAGACATCGGAGGAGACATCGGAGGAGACATTGGCGTAGACATTGGCGGCGAGATTGGCGACGACCCGGGACCGAACGACCGTGACGACTGCGGTGACTTTAGACTGCTGAAGCGATGTGATCGAATGCTACCGTCTGGCGACATTGGAAGAGGAGCCTTCGGCATTCCGTGGTTAGATAAAGGCATGAAGAACTTGCTTCGACTAGAGCCATTTGAGGAGGTCGCACTAGGAGGGGGGGACTGTGTCTCCCTATGAGTGGGATCCATGTCAGGGCTTAACCTAGCGTGGAAACACAGAAGCACGAATACTGGGCGGGGAAGAGGGACGACCAAGCAAGCACGCGACCGGAGAATCGAATAAATAGACTGTTGAGACCCCCTTCGAGGGGAAATGATTTAAGGCAGAGGAGAGGCGGTGGAGTGTGAAGAACGAGGCGCGATGGAGGGTAAGCAGGGAAAAGGTACAAAGAACTGCGCCGCAAGAACGTAATTGAGCATGCATCTGAAAGGCAGCCGTGTTACCGGACACTTGCCTGAATGCCTGCTGCAGGTGTTGTCGCTATATGAAAAGTCCGCTGTGCCACCGCGTAAGCCATGCCGAACAAGTGAACCAGCGCGCTGGTGTCGTCCGGCCCATGTCGGGGGCATTTCGACAGGGTGGCGGCGACTGTTGTGCGAGTAACAATGATGCACAAACGCTGACACGCCTGGCTTCGGAGCCCTCGTTGGAGGATGATCTGACTTCTGGGGCCATGGGCAGAAGGGTCGTTGACCGATGAAGGGGATGTTGGAGGGACAGAGAGGTAAACGCGGGGTGCTGTCATTGGTGCGCTGGGCCCGGCAACGCGGTGGCGCTTAGCTCGGGTGTGCTCATTGGCCAGCACATACAACCTTCATCTGTCTTCTCGCCTTCATCTGCAGGCAGCGGCTGCAAAAAGGAACGCTCGGCCGTTCTACCTTTGAGTGTGGGTCATTCGTTTGTTGTTTCCTTTGACAGCTGAGCCCAGCTGCCGTGTCCAACATGGAGGGTTGGCGTGCGGGAGCCTTAATTGGCCAGTGCGGCTGACCACCTCGGACCAATCACATTAGCACACACGCGTTTTCGAGTTTTGACTCCAGAGTTCGTGCTGTCAGATAGTGGCGACGAGTGCCTAGAATGGAGAATAGGCAGTGTTTTGGAGCAATTGCACTGCCCTGGAGCGGAAAGGCGCCAACGGTCACACCGGGAGTTCAAGACTTCGCCACAGTTCCCCCAGCTCTCTCGTATCCAAGGCTAGGTCACTCTTAACCTTAAAGCAGGGTTCAGTAGTTCAGTTCCCTGTTGGGGAACCTGACTGGAGAAGGCATTGACAAACATCCAGGAAGGTCTTTTCGGTCTGACTCGAAATGTGTTCAGACCAGCCGCCGTGGATGTGTTCTCGTGCTGTTGAGCTGATCATCTGCCCTCTTTAAAAAAAAAAACCTCAGCGATAACCGTGTTTAACCTTCCACTGCGAGATAGTGGGGCCTCTCCCAGAGGTATGTAGTGTAATATTGGTTTTAGGCGCCACGAAACGCGGAAGACGCATCCCTCCGAACGAAAGACCGAAGTCAACCGCGAGATTGTCCAGATGGAAACAAAGCAGATCCGCAAACGCGCTGCGAGTGAAATGGTGAATAGAGTGCATTTCAACCCGAATTTGTACCACCTCTTGCTCATCAGCTGTTGTTCAACGTCGCACAACGCCTACAAGGCTGAAGATTGGACGGGGCGAAGGGTGGTGGAGCCGGCGTAGCGATTCGACGGCGCTTCGATCCTTCGGATGCAGGACAGGCGGGAGGATGCCGTGTAACGCCTTCTGTGGTCCGCGAGGCTTGTCGTGGCGCCAACATCCTTGGTCGCTGCATATGGGCTTGATGCCTTTCCGGTGAGGATGGCGGCGATGGACAAAAGCTGTTGGCCATGAGGTTTGCGTCGGCGGTGGTAGATGAAACATGCGCTAAAGCCACAGACTTTGACACGATTATTGAATAAGGGCAAGCGCAACCTTGCTCTTTCTACGTATATCCTCACTCGAATTTTGAAGGGTACATTTTCCGACGTCCAGGCTTCTATTTAGGCACCAGTCCCCTCTCAATAAGCGCAACTCGCCTACTCTGAGCAAAAGACGGACTCATAGATATACGAGGCAAGAGGTGTCCGGGTGTTAACTTCTACCTACGCCGTCCCGAGATCGTTGTGTGTCGGAAGTATGGCTTGAGAACTCACCCAATATGTGCAACGCGCCTTAATTGAAAAGACTGAGGAATAAGAACAAGAAATTTGCTTCCAAACTTATATGAAAAGTGTGTAAAAAGGAAAAAGATAGCTGTCCCCGCCTCCTTTGAGGCTACGCTGCCGTCAGAAAACAACCACCCATCTGGAGGCAAAACCCGCTGAAAGGTTACTGGCTCTCAAATTCTCATGGACGCAAGATCGAGTCACAGGAGAGCAACCGTACTAGGAAATGGATAACGGTCGATGGTGATTGATGTTAGGAAAGGGTAGTCACGCAGCCATGAGCTATGTATGGCGTGCATCAGGTCTCTCGTTGAGAAGATTTGTTTCAGAATTCGCCCCAAACAAAAATGCTGGATGAGCAAGCGCCGGTCGACGAATGGCAAAACATTAGGATCAATGGTCAGAGGAGCGGAACGCCGCAGCGAACTCGGTTGACGTCGAAACACGCCTGACAATGCTCTGCCTCGTTGGGGTCCCTTTACGTTGTGCTGTCTCCAAAAATGTTCGGTCTCTGTGGCCTTCTTGATGGATCCTGAGGTTCACAACGAACCCTAAGGCCTCGGTATGATACTGTCTGGCGCCCGATGGAGCTTTGGGTGCTCGTCGACAAGGTAAATTGCTTGTTCGACTTCGTTGCCTGGAAGTGAAAGCGCTAGACCGAAGTGGCTTAGAGCTATCTATTCGCATGGAACTCCAGAGGTTGCCCGAGGTCCACGACACTCCTCTCCTTGCCTTCCTTTGTCCCCCTCAGCCTTCATCAAATCCCATCATCCGGGGACGCTGCACTTGTACAATTCCCGAGGGCGCGACTCTATCGCCCCAGAAACGACATGGTCGGCCAGCGGCTCCAAAATACCCCGTAAATAACCCCTCAGGGGCCACAAGCGGGGGCTTGTCCAGATGCATGCTGCGCACTCGGCGGATCGGCATACGATCATCCTCTCTTCATATCCTTACATTTCAATCAGAGTCAAAGAATTTACAGAGCTGAATGTCAAGAGCGGACCATCGGAATAGTCTCATTTCCATATTTCAAATATTCCTTCGATCGGCTACAGGTTTATGGCGATATCTACTATTGTTCCAGGGTTTTCACACAAGCCTCCGATAGACTGTTAAGTACTTATCTCCCTGGCCTTCACACTCTACGCGCTTGTCTAGGAATAGCAGTGAGTTCTTATTGTAAGCTTTCACTTTGCTTTCTCACCATGACCACCGTAAATCTTCAGACGGTGGAAATGCTGCGCTCATGCGTTTGGTTTCGGGGCTTGCGCGTTGGATGCGAATTGGGACACACGAATAAGGACTTGGTGATGGGAGGAGATCCCCTGTGCGACCCAAAGCGTAGGCACATGCGCGTTTTCAATCCCCTCCTACGTCGAATACCCGTCATGCGACAAACTGCATTCCATGTTGATAGGCTTGGAAGTTGACAAGGTCATGGAACTTTCTATTGATTATGAAAGCTGTCTTCGTGTCTTAGATATGGCTTTACTCTTCACGACTTCCAACGCATTACGCTCTTTACCACATGCTCGTTTCAGTATGAAGCCTACTAGTCCTCTGTTTCTCGCCCTATCTGGCACTGCGACCGCTGCGTCTATTGTCCGTCGCGTTGCCCAAGCACAGGATGTTGCATTGAGCGCTGATGGAGGTTGGGGCGGTTGGCACCCAAAGACCAAGAATCCGCGACAACTTCCAACTCTTGGTCAATGAGCTATCCAATTCGAACGGCGACCGCTTCGACTTCATCGGCTATGGTTTGTGGCTTTACAACATGCAATTGTGACGCCATACTACGGGGGATACAACAAACCTCTTCCGGCGTTCTTCGTCGACGATGATACCCAGTGCTAGACTGTACGCAGGGTGACCTCTTATCATTTACACGTAGATACCATATATCAAGGCCAACGATGACCCGTGGCAGCTCTATATAAACACAATCACTGAGGCTCTCCAATACACCACACCAGGGAAACTTCCCAAGAATGCCATTTTAGTCAGCTTCTACCACATGGGGGACAACCCCCTTCGCAACGTGGATCCCTCGTCCTCGTTCTTTTCCTGGCCGAGCACTGATGGGATCGCCGGAGGCTGGTTATTATGCCCCATAGGAGGGACTGGCCAGTTCCAGGTCTAAATTAATGGCGCGAATTTCGTTCCTCAGTCTGCTGTCGATGTTAGCTACTGTTATGCCGATGAGCTCGCCGCCATCAACTACTATCCTGGGCCCGACCACGACGGTGACGACCACGATGACCACGATGGCCACGATGACCACGATGACCACGATGGCCACGATGACCACGATAACCATGATGATGACCATCACGGCGGATGGGGCGGATGGGGTGGCCGTTAGACAATCTCTCGTTTCTCATTGCGCCTTTCAGCTATCTCCCTTTGGGGCCGTACTCATTTCACACTCATCGATACTGTTCTTCACATCACGTTTGTAGCTTACGTATAGTCCCCTTTAATTCTATTTTGACTGTCTACGCATTGCAACCCCAAATCCTCAATCTTCAGTCTCCAGTTTCGCTCAAATTTGGCGATATCTTGCGCTGGATCCTCGGTATTCCATCAACGTTATATGTGAAATTGTCACTTCTGTCCGTGCAAATTCACCCAAGTAACTTCGATCTTAGGTCACCCGCCTTAGAAAGTGATGAGACTCATACTTCTACCGTCGAGCCCGCGGTCTGTCAAGGCCAGCAAACATCCCCGTTCGTCACCATAACGCTCTTTCGCCAGACTCTCGCGTCCGTACGACCTATCTTGCAAACACTGCACTCTTGTCTCTCTGCCCCCCTCCACACCGTCCATACGTGACAGACAACCAACATGGCGGATCGCTCCCTTAGCCAGCATATGCGCTACCCGTCGTTTCATGTCATTTACTCGCCCCAGGATGTCGCGCAGCTCGCCCAGGAGCTCAAAGACGGCAAAATCTCTGACGTTCATCTGTCGTTGTTTACATATTGGATTTGCGAAAAGCAACATAATTATGAGCAAGCCAGGCAGCATATTCGTGAATTAGGACTTGATCAGGTGAGCACGCGAAGTCACTATCGACTTGACCACACCGTGACCGCAACTTAGCTGAACGCTTTCCGTTTAGGGTTACCCCACCAACCGTCTTCGAAATATCCCGCTCCGCAAGCTGCTCGATGAGACCTTACCCCTTCGCCCAAGGTACGAAAGGCCTCCCGAGGCTCTTCCCCAACCGGACCGGCGCGGCCAGACCACATAAATAGACAGTTATCAGGTACACCTTGCGCACAGAGTGCTGACATCTCAACTCATAGTACTCCGTCTTTCCTGTACGATCTCAAGAATCCCGTCTTACCCCGTCAGGGACGAGGCCGGTCAGCCACGACCCAATCGGCCCCGAACCCATCTAATCTGGATGTGGCCATCCATCGCAAACGGATACAACAGCACGGTTTTCCAACTTTGTCCCCAGCCTTATCCGAGCCTACCCCAATCTCTTTTCGGCCATATACCAGCATCGCGGGGCCTCCACATTCAAAGCCACGACAGACCGCTCCTGATAGTCCCACTCCACTCATGCCGACAACGAACGGCGAGCAAGATATTCCCACAGATGTATTGATGGTAGCTTTGGGCTCAATCTCTTCTACAGGTGACTCCCAAGATTTAAATTCCCCTTCTTCGTCATTATCGGAATTCCCGTTGCCCCCGGGCTACACACACTGGGCAATGCCAGAGTCTACAGCACCTCTGACTCCTTGGAAAGGCGCGGTTCCACCGGACACGCCGGACCGCCCAGCTCCGCTTAATATCCGATTTCGCACCAGTAGTGCTGCCGCGAAGATGCAGGGAAACAACCTTAACCGATCAATGTCCACGCCAACTCGCATGCAGAAAGCGCCGCACTATTGCTCTTCTCCGGCAACAGTATCCTCCCGTGTTGACCCACGTTCGTCAAGTCTCGACGAAGCCATGGGAGATATTAATCAAGGTGACGGCTACACTAGCCGGCGAGCTACCAGAGAGAGGTACATCAAACAAGATTCGCAATCAGGCCAACTAAAAATGCTCACCAATGACAGCTATGTCATCTCAGGAACGGTGCTGATACCAGCCATGGAGCCCGTTGCCGAGGGACATGCATCAGTTTCCATCCGAAACGCTGGTGATGTCCAAACCGAGGCCTCAACTTCCTCTGGTAACATCGCCTCAGCTACCCCTTCCAGCCCTCATGCTGGCATAAGCAGCAGAAAATATGCAGACAAACAATCCCTAGCCTCTAGTTCAACGCCCCAACAAATCCCCGTCAATAAACATGGCCGCGTATTCGGTTTCGTCCCAGGCCCCGCCCCGACCTCTGAACAGCGCTTCGAAGCCGTCCAAGCTCGTCGTCAAGCCCAACTCTTAGGTGCCCCAGTCCACAGCATCAACCGGTCCCTCCCTCAGCGCAGCTTTAGCCTCCACAGCCACAACGTTTCGCGCTCTTCCGATTCCGGCAGCCCAAGAAACCGGCACTCTTTGTACGCGTCCGACTCTCACCGCCGTCAGCTGCCTAGGGGAACGCTCACCAGCCTATCCAGCAGCATCGAACCAAGCGCTCTGGCTCGTGCGCCCACCCCATCTCTCATGTCGATGTCGGCCTTGCAAGTCTCAGAGTCCACGGATGCCCAGAAACCGACGTCTGAGTATATCACCGCTTGGATCCAGCAGGCTCGTGCACGCACTGATACTTCCGCTACTGTGGATCGGGCTTCGCTGTCGGCTTTCGAGCGGGCTTGGAGGGATGATAACGAGGCTTTGATCATTGCTATCTTCAGTCGCAGTGCTGTGCCGCTTGGTGAGGAGGATGTGGAGCTTGTGGGACATATTGGTCGGGAGTTGAAGAATGGGGTTGGAAGGATCTCGGGATATGAGTGGACCAGGGAGCTATTTTGTTAGGGGGGGGAGGGGGGTGAATTGAGGAGTGTTTGGAAGTTGCTGCCCTGGGTACAACTGAAGAAATTTTGATTACAGACATTGTGGGTAATTATGTTGGACATGTCTGATACCGCAAGCATCCCCAAGGTGACTTCCATTACCTGAGATCAACCTGTCTGCAGTCTCATAAGATAGAAGTAATAGCCCGCTTTCTGTCACAATTTACTTCCCTCTGTGTCTGAAACATCAAGCCTGCGAACTCAGCTTTCTCTTCTTGTCATAGCGACACATAAATTTGCGCTTTCTAACCTAGTAGCAAGCCTCTCTGCCATAGTCTTTACAGTAATACACAAGGTGCGAAAAAAAAAGCCTGTTACATGTGTCCTACTACCTAACTCTACACCTTATACACTACACAGCCTCTCCGCTCCACTCTAATATAACCTATCCGAAAAACAAAAATACACGCAAAAAACGAAGCACCTTACGGTGCCCAGATTAACTTTCCTTTCGGCATTTTACAGTGTTCTGAGCATTTTTGAGCCCTAAATCATCCCTAACCCGCGATTTGACTTATGGAAGGAATACTCTCAGTGCCACTCTTGACTTTTTCAAGGCCCCAAATCTTAAAGAAGAATTAGTTTGCCGCCCGTCGAATTCGAATTCGAACCCAGGACCTTGGGTTGTTGGGATTTTATACGAAACGCGCGCTAAACCAGGAGATTGGCGCGTTTGGCGATGAGAGTGGGTTCTAGTGGAGTTATATACCTACTTGGGAGGGGGGTGGGGGGTTACGGAGTGGTGGATACGTGCTGGGTGTGTGGTGGTGGCCTGTCTTGTTCACATGGAGAGGACTTGAGGGCGGTGTTGGAATGGGGATTGTACTAGGAGTGAGCAGCTCGGCCGCCGCGAAGAGCACAGGGTTCACGCACACCGTTAGTTATATGTTCTCTATATGTATATGGCATATTGTCCACATCTGAGAAGTGGGTGCTGCATGTTCTGTAGCACTTCGGGATACGCAGTGACATCTACATCATCGACTAATACACCATTTCCACTGCTGCATAAGCAAGCACTGTAATATATAGTGCGTAGTAGAAAGTAGTAGAAATTCTCTTGTATTAGAAACTACGTAACACTCAAACATGTTTCCAGCCGTTATGTACCAAAACCTGCATCTCGTTGATAAGACAATGCTGCCCTAATTCCACTCTGGATTCATCCGCGGGAGATAAAGCTTTCCACTGCTTAAGACGCGAGCGCACTGTTAGTCGTTCAAGCACACGGCGGGGAGCTCCGGTCCAGCGGGCCCACCTGTTGTACCAGAGTCCCGTCAGGCGGGCGTGGAAAGATGGCCAAGGATTATTGGCAGACGCTTTAACAATATCGTAAGCATCCGGGTTGTATCCAACCCTCACAAGAGGGTTCAGCCACACGCCCTTGGTGGTGCTCAGGGGATTGTCAATATGTATGAGACAACATTCGGACCCTTCCAAGTGCAGGGCTGCGAGGGTGTCGGGTATTCCGCGAAATCTCGGGGGACGCAATGCGAGAAATGGTGCCGCATCCAGAGCCACTATACCGTTCCAGCAGGATTCTACAGGAACTGGTTGGCTGGATATTAGCGCAGACCGCGACTTTGACGAGAGGAAATATGGCCATGTTTGCATGACAGGCTTCTCTCCACTGATGTCCCGGAGAGCAAAGGTATCGTAATAAAGTGGTGGCTTTGAGAAATCCAGAGAGCACGCCGCGGCATAATCGCCTCCGTTGGTAGACAGCAAGGTTCGTACATCGTCGACGGTGAAGACAACATCATTCACCCAAAGGACCTTTGTGAAAGGCCGGGCGTCGGTATCATTAGCAAGGTCCATCATGTCCATAACCCTGTTGCGTAACTTTGCGAGATATGGTATCCTTCGTAGTTCCTTCTGATTCCTGGGTGTCCACACCCAGCCTTCTTCACCTATAGGCGGAACCCGAGACAGTTCGTCCTGATGCGTCGTGTCTTCGAGCACAATCGCGTGCGGGGCATTCAGGCTAGTGAGATCTTCCTCCAGCTCTCGAAGCGCGCCCTTGCTGTTGTCCCAGCTTCCGCTTTCCAGCACGGCGACATATGTGTGCTCGGGTCCCAGATAACGCACAAGATCCAACACGGCATGGTTCCAATGCGACCTCAGTATAACCTCGTTATTCCAATGTATGCTGGCTATGAAGAATCGCTCGCTGCGATCCGGCCGGTAGGATGAGGAAGCGACACGCTGGGTTGATGGGGCCCGCACAAGACCCAAAGTATCCCACGTGAGGACAAAGGCCGCGTATACGATGAGGATTCGGAGCCATATGCGTCGGTAACGGCGGAGGATAAGGCGAAGTCTGAATAGCATTGTGCGCCGAGACTTGTCGTGACGTTGGCCAGGCTCGGTATCCCACAGATTGTCTGGGTTCTCCGCTGTTGTTTGTCGATGGAGCCTCGTGGCCGGCCGTCGCATGTTCATGTGGTCGGGAGGAAGGCGGGGTTCTCCATCGGGGAGGTCGTGGGCTGAGAAAGGTGGTTACTTGGGGAGAGTACGGCTACGTCTCAGCTGCTTGTGAAGTCGAGAACGGCGTGCATTGTTGACGCCTGTGGGCTTCGGGGCGGGACTTGCCGAGACATGGGTAGGAACCATGGACGGCCTCGGGAGGCCCGTGGACCCCCACAATGTTGGACAACTTGGACTCCGCCGTGTCCGCCTAGCGCCCGTAAAAGTGGGGCCCGTCCAATGTTCGCGTCTGTTTGGATGAGCATCCCTCTGATGCGACATCGTCTTTCGAGTTCGCTATTCCGTTGTTGCCGTGGGCTTCCTTTTCTTCTGGCTCCGGCCTGGCCTGGCTTCGGTTGGTCCAAAGACAGTAGGGCCTCCCACTAACATCTGCTGCAGCAGGACTTGGCGTTAGCCAAGGCTCGCGCAATGGGGCCATCTTCAGTAATTCTCCTCGCGGGTTCGGGTTTCTCAGTCCGATATCATTAGTCTCTGGCTGTGAGGGCGCGTCCCCGCCCCATCCATAATGTGATGGCTTGATAAGGCGGTGATTAGGCTCCGGCTGCACCGTATATATGGTATTGCCCCAGCCCCAGCCCCAGACATTTTGATATCTTGGACCGTTTCCTGTTAACCCAGAGGCAACCTATCGTCGTTGTCTCTCCTACCCACCATACATCCTTTCATTATCCTTAGAAAGGAACGATGGCCGAGTATAACAGTTTACATCAGTGGCATAACCCTGATGATGACCTCGCAATCAGGTCTCGGTCGCTGGCTTCGCCGGATATAGGCAAGCTTCAAGGGCACACGAGGTCAGATATACGTGTTCCCTCTTTCTCCGAGGCTGTTGTTAGGCGCTGAGTCGGCGTCTCACGCTTTTGGCTGGATATCGTTCCAACTTCACGGTCAAATCTCAGCCGGGAGTATCGGCTTACAGTTACTAGTTACAAGGAAACATATCCCTACTCAGAGCCTCCTATTCCACATCCTCTGCAAGAAGTGCACCGCCAATCATGGGTTGAAGTCCTCCTTCGAGCCCTGGGTTTCTCTATCCTTTGGAACCTCGGATGTAAAATATTGCGCCGTCCAAAGGTCGAACTTCCCAAACAAGCCATGCGCAAAAGTCGACTTCTAGTGCTCCTAGCCTTGACGACCCACATCATCCCCGTCGGCGGTGTTGCCACTCTTACATATCTGGTGATCCGTGGCTACTATATCGGGGGAACTCTCGCGGGCCCTGACGCATCTGACGACCTAAAGCTTTCCGGTCTCCAATTCGCCGCAAAATTGCACGAGTTGATGATGCAAGCATCCTTGAGTCTCGTCGTAGTATCTTTCATACGCCACGAACTTGTCGCCGGAAATGGGGTCCCCTTTGGCGCGATATTTGGCAGTGTCCAGTTCACGACCCCTTCATACCTGTGGTCCAAGGAATTTATGGGAACATTAAAGGCACGATTCCGCTCAAGTTACGTCAAATGGAGCCTCATTATTCTTGTCGTAATTGCCTCGGTGCTCTTCGTCACTGTCGGCCCATCCACCGCCATTATCATGCGGCCAAGGTTAAGTAATTGGCCTGCAGGCGGAAGTCAATTCTATCTCAACGCTACCGAAGACCAACTTTGGCCACAGACAATTACAGCCGCGGACGCAACTCCCGGCCAGTTTGACGATTGGGCGATGATACCTGATACTGTGCTTCCCTTCTGGTCACAGCTAAACAATCGGAATCCACTACCCGAAATTTTCGAGCTGGCAAGCGAGGAGACCGTCAGACAATTGTACCCAAGATCGACGCTTGGATTATACAAAAAATCCTGGACTCTGACGACCACTCAAATGTCATGTCTAGCCGATGCCGTGGACAGAATTGGACGGCTTTGGATCGATGCCGCCGTCGGAGCTTGGCTCGTCAAGAAGCGCAAATATTCCAATCGATTCAAATGGCGCCAGGATGTGAGATGGTCGATAAGCAACGTCCAGCAGCCCCTCACAATGACGGTATGCTCATCATATGGCAACGAAACTTTTGCAAATGGAATATTTGTTCCCAAAGTGGAAACAAATTGTGGGTCCGACGGCAATAGTCTTGTAACAGAATCCGTTTCCTTTACCCAATTGTCCCAGCTAGACTCCGTTATGACCAACTACAACAACCCAGCCAGCACGTCGCCGGCGCTCCAGTTCGTGGAATTGCCAACGGCTGCTTTTGGTCGCAATTCCATCGGCGCCTTCATTTCATTCCCGTCTTCGTGGCCTGGAGGCAAACGTTTACTCGCTTGCGGAGTGGATGCTAGATGGGTTCCATCCGTCATCCAAGGCCAACGTAGTGCAGTCAAGCGGATCTCTGGGCAACCGTATGGCCCGTTCGACCTGTTAGGCACTTGTAACTTACCAAAGACAAGACGAGTGATCATTAGTCCCGAATGGGCAAACTCGCTCAACCCCACGATTCACGATTCCAATCGAACAGTCATCCAAGAGATCATGCAAGACGTCCCGGAGACTCAAGGTTCGAGATGGAAAAACATCTCAACCGGCCAAAATGGGGATAAGTTCGTCGTCCCTTTCATCGAAATGGTACTCTCAATGCTAGTCACGAACGGCCTTTCCCGCACCGCCGCTTCAGCAGTTCCCCAAGGAATTCTGAAAGGCTGCTCGGCGGGCTCTTGTGCATCACTCTGCAGCGACGGCGACGGAGCATGGTGCACCGCCATAATGCCAGATGGCGAATTCGGCTACAGAGACAACCAAAGCATTTTCACCCTCCCCGCTAACGCAGATCTATCCAAAATGACGCCCTTCAACGTCCGCATCGACATCACCGGCTATGCATACAGTATCCGGGGTACAACTGCACGGCTTTCGTGCGCAGTGCTCCTACTCTACTGCTCTCTGGCCGTCATCCATACATGTTTTACGCTGTGGACGGGTCTTACGAGCCAGAGTTGGGATACGATTTCCGAGATTGTGGCGCTGGCAATGCAGAGCCAACCTACGCAGGTGTTGAGGAATACTTGTGCGGGGATCGTAACTACGACGGTGTTTAAGAGGTTTGTGAAGGTGGGGACGACGGGGAGGGCGGAAGATCATCTGGAATTGCTGTTTGAGGATGATGAGGATGAGAGGTTGGATGCTATGCATATAGAACCTGGGAGGTATTATGGGTAGTAGCCTAAATGGCCTCGGGGACTGCTTAATTACGTCTGCTTTATGAGCAGTCGCTACCTAAATAGGAAGGGTTTGCGCTACGGTTAATATATGTTGCCCAAGTGATCAAAGATACAGTGGTCAAAGATACGCAAAGGCAACAAAGGACCATACGAATTGCCTGCTTACTCTTCAAAGTAGCCACCAGCCTGCTGCTTGTAGATGGGCAACTTGCAGGTGCTGGTCTCCGAACAGGTGGCTAGGCAGAGAGGGTCAGGCAAATTTTGCGACTACTGTAGCACAAGCAGGAATGATATTCATTTTAGTGCTGATGGATTTGAAGGTCGGAGATTGACCTGGTTGGCTGCACAGATAGGGGCCATTCAATCAAGCAGCTGTGGAGGCGGATATATTGGTTGCATTCCGTTGTCTCAGCCTTGCGGCATTGGCTAAGCCTCATTCAATCCTGTGGCATTGATCAATAGCTTATATACTCTTCTACACTAGTCTTGCTCTATGTCTCTCAAGCCTCTTTTTCCTCGCATTCAGACATGCCCCGAGCCGATACCACTGACGGACAAAGTCCGATACCTATCCCCTTAGGTTCTGGATCACCTCACGACCATACCACCGATGCGACAGGCAATGTGGAAAGCCCCGATGCGTCTGAAGAGGAAGGCTTACTTGATTTCAACGAGTCAGGCGCAGAGCCAGATCATTCTGATTCCTACGAAGCAAACTCCGAGAAGGCACCCATTCTCCGCAACGTGAGTTTTAGGAGAATCGAACTGCTGTCGTCTTGGTTCCCAGAAGTCGATCCGTCGCATAAGAGAGCGAGGGGATGGCGGACGTGGAGCTCCAAACGACAGAATTTGCTCTTTTTCGCATTCCTGACGGCCTCGACCTTCCTCCTCGCAAACTTCGCGTGCCTGGTCGCGTTCATTTTCAAGTTTTGGCTGTAAGTCAAAAAGAGGTCTTATACCGTTGTTCGAAGGAAGTTGCAACAAGGTCAATAATTACGGGATTATTGCAGCCGCCTACATAAACATCCTGTTTACACTTCCACTGCGGATCGTTTTCCACTCAATGAGTGGAAAACCCACTCATTGAGTGGAAAAACCCCACTCAGGGCACTCATTGAGTGGAAAAACCCTACTCGTTGAGTAGAAAACCCTACTTAGGCTTATTTTCTAAGTAAAATTGTCTAATTTTTTACTGAATCAGTGAATCTACTTAGAGATTTTCGAATCTGGTGCTGAGGTGGGCCCCCCTCCCCCCCCACTCCTTCACCGGGCGGGCTTGGCTCACCCACACAGACTATATGACCCTCCCTGCCTCCCTCCTTCCATCTCTCCTCTACTCCTCCTCCATCTCCATCTTCATCGCCATCTCCATCTCCATCGCCATCTCCATCGTCGCCATCCTCATTAGTCAAGTATTTATATTAGATTCACGTTAGATTGCAGACTAATCACGATGTAGAGAGATCAATTCACCAATGCAACAAGCTAGCAGGGCAGGCAGGGCAGGCAGGGCAGGCAGGGCATGTCGTAAGAACAGATTTGGTGTTGAGGAGCCGTGGGGTTAGGAGCCAAGGGGAGCCGAGCCCCCGCGTGGTACACTATATACTAGATCGAGCCATAGATAGAGTTAGTACACCATATCAGCGCGACGAATTATTAAGCCATTTTTGAACCATTTTTGGACAAATTATTCGTGAATATTTATAATTAAGATCCTTAGTCCTGCAAAAATATATGTGAAAATGAGTGGAAATCGATCCGCAGTGAATGAGCCTAAGATTCTGTTTAGAAGCCCAAAACCTGGCGTTTGGACGGAGGATAGTACTCTTCTCTGGCTCCCTCAACAACAGCGATGGTACTATAGTTCAAGTAAGAAACGTTAGGTCATCACTATAGGCTTGTATGTCTTCCCTTCTCTTATAATCACATATCTCCAGAGCATTTCATTCCAGTCGATCGAAGTTCTTTTCGCGGAAGGCACTATCATTCTTCATCATCACGCAAAACTCTTATACAGATTTTGAATCTAACCGTTCTAAATGTACAGTTGCAATAGCTGCAGCAATAGGTTCTCAAATCCCTGGGGCTAAAGGCACTCATAAGCGTAGTAGCCAAAAGACCTTCGCCTCGGCCATGAAGCAACGGCTTGTTCAACTGGACCTAGACGTTTGGACAAGCTATTCTTTTGAGCGGCATGTAAGTGCGCAGTAATTCCTGCACACGTCAGAGAACCCTGACACAGTATCAACAGTTCAGGGACTGAAAGGTGTACTTTCGAACGTTTCATATGCCAATATGTGGCAGGTCATCATCTCTTTCCTATACCTCGCCACAACGGCCTCCTAACATCCATGCTTGTGAGCGACGAATAGAGTCGATATGCTACAGAGCGCAAACCACTCAGAGTGACGCACACGTGTAGCATCCACCGCTCAACGTACTTCCTCTCGCTGCCGTACAAATACACTGTTCCACTCATAGCAGCAAACACCACGCTCCACTGGCTGATATCCCAGAGCATATTTATTGTCAGTATCACGGCATTCTACCCGAATTTTGTCGAGACAGAGGAGTTCTCGTATACCGTTACAGGATACAATACAGAGCTCATCTTTATCTGTGGGTATGACCTTTAACACATCTATCTTTCGCTTACCATCCCTCGAAGCGATAATATTCGGATCGGCTTTCGTTCCCACTATCTTTCTAGTATCTTGGTTCAAGACTTTGTCTGGTGCGATCCCACTCGTATCGACGTGCAGCGCTGCGATCAGCGCAGTTTGCTACTGTCCAGACTAGGACACGGACTGGACAAATCGATTTCAAAAAAATTCTTTGATGTGATAGATTACATCGTAGAATATCTCCATCCATCTTTACCAACATGTCGGCTCGTGCCCAGGACTGACACCGCTGCCTTCGCCCCAGTACGGTTATTTTCTCACCTAATTGGGTGAAAATCGAACACCAGTGCTTCCTCCTGGATCGAGAACTCCCGGTAGGCAGCTTATACTAAAATTTCCCTTCCAGGATCTTGCACCCTCGCTAGTTCCAGCAGTAACCTGTAAGTGTAGACACTCATATCCACTTCTCGCAAACCCTTCGAGAACCACTCCCTACCCTGGTCTGCGATTTCCTTAGCAATTCTCTGACCCTTCCCATTCGACGTGAGATACGAGACCAACTCAGGAAGCTCTTCCAAGCTCTGACTGACAGGTATATAGTGAACCCAAGGCACAAGGCGATCGTCATGCCATTCGCGAAAAAGTGTCTGCTTCAGCGGAACCGAGTTTGAAGCCAATAGCTTATAGTATCGTCCACTGATACCATTACCGTCCATGTCGAAAGCTAGTCGAGAGTGAAGCGCTCGGTCGCTGTCCGTCCGTCCTTTGATTCTGAAGTACGATTTCTCTGCTCTGCAGTATTTTGTGTCGCATTGGTTGATTCTGGTGAAGGCGACGTCGTATAACCGGGCGTTGAGAAATAATGATTTCACTTCGTTAACGACACCGCCTGTTTCGCGCAGGTAGGTGTACCTCTTTCGTTCTAGATTCTGTCCTAGTGTGACGAGTCTCTGTCGGTGGAAAGATAGCCACTTGCCATCTAGAGCATAGCCGCCTGTTGTAGATCCGGCCCAGTATATATCGTTCCTCTTCTTGTCCCATTCGATGTCATGTGTGGGTTTGTATTGAAATTCGTCTTCGATGTAAGCTGGACTCGGGAACAGGATATCACCCATTGTTGAGGGAGCGCCCGTTGAGAGTATGGGAACCAGGCTTTCGATCAGGTGGAAGGACGAAGGGGACATGAGCAAGCCGTGTAACCCTTGGTGCTCTTGGTGCTGACACATATCCATGGCCGAGACAGCGTCTGTTACAAATGGGAGAGCGAAGGTCTCGACTGTGCTTCCGGCTACGGCAGTGCTATTTCGAGGGTGGACTCCACAGAATTTTGTCAGAGAATCCCATATTGGCTGGTGCGACAAGTCTGTCATAACGAATCGACCATTTTGGGACTCGTTTAGTTCTCCCTGCAGTTGTGGGGGAAGTAATACCCTCGGTTCGTCGAGATGATTGACAAGGAGCTTGATGCCCGGGGGCTTGATCGGTAAAGGCTCTAATAGCTGGTTGAACAGAAGCGCAAAATTTCTGTCAAAGGTACGGTGAGGATGGCTACAATGTGTTTTGTTCTCATTACTGGAGAACTCACAAAGCCATAGCTCGTTATCGGTCGCAGCTTGGATGTTGTTCATCGTTTCCAAAACTTGGCTGCCACTCAGACTCCAAAAGGGCGAAACGGAATGATAAATAGTGTCAAAGTCGTCAATGATAGGTGACTGTTGCGATGTTGCAAATTCATACCAGGCGTCGAAGCCGTTCGGCGGCTCAACGCCGTATCTGCGTCGATACTCCTCGTAGGCTGCGGTATAGCTTTGCGACTGCCTCTGTAGCAACTCCTCAAACTTAACCCTGGCATTATTGACCAATTCTTCGACGGGATGCTTGCGGGCATCACCGAAACTTGACCTCGCGGAAGATTGTGCGCTCCTGATTGCTAACACGTTTGCCAGGTATGGAACGAGAGGCAGCAGGAAGAATGCCCAGAGCATCGATCTAGCTCTCGCTGATTTTGGAAGCATATAAATGACCTGAATAAGCGCAAGTAATGAAGATAGGACTTGCGAAAAACATAGCCCGTCTGAGGACTGCATGAAGGGATCGCGGGTGGCCAGGAGACCAAACGTTCCTATGGCGGCAGCAATGCACCAAGAAACGGAGATACGAGTCTGCGGAGGCTTAAATTTGCGAGAAGCATTGATATAGAAATTTACGTACCATTTGAACTATGAAGTACCAAGATAAAGATTTGGTCAAGCCGTGTAATAATGTAGGAATGGGTTCGAAGCTCGTGAAACCAAAGGCATGAGTTTGCAGCGTAGCCGCAACGAGCAAACTTGCCACAACTCTCCATGAGAGATGGATCACAGCTTCATCGAAGTCGTGGATTAGGGGGAGAAATCGGGGGCTGGTGGTGGCTCTCGGTAGAAAGGCCGTGTAGACAATGAAGTGAGCGCCAACTGCTACAACGGAGAGAGCTGAGCGATGGGGATCTCCATTCGGCAATGCCAGAGTGCAGGTGGCAAGCAAGGCACTGCAAGTAGTGCCCCAGGCAGAAGGCGAGGAAAACCAAGCCCGAGATATTCTTGAGACGGATATCTCAGACCTAAGATACGTTTGTGCGGCGAGGAGTAATTGCGTTAACAACGGCTATACTGCCTTAGCTTGGAAAATACCTGTATCAAATCAGATTATGTGCTTACGAAGAGTTCAATTATGCCGTTCTCTGCCCTGTAGACAGAGCATAAGGTAAGACATGCGGCGACTATCCATAATGACGTCGATGATGGAGGGTGCCTCTTGAGGTTTTCAGAAGGTGTTATGGGGTTTATATTCAGTCGCCTTGAACATTGGAATAGAATCGGAAGTAGTATCCAGCTCAAAATCTCGGAAAGAGGCTCTGAGTGCTGAGAGAATAAATATTGCGTCAGTGTTGCACAAGTTGTAGCTGCTCCAGCCAGCCCAGTAAATACATCGAGTCTTTTGCTCATCGTGCTTAGGCTCTGGTGACTTGTGAGAAATCAGATGCGAACTCGCTCGGCAGGCGAAAAATTCTTTCAATGGGTTCGAGTGTCTCGCCACTGTTTAGGATCAGAGGAAGCATATGCATAGCCTCAACAATACACTGTGGCAGGCACCACATATTCATCCTCCTATTACTCGTCTGTCCACTGGCTCGCAGGCCGGGCTCGTATCGCCACATGCCAAGTTCTATAAGACGGTATGTATTCTCGGCGAATATGGTATGCTTAGCTACTTGATGCCTACGTCAGCCGACATAGCCTCAATTCCGGAGAGAACCCATGTACCTCGAATCTGGACGAGGTAAAAGATTCCGAATCATGGGGTCTCACACTGCAGCGTGATTTCCACTCAATGAGTAGGTTTCCCACTCATTGAGTAGCCTGAGTGGGTTTTCCACTCATTGAGTGGAAATCAAACCGCAGTACAGAAAGAACTCGGAACAACGTCCACGCTAGGAGTCGACTTGGCGGACGGACTAGACCGCTTCAACCCCCAAGGAGGAACTACCATCATCACCTTAGGGGTGATCGTTCCGATTTAATATATGAGTTAGAGTGCGATTTCATGATCTTCAGCATGTTTATGCGGTCATCACTTTTCGTAAGAAATGTGGGGACCAAAACAGCTTATTGCCAAACGTGTATACTAACCCAGTCCTCTCGGACTCTGGTGCATAGTCAAGTGCAATTATGCGGAGGGATTTCTCAAGGAGTAGTAGATAATGCAATATACTCGTTTATTCACTAGATTCTGTCTCAAAAAGTACATTTCACAAAATAGGTAACTAGAAGAGATGAATCAACAACAAGAGTTCTGGACTGATGCTGAGTGGAATTCGCTGCTGTGCCCTCGACCATCGTGAAACGATATATAGCCCGCTTTTTTACGTACCCTCTATGATTTACCAATAGCACACGGCAATAGATGGCTGACCACACACGTTTCAAAACCCAGGATCAGGAGTAATACCAAGATCTTCTCCAATCAGCCTCTTTCAATTAGCAGTACACCAAAAGAGGTAAGTTACCGAAGGAATTGATTGACGAGCATCGCACTGTTTCATAATTCTCTGGGCGTAAGCACGCGTCGATCCTTTGGTAAAGGCGGATCGCGAAATTCTTGGACCCTTGGCCAAGTTGCAATTCGTCGAATTCACCACATAAATATTAATTTGCAGCACTGTAGTATAATATCTAGTTCCAGACGTAAAAGTCCTGCAGGAATATAAGAACGTGATGGAGATATGAGGGGTAGTAAGTCAGCTATTTTACACTTTTTCGTGCAAAAGGATGCTAAGCAGTGTAAAAACCCGCAAAGATTAACTAGCGCAGGAAACAGCCTTCCTCTGCTTACACGCCCATCAGAAGCCTGCACGATTTAAAAATAATAAGAGAGCAAATAAAGATATAGAATAGGCTATATCTATATAGAGAGAGTATCTTCTCTTGCTGTAGTCGCGTGGTGGGTGGTCTCTTAATTCCGGTTGCTCTGATTCTGTGATCCGAAATCGAAGACTTGGCATTGCCAAGAATTAAATCGAAGAATTTTCCAAGGTTCGCACATCGTACATGTCCGTCCAAAAGAGTGACTGGGGCAGGCTGCGCCTCAGAGGCCCCATATGCATAATAGAAGGATGTCCTATGAGAGGAGAATACCAGGGAATCAACGCGTAATAGACTTCCACTTCTAGAGCTTGCCCAATCAACCTCAACAGCAAGGCAGACAGCCACACTAAGAATGCCTTGTCAATTGCAGATCCCAACCCACCCAATAGGAACGGCACAGGCGGAACAAGCGGGGTTTTCTCAAGTACGTGGGAACTACGTGGGAACGATTTCTGATGAAGTACGATAACTCGATAGGAATGACTACGGGAAATTTATTGCTCTCCAACAAGATCTCGCAGAAATTTTCTGCCCTCTAGGTCGAGAGAATGCCAGACGCTCTCCTTCACGGACGATTGCAGATCGTAGAAACGAGCCCCCTCTATCAACCAGAAACTCTGCAACAGGTGCAAAGTCGAATCGATCAGACGTTATAGGCATATTCAAGGGTGATTCACTGGCATCCGTTGTTGCATTGACATCCGCGCCATTTTCGACCAAAACTCTTACAATTTCCAGGGTTTCTTGAGGCTAATGTATGACTGTCTCGTGAAGGCATGTGCGGCCATCTCTTGTTTTCTTATCAGCCCGGCCTCCGTGCTGAAGAAGAAGGAGTTGACCTTGTTCGTAATAATATCCTGCGGCATCGTGCAGAGGATTACGTCCGGCTTCTGTCGCCGTGTTGATATTGGCGCCTTGTTCGATCAATAATTGGCACCCCTCCAAACTTCCCCCATATTTCAATGCTCAATACAGAGATATATTTCCATCTCGCGTTGCACTTTGATCAACAAATCGATTAATTCCCGGTCGGCAAAATATGCTCTCAGTTGAGGCTTGTAAAGAAAGAAACTTACCCTTGCGGAGTACATAGCCGAACGTTTGTCGAAGCCTGGAATGTTTCCTATAGTGGGCTCGAGTTCTAGGAGTGTTCTCGTCATATTGGTTCTACCTAGCTTGGGCGGCCAATCCAACAGGACTGCTGATATCTGGGGACCAATGACGCGAAGATTTTGGGTTGAAATGTTTGCTGGGTGGTTGATGATGTTCCACTAGGGCTTTGAAGAAGCCGTCACGATTCCGAAAATCGAATGGTGCAGCGCAGTCCACCCCTGCCTGTCTTCAGCACAAAGGTCTACTGTCTCCGATTTCAACAATGTATCTACAATACCCAGCCGGCCTAGCGCAGCAGCAAGCATGAGTGGAGTTCTATCCTTGCCATCTCGGTGGTTGATGAATGAAGGTTTCTGGGCAAGGAATGAACGGCAAAGCTCTTGTAAGTCGTAGATGATGGCAATGTGAAGCGGCGATGAACCACAACTGAACTGCGCTAGGGCCAGACCGTCGCTGTATGCGAAAGGTAAGCCCCAGGTAACCCTCAGCTCTTGAACGACACTGACGGCAAATTCTATATGCTTTTCCGACTGGCAAAAGTCCCGAAAGCAATTAAGGGTGTCATCACTGGAAGGTCTTGATGCCCCAGCGTGACGGGCCCAACAACATGCAGCATACTCGAGTAATGGCCACTCCTTGTACATAAGGAAGTAGTACAATCTTCGGTCAAGGTGAAAGTCATAGTCTCCATTTCTAGCAGCGATTGATATATACGAGACACATGACGCTGCAACATTGCCTCAGGATTATCGAAAAGCTCCGTTCCATGATTTTGCAAGAACTCGTTGATCGACCTGTGGGCGAGGCGTACGATGGAGGTTTCTTGATCGATTACGACCAGTCCGAAGCAACCGTCCACGAGGTATCCAACTTCAGTAAGATTTATCGTCCCACCGCGAATTAGGTAGACTTATTGCAATCGCATGCTGTAGTTCCGCGGTTGTAAGCGGTCTTCTCACTATCACCAGCCACATAGCGACTGACAAGGCTAACTCTGCGCGTGACGGGTTCTGTGGTTGCTGATTCCGAAATCGCTGGATAGTTTCGTTGATATTGTTCGATAGTCCATGAGGGAGCGTGTGCAGAGCACACTTGACTTGTGTTTGGTTGGTTTGACCGAGTGTGTTATTATCTGCAAGGCAGGTAGAAGAAAACTAGTGGAAGAGCACCAGAAGTTGCCTTGAATTTTGCTACACACAGCCACGTACATCCCTTCGGCTCTGGCCACAATTTCGTTAACCATGGCGTCGAGCAAAACCTCGTCGAGCATCGCCCTCGTGGATCTCGGTGATTGCGCAATGTGCTCTTTGACGTAGGCTTCAATATCCGAATCGGTTGCCTTTATCTCGACCTGGCTTGATTGTTCAAAAAGCTCAAAAATATCCGGTGGGTAAGGTCGAATGGTGACCAGCAGATGTGCGTGAGAGCCTGCGATATCATTTATCAGCCCCAGTACGTGTCCACGGTGTGAAGTCGCGTCGCACTCGTCTAGGGCGTCTAAAACGATGAAAATATCGCTCTGCGTGCCATTTCACAAGGTCAGTAACAGGGTCTTCAACTCTTTCCAGCCGGGTAGGTCTTTCTTTCGAGTTACCTTTGGATGAAGTGCCGCTGCGGATATTGGAACCTCGAAATAATGCGATAGCAACTGATGGAGGAGCGTATGAAGACTCTTTAGGGGTTTTTGAGTTGCCTGTTGCTTGTAGTCGAAGTAAAAGTATATTACTTGGATATTTCTCAGTGGCTCGGGGTCGCCTCTCTCTTTCAAATGATCAATGATGACCGACCTATAGACGATATTCAGAATTGGAACGATGAACTAATAGAGGACGTACGCAAGGTAGATTTTCCCAACCTCAGGAGCGCCGTTACACCATAGGGTCCTGGTGACAGAAAACGCATCTGCTCATTGCGCAAATTTCGTCTCATTCAATATGCAGCACCCGGCATCGCTCATCCGCCTCATCTGGAGACCGAGGTGTCGATCTTGGTACGGAAGGGCAGTGAGTGCATCGAGTACATCTGCTACTTGTTTCTCATCTACGCACTAGAGTGAGATCTCGTACAGACAAAGCGTAGATTTCACGTACCTCGAAGAAGGGTATCCATTGCTTTGAAAAGGTTCTGCACTATAGCTCGTGTCTCTCGCAGTGACTCTAAGCCTTAACCCTGGGTTTCTTGCAGATCCCGCTGATTGTCCTTGAGCTCGTCAAGTAATTCCCGAATTTTCAAGGAAGCCTCGCTTTGCGGACTCGGAGAGTGTCGAGCTGGGACGTTGGTCAGAACTTAGTTCAATATACTGACGGGCTATACACACAGTCGACCTAAAGTGACCGTGAAATGCAATACATGAGCAAATCTATGAAGGGCCGCGACACCTGCGGTGGTATCGGCCTTTTGCAAGGGCCATTTGAAGCGAAACAGAGTGCTGCTTTCTGATTGCGAGACAGCCACCAAGGGGTCGAGCTTAGAGTAGAGTACCTTCATCTTTCTCTGACACTCGTTGACAGTTGTGAACAGTGTGGAAGTTCGCTCAAATGTGTGACTAACGCGGATGTATCATCAGCGTCTGAAAAGATACCCGAACACCGGCGACTTACACATCGTCCTTCGGAAGGATAGATTGCAAGTGGTCAAGACCTGACTGATGGCAGCTACTTCGGTCTGAAGGCCTTGCCCATAGGTAGGAGCATCTTGAAAGAACTGATGCCAGGGTACAGCTTCTCCGATAAGTGTAAGGCTGCGCCGATAGCACCGATCACTGCCACCGGGTCAGCCATCACAACCACATGTGAGATGGACTCGAATTGGTCGTGATAAGAATCCCGAGGTTGGAATCGAAGGGTGAGGTAGATGAAAGGCAGCAACCCCAACGCCGACTAGGCTGAGTTGACGTTGTGCACCTGCATGCAGGCAGGCACCACCCACGTGAAGGACAACTTATTACGGGCAGGAGCAACCGCGCTAATAGGAGCGGAAAAAGGATTGCACGTGACTGAACACGAATAGAAGCCTTCAGGGCTGGAAGATGAATAGCCTTGAGCATGATACCGTCCTTCCTCTGAATGGTCTTGATCGTGAGCTGTCCATCAAAGAGTCATTTCGCCCTGCGGTCCAGCCACTTGCATCTTCGATTATCAGTCTTACGTCCTTCCGGGAGCTTTTGATTCCTCGCCGTAAGTTTACCTCGGGGGGTTTTGGGACAAAGGCATGATGACCGAGCCCGCTCATTTGATATAAAGGAATGCTTGTTTAGAGATGAGGCAATCGTGTTCCACGACCCTCAAGGGCGTCCAGCCAGTACCGTCGGGACAATCAATACTGAACGACAACAACCATGGTTCGCAGGTGACGGCCAAGGGGTTCACTCAATACTTCAGAACACTTGCACCACCACTAAAATGCTAACACCACAGCCTACGATGAATCCACCATCAAAGGAAACGATAGTTCAAACCCGTTGCCATCTGCGACAGCTCCATGCTGACGCCCAAAGCATTTCCGAGCGATTGAAATCCCTTGGGGAGGTTTGGGAGACAGAGTGTGGCAGGTCTGTTTCCTACAAAAACAACGTGGCCTACTATGATCCTTCCACTCGACACGCATGCATGACTGCACCCGAGGAACATTTGGAACAATCTGCGGAAGATCCAGAAGAAGACGGCGATTGTGTCTACAATAATGGTAAGGTGGCATGCTCCAACGACAGAAATGATAGTTACTTGATGTCGGGGGCCTTGCCCATACCCTCGCCTGCGACGGGGATTGGCAGTGAGAAAGAAGTGGAAGACCTGGATGACTTGAAAGAAGAAGGCGCGAATGCCGCAAGACACAAGCCCCGCTCAGACAGTGTGGTGAGGAAGGTGCAATTCAATGACATCCCGATGGTCGAGGATAGCGACGAGGAGATATGCAACGCTGCGGCATTATATCAACCAGACAGACAGCGGCGACAATATTGCTCAGGCACCCTCACAACCCGCGAGATCATGAGGGGGCTCGTTCCGGGGCCCAGATACATCAAAATCCATGAAATTCGGGAGCTGGAGGGCTGGTTAGCGGACAACGATTATGTAAGAAAGTCGAGGGGCATAGGTCGGACGGAGAAGATACTGCACCTCCTCTTCACGCTCCAGGAGGGATGCCGGCTTGAGACGACGGCGGAGTGGTTCGCGCGATCGCCGAGAGAGATATTCGAGTGAGCCTCCTTCGTCGAACCCTCCTTGCTCTTCCGCAGCATCAGCTGACGTATCTGTAGCTCCTGCGCTGAAGTGTTCGCGGGCCTCCATCAGATGCACAGCGATACAGTCGTGCCTAGGCCGGGCGACGAGCGCAACTATTGGGTCTTCCATCGCAGGTACCGGAGCAAGTGGAATGTGCTCAGAAGATACATGGATTCCAATAACGCGATATGGCGCACTCATTACCCATGGGCGGCATTGGACTTGCTCGAGGTACTCCTGACGCTGAACCTATTCATCGGACGATATAGGTTGCAAGGGACACTTCGCTTCCACGGCCGGGTTCTCGACTGGGGGAAATACGTGCTGGGTTGACGCTCGAGATATACTATTGTATACTTGGGTGAACGCGATCGCTTACAGTCAAGAAAAGTATTCGAATAATTCGGTATCGTATCCCGCATATTCCAGCAATCCAAGAACTCGATAGCCCGCAATGGCATCATGCCACCAGGCTAGAGAGGACGACTTCAAACATTCGACTTGAAGCGCCAAGATGGATGACGAAAAGCCACACACTGCAAGCTTAGCTTGGAAGGGATTCCACGACGGAGGACTGCAGATGGTATCAGGATGGACAACTTCGCGGTTCGTTGGCGCGCCTTTCGCGAAAGAAATGCCAGTCTCGTGGTTGCCCAATCGTGAAGGGAAAGATAGAGGTCATGGAGACAGCTATTTGAGGAGCAATCTGTGCAGCCCGACGAGACGGCCACACAGAGTCCCTGTCGCTATCAAGGGCGTGTTTCAGGTCAGAAGCTTGTCCCAGACTGCGCGCCAATCGGACGCCACTCGCGGCGTACCTGCAGCTGGCCACAGATGCCGGCAAGTCGAGGGGCACAGGCGGCTGGGGTGGCGCCCGGCGACTTCGTGCTTTTGCAGGCCACAATTGAGGGCCAATGCCGACAGCAGCCCCGTCCTAGATGTGGGACAACTTGCAAGATGTCCGTAGATGAACAGACGGCCCCGCGAGAGGAAGAAGCGCGAGCCCCGAGAGATCGTTGCGCTGTTTTTAGCGCATCCCACCAATAGCAGCACCTGCAGATCTGACGGTCCGTGCAAACGGACGACTCCTTAATCTGCGTTCCGCAAGCCTCGTCCCCCATTCCGCGCTCGAAACCTCATTGTAAAACACAACCCTGCGCCTGTCCGTCCCTTTGCCATCCCTTTGACCACACATTCCCTTTTCTCTTTGCGAGAGTCCACTCTTTCCGTAGTCACTCCTTCGAAAATCTCGACACGCGTCTGGAATACGCGCAAACACACTCTTTCAACCTTTTTAGTTACATCTCGACTACCAGTCGTCATGGTGTCTTTTACATTCTCCGCTGTCGCGGCCGTCTCTGCGCTCCTTCCCATTGCCTTCGCGCAGACGCACACCAATTGCAACCCCCTCAACACCACAGGATGTCCCAACATGCCTGCCCTGGGTGGCAATGCTTCGTTCCACTTCAACACCACTTGGTCCGACAAGCTCTGGAAATCGACCAACAATGGGCAAATCGCCCAGAAAGATGAGGGCGCCATATTCACCATCAACCAGAGCGGCGACTCTCCGACAATTGCGTCCTCCTTCTATCTGTTGTTCGGGCGGGTCTCGGTCATCATGAAGGCAGCCCCCGGCACCGGCATTATCTCCAGCGCAATTTTGCAGTCTGAGGATCTGGACGAGATCGACTGGGAATTCCTGGGCAGCAACAAAACCTCCATCCTGACGAACTACTTCGGAAAGGGCAATACCACCAGCTACGATCGTGGTAAAGATTTCGTGATCGACAACGTTCAGGAGAAGTTCCACAATTACACAATCGACTGGACCAAGGAGCGTATTCAGTGGTGGTTCGATGATAGGATGCTTCGGGAGCTGAAGTACGAGGAAGCGCTCGGTGGGAAGAATTACCCCCAAACTCCCATGAACATTCGCCTGGGGATCTGGAGCGGCGGAGATGTCAAGAACAATGACCCGGGCGTCGTGGCGTGGGCTGGTGGCAAAACCGACTTCAAACAAGGCCCGTTCTCCATGACCGTTCGCGATATATACGCTGAGGACTACACCACCGCCAAGGAATACTCGTGGGAGGGAATGGATGCCAGTGGCAGCTGGCAAAAGGTCAAGGTCCTCAAGTAGGTGTCTCGCTAGCCGCATAACTTGAAGAATATTCGCTAACCTGACCCAGCGGCACATCGGAAGCTCTCACAGAGGCCCGCAAGCCCCACGGCGTCCAGAACCGATGGAACGCGCTTTCCAAAGGCGCCCAGATCGGTATCATCGCAGGCATCCTTGGATTCGTCGCCATCTGTGCCATTCTCATCACAGTCTGCTGTATCAAGCAGCGCCGTGCCGGCAGGCGCGAACACGCTGCGCTTCTTGCACAGGAGAACAAAGAGGCCGCTGAGCTCCTCGCATACAAGAACCAGATGGCGAGCGGTCGCTTTGGGTACGGAAACTCGAATCGTGTCTAGGCCATTTCGTAGGATTTGCGCCGTTGTCACGACAAGAGAGTTGTGCATGGGCATAATGTTTCAGGGCCTGCCGAGAGTCGCACCTGTCCACAAACGACTCCTTTCGATCCCTTTCCGCTGCACCACCCTTGGCTCCTTGCAAGTAGGAATGTAGCAATAGTTGGACTGACACCATGGTTGCCGTCACAGCTTAGAAGAGCTATTTTGGGTTATCTACCGGTTGATAACGTCTCATTCACGATCCCTGATATACCCTGGTGCAGCACGGCGAGCGTTTGAAAGCATTTGTGTAGATATTTCCTTTAATCACGCGCGGCTTGATGCCGCGTCGTAGAGATGAATCCAAGTTCGTACATTTCCGAATGATCGACAGGGGAGGTCTTGGGAATGAATGGTGTTGCCGATCTCGTGATGCTTGGCGGGGTCGGGTGGCTGTGCTCAGTGGCTGCTTTTGTGGCTGCTTTTGTGGCTGCTTTTGTGGCTGCTTTTGTGGTGCCAATGCCAACCCGATATCACAAAGGCTATCCAGCGGTGTGGTGATGAGTAGACATCAACCAGATATTTACGTACTCAGCTCGGGAAAAGAGAGGCTGAATACGGAGTACGTGTTCAGCTTTCGTCCGCCCATCTAGAAAGATCTACGGAGTACATACAAACTCAACAATGTCATGCCTGGCAAGGATCCATGGGTGGAGAGATGTTCGACCCGTGGACAAACCCATCGCCACCGTCACTCCACCACTCAACAAAGCAAATTTAAGCTCTGCCACAAACAACAGCCCACCGTGTCACATGCCCGCGTGCGGTGCGTCTAGCCATATAATCCCCGCAATAGAATGAGGGTCGCGTTTGCCCGCTTATGCAGAGTATTCTACGCGACACACCACCCACCTTGAATGACTACCCACCTGCGGACTCCGACCAATACGAACACAGAACACCTACCAATCAATCATACCTACTACTAGCTCCGACTCTGGATCGATCTATCATGGACTCATCGATGAGCCCTGGCTCTGCCGGGCATTATCGCGATGCGATGCTTACCCCGCCAGCCTCCTCCGTCGCAGCTTCCCATCACACCTCACCACTTCCACGACCGCGCAAGCATCCGCTCAAGCCCGGAGGAGTCAAAGAGAGCTCGTTGATAAGTTATTTGGACCAGACCATCACAGCGGTGAAAAGGCGATGGGCCAAGCGCATGTTCAAAGATGAAGAGATAGGACAAGGAGATGTGAAAGGCTACCACCATTTCCGAGAAGCCGCGAAGGACATCGAGGGATTGATCGATGTAATTTGGGTCTCTGGGTCTCGTAAGTTTGCCCTGCGTTTCCTCGCGCTAACTAGCTTTCTCCCCCGCATTTCAGCTCCTCCTAGTGAACTGCAAGCTAACAGCGTACAGCGAATCTACAAACCCCCTATCTCCTGACCATCGCCATCATGATCGTCGACTTCCTCCCCGATTTCCCACCATCCCCGCGCACAACCTTCCACCTTCTCGAGAAAATGGACCACGCTTTCTCCTCGCTGCTCGTGGGCAAGGACTCCGATACCGGCGAGGCGCTCCCCGGCTTCGAGAACGGGCGGAAACTGAGCACGACGGACAAAGTGCGGCTTAAGAGCATTGTAGAACGGACGCGGATTTCGGTCGTAGAAGTCATGAGCGGGGAGAACGCTGAGGACGACGAGATGGAAAATGAGGATGCGAGCATGGGCGAGGAGACGGATGGGGAAGACACGGTGAAGTTTGAGGGCTTTGAAGATGATGACGAGGACGAGGAGGAGTGGGAAGAGATGGAGGTTGGAAGGGTGTATGAGAGGACGATTGGCGAGTTGGGAGATGTGCTTGGTGGTCCGCCGATAGGCATTATCACGGACAATTAAGGCGAAAAGAAGCGAACGAAGGTCTTGTATAGTTTCTGTATTTCCTTGACTTATGCTCGTAGTCTTCGGCTGCAGAATACGGGGACATGGACGCAATCATGACGGTAAACCGCCGATAATGGCATGAACCTCTATTTTTCTATTCTCCTCCTGGAAAAGAATATTTGCATCCAAGAAACGCGGGTAGGAAAGGATTGCCAGGCTCTTCTTCGGCTGACGTGCGGGGTCGGCTTCCAATACGTTGGGTCGTGGCCCTGGCGCGCGATCTGGCGTGGTTTCCTTTCGAGGCAGTTCGTGATAGTTGACGTAACGCGCCTCACCGTCCACCCACGCCAAACCATGCGGCGCCCACAGCCCTCGCGACCACGAAGACAGATTACCGCCGGCGAGCTCCAATAGTTTACTTTCTTCTTATTGTCACCTTGCGGTCGTCTACGCCCCGCAACCCCGATGCCCGCAGTCTCTCCCCTCGTCTCCTAGTTCCTGATCGATTTCGGCGCAAGACGGTGAGGCGGCAGCATGCCAGCTTACCACTCCGCTGGCGTCTGCGTGCGCATCGGCGCTGCCGGTCTCTCCGACACAATTACGCCCGAGATTGAACAACTGAAGGCCAGAGCCCGGAAGAAGAGCGAAGTGGCGGAGACAAAGCTGAAGCGAGCGGATCTTTTGCCAGAGGAGACTGTGCCTTTTGCTGGCGACGAAGCGTGCATGGGCATCAACTTTCTGAAGAACACGCCATTCTTACAAGCTCAGGTTGGGAAGGGGTTGTTCGATGGCCCAACTCGAGCGGGCCATGGATCCAATGGACAAAAAGAGAGCGCACCGAAAGCTCTGGCTGTTCATGTCATGCTCACCAAGAAAGCCTTCTTGCCTGGCGTTTACAACAGGCTCCAGCACCTCAAGATCGAGGTCTTCATCAACGGCATGCTTGCAGACTGCGTCCGTGTCCAGCCCTCCGAGGTCCGGGATGATAGCCGTCGGTACGACCAAATATTTTCAGGATCCCGCGTCGAATGGCTTGCCGAGCGACCTTGGGTCCTTCTTCCTCCCGGACAGAACGTGGACGGAACTATCCGAAGCCCAAATGGTGCGATAAGCGTACAAGAGAGGTGGAAACAGATATGCACAGCGCTGTTGGTGGAGGCTGACGAGCGAGGAATCAACGAGAATGCAGACCGGCCACCGAGTGCTGAATTTTTGGAGAGTTTGGCCCTCATGCAGATCCCACCTGGGGTATCCGAGATGCAAGAGCAGGGAGGAAGGACCTTCGGCGTGGTAGATGTGGTTGTCACACACGGGTTGGGGAAGAAGCTGGTAATAGACGGAGAGTATCTGAAGACGGTGACGAGAATGGATGATGATCGGTGTATTAAGAGGGTTGGGTCATGTCAGCGAGAGGCATGTCCCTCATATAATCCGCGCTGTCGAGGTGCTAATGGTAAGCAGGAGCCAGTGATAAATCCCCTCAATATCCCGCCCCTTCTTCCGGCCGCGCGGTCAATGGCTAGTAATCAGATGGACGGATCAGTGGCTTCTCCAGAAAAAAATGTGGAAGGAGGGACGGACTCTAACTACGCCCTACTGAGCCAGAGCTCGCAGGGAAAGCACAGTTGGCGCGCAGCTCAACAACGACCGAGCACATTGACACAGGAGCCGCCCGGTTCTCAACATCTACCCTTGTCAATGCAACCTTCCCACTTTCCGTGTCCGACGCCAATACAGAGGTCTCCGATGGCATTTCCTGGTCTCGAACATAGATTCGGTATAGTGCCACCAGGGCAGTCGACTGCTGCATCCCCTTTCGCCTTCGATCCCACGTTGAGGGGTTTCACTTTTCCACATCCGCCCTCTCAAGGACTGCCTCCTCATGGGCTGCCTTTCGGCCAAAGCTTCGGACAGGATTCACCATCAACTCAAGGCTTTCCATCTTCTTCAGGAGACTTTCGGAACTGTTGCTATCCTCCTATGCCCATGCCTATAAGCTTCTCAATGCCACAGCCGCACGCTCAAAGGTTTTCTAGGCCCTTTCCGCCTATTCAAGGGTGCGCAACTCCTGCACTGCCGATGCAATGCTTTGAAACGCCTCCGCCATTAAGCATGCCAGTCTATGGGGCGCCGAATGCTCGTTTCCCCATTGAAGAACGACCGCATGCCTTTTCTAGCCCTGGAAGCTCCCCAAGTAAGAGCAGTCGACGCGTCTCAATGGGCTCTGTAGATGTAGCTTCATTTGACCCAAGAGCTCCACCCGTCTACTTTCCACATCGCGTAGGCATCTCACGCCGTGGCACATTTACGCAATCCGGAAGCCCCACCGATATCTCCTCACGAGCACGTCAACACAAACCCGATGGGCGTAGCCACGTTCAGCTTGAAGGGCCCCCACCCCCTGTGGGTCTGTTCTCCGTGACTAAAAAGCCACGACCCGGCGCCTTTGAGGAATTTGTTGGTAGCATTGATCCAGATCAGCCAAGATCGAGTATTTTGATGAAACGCTTCATCGTTACGGGCCAGCAAGGAGAGAGGATCGTCGACCATCGCTGGCGTGTACCCCAGCGACTTGCTGTCAAAATCCGGGAACCAATTCGGCGCGGAAGTAGCCCCTCTAGCTACTCAAGCTTCTCCGATAGCCCGCCTTCGAATTCGGATTCAGATGAATATATCGAGCCGACAGTCTCTTCTTGCCGCCGACGAAGGAGGTTTAAACAGCCTATCGATTTGACAACGCCACCTCCGAGTTCTCCTGCACCAGGATCTCAACTTGATCGGACTGTGAGTGTTGATAAGTCTAAGCGTGGTATCGTACATGACGGGATTCTACCTCGAGCGGGCAGTAAACCACCGACTATTGGTCCGGCTCTTAGCAGGAAAAGCTACACTCCGTTCATGGGTACGGGGAGTGGAGCAGCAGCTTCTATTCAGAGTATGGGAACAGCCAACGATGATGCTCAGATGTTACCACCGACTTCGTTCGGATCATATATATCCGCCGCAGGACAATCTAGCGCGAATGTGCCCACGATTGTTCAACCACCGCTGAAGGCTGGGCCAACGGAAAGGGATATGATCGCCCAAGTTACCGAAGCGACATCCCAACGGAGGATTTCAACTTCCGACCCCTCCACCACCATGAGCCTCGTCGAGGATTCCGATAGCGAGCTGTCGTCCATATCCAGTTTCCCCAGCTCCCCGCAACCAGATTTTCGAGCCGGTGCTCGGTCAACCGTAAGAATATCCCCTAATATCCCCGTGTACGCAAAATATCTAACATACTTCCCAGCGCCGCAAACCCAACCTTCTACCCGAGGACCCGGATGCCGATTACACTCCCGGCGCCTCATCAAACCCGACCCAAGCCCGAATGGTATCCGAACTATCCAACGAACTGAAACTGAGTCGACGGGCTCGAGAACAGCTTCGACGTCATTCTCCAAGCAAGGAGAAATACGTCGATAATCCCACCCTGAACCAAGACTGTGTGATTGCGTTTGCGCAAGGCGGGAGCTGGTCTAAGAACTTGAAGTTGGAAGTTGTGGAGAAGACAGGAGAACAGGTTGTGTTGAGACAGGTGAAGGCGGAGAGGAAAGGGGTGTTTGAAGAAGAGGGTGTTGTTGTGGGTGTGAGGTACTTTGTGAAGGGTTGAGAGGAAGTGTGTGTGATCGGCTGGGAGGGGCCTGCTGTGGGGGTGTTGTAGGTTTGAGATATGGTGGGATTGAAAGATGTGTGGATTTGAAAACTAAGGGATGGATGAACGAAGGAGTGACAGGAATGGAAGGCTCGAGCCATGGATGCACAATATGCCTAAGGTCACAGGCACAATACACACTATTTCCTATGGAAGTAGGGTTAGATACAAACTCAATGCATGAACGAACAAGAATCCCGATTCAGCAGCTCTTTAAGCTTCAAGGTTTGCCCAGCCCAAGCTTATATCACATCGTATAATCTTCGCTCCCGCACGTGCACCATCCAGTCACTCAGCCCCGCGCTCTCGCCGTAAGTACCACCTCAGCCTCAACCCCCAAGCCGGCAAATTCCTCATGTATAGTGCCGACGAGTGAAACAACTTCGGGCCGAAGAACTGCTCCCAAACACCCGCCAAGCCTCGCGCTGAAACGACGTCATCTCGCATCTGGAGCGCAAAAATATGCAGAGATGGACTGCTTCTAGGAGAGCATGAAAAAGCTCTGCTCGGTGTAATCCGTGGTGTTGACACCAAGGCCGAAGATTTTGGGCTTGAGGGCGGTGATAGGGTGGAGGGGGAGTGCATGGGGATGGTGGGCCGAGATCGTGAGGTGAGAGCTTGGCTGCTGGGCCGGGCTCGAGGCGAGAATGGGGGGAGGAGGAGGGGAGGGGAGGGGAGGGGAGGAGAGGCCTGAGGATATGTGAGGTGGTTGTATAGGGTCGATTGGGGATGTATAAGAACTCGGGGGTTGGGCGAGAGGGAGAGGTATCCATCCCCAGTGGATATGTATTCTTTGCTCATCTACTACATCAGACTCTTTCTAAGCACTTTCGCGTCTCTCCATTTTCCATCTTCTTCGAATCCTATCAATCACCTCCACCCCGACTATCAACAAACCCCTACCTCAGAATGCACTTCCCCGCCCTCCCCCAAACCCTCACTCTCCTCTCCCTCCTCGCTTGTACCCCGCCTCTCCTCCTAGTCTCCGCCTCCCCCGTCGCTCTCGCCCTCCCCCAAGCCATTCCCCCCAATGCCAACATCCCGCCCTCAACCACCAACGTCATCACCGGGAAAAAAGGGCCAGATGGGAAGCTGATCCCTCAGCCAGCCCCAGGCGGCCAAGGCGACCAGGCGTTACAGAAGAAACAAACGATTTCGCCGACTGTGAATATTGCGGGCGGAAAGGGATTGAGTGTGATTATCAAGATTGCGATTGAGATTGCGGCGGATACTTTGAAGAATTTGGGGGAGTGGAATAAGGTATGGAAGAGCATCCCTCTCATCCCCTCCCCTACCTTTCTATTCTATTTCTTCACATTGTGAGTGAGTCAGTGTTTGGATGAGGACAAGACTGATCATTGGGGGAACGGACAGGCCCGCGAAACCTTCACCCAAACCACCACCCTAGAGATGTGGAACCGCAATCCCGACTATGCTAAATTTGCGGCTGCGATTTGCTATAACAAGGGCTTTCGGGTCAAGGATCCGGCGGGGATTGCGGAGCAGACGAGCGCGAAGCTAGAGTTGGGGTTGTTGAATACAGAGTAAGTGTCTATCTACCTACCTACCTTCCTGCCTAACAGGGTACCAATTTTGACCCGTTGGGAAATGCGTGCTAATGCGAGGGACTTTAGTTATGAGTGTATGTTTATGGCTGCGCCGAATCAATTCTTCACGGATAGTGATGGCGGCTTTATTAATGTGAGTGCTGTACTGAAAATGAGGGAGATGTGTGCTGATCATTCCTAGTTGTCGTATCGCTATGATTCGAGGTGTTCGTTTGATGCGGCTACGGGCGATTTGACGTGTGTGGCTTAATCTGAGGTCGGAATGAAATCTTTCATTTTTTTTTCTCAGTTCTCTCTAGTTTATAGGTTTGGGGGTGGCGTGCCGTTCGCAGGCTAGATGCCCCTGGTTGGGCTGTGGGAATGTTGGGATATGAGGAACAGTATGAGTTCGATGGATATAGCGATTCAATGCTTAGAATTTCTGCACAAGGCAAATAGATCCGTCTTTCAGCATTCCGGGCTCGCCTGTTCCTCCATCGTTCATGCTTCCTTCGTAGACGTGGAATCCGTAACGACCGTAAAACCGGCAGGCGTCGGTGTTGGCGGCGGGAAGTACGATATGGCAGCCGATAGCATTAAGATCTGTTGATATCGTTGATAGGAAACCAGCCAATTCTAGAATCGTATTGAGATAAACGTGGGCCTACCTTGAAGCTTTATTAAAAGTGCAGTCATTAACTTTCCCCCATAGCCTCTACGTTGAAAATCCGGAAGGATATCGATGTGCAAGTGGCCGGAGTGATTCTACTCGCTGACTGTTAGCTATGGGTTCCGAGACCGACTCTTTTCGAAGTCTTCTCGGCCTCTCCTACCCGTATCAATTCGTCAACGCCCTTCAAGCCCATGACTCTCTCCGGTCCCCAGAGCACCTTCAGCAGACTCCCCACAGGGTCATCCTCCCAATTCAACGCCCACGCCTCGTCATCGTCATCAGCAATATCTGGCCTAGGCATTTTGGCTTCATCCAACTTTGGAATGTAATATTGCCTCCAACGCTTTATGAATACTGTCGTATCTGGTACACCAAGAATATACCCCACAGCTTTTCCGTTTGAGTCATCGAGGACGAAGCATGTTGACGGCGAGAGCAAGAGGTATGGAATGCACCAGCAGTAGGCCGATATCGTCCAAGCGGGCTCGAATTTGAGGTTATCGCCTATGCATTCATGGAACTAGAGAACTCGATGAACAAACGACCGAGGCATGGAGCAGACTTCAGGAGCGGGAGGCTTACCACTTCAAGCATAGATTCGTAGTCCGTGTCAGGGTTGTATTGTCGAACGAATGGTTGCGCCATCTTGGTCGCTTTCTGCATTCGAGAAAAGCTGCATGGGATTGAGAGCGTAGATGTATCGTCTTTGGGATACTGTATGTCGAAAATGCATACAATATAGTGAACCAGTATGCTGGGTCGCTATTTATGGAGAATGCGAGATACGAGATACGAGCTAATGTAAAAGAAAAAGGATTTCGTCGGCGCGGACTACGCGCGAAAATATTGGCTTGAGATACGGCATGCCCGGTGGCTTGCGACTCAATGTGCTCCCGACCGAATGTGGGGAAAGTCCTGTGTCCTTCGTTCTTGACCCAGCTTTCGGCTCGGACATGGATCGGCTCGTTCATGGACGGAATGGTCGATATCATAATTCCCTCAGAACGTGCACTTCAATGTCGACTTTGCCGGCGTCCACATCCCGGAGGTCTGGGACGGCGCTGTGCTTCTCACCATCAATGACTTCGTCGATTTCTTCCATGGTGCGTCCCTTGGTCTCGACCCAATAGTACGCAATCATCGCGATTTGGAGGATATCCCATGCTCCGTTGATGATGTACGTCTTCCAACCAATCTTGGCGAGCGCAATTGGGAAGGCCATCGTGACCATCAATCTACCAATATTAGTCGGGTTCACCGGAGACTATTCCGGACAATGACTTACCCCAAGCCTGACTGAACGGTTGTGAAGAACCCCAGACCCTGAGCTCGCAGAGAATAGTTCAGCACCTCGGGAGAATACGCGGTATTCAGCGGCGTCATTCCGAAGCAGTATGCGCCATTGAACAGAAATATCGACGCAACTGTCCCATAGATCCCCGACTTGTTCGAAGAAGCTCCGTACAGCTTTGTCAAAGCCCCCAGAATAAACATGAAAGCTGTCATCAACGTCATACTGATAAGGCCAAGTGGTTTGCGACCCAGACTATCAATAAGAAGGGTTCCAGCTACAGCGACAACAAAGCTGAAGAGATTCAAGTAGATGTTGATCTGCAACTGGGTGTCTGTATCTGTAATGCCTGCATTCGTGAGCATCTGGCCCGTGTAGAATGTGACGATGTTGTTTCCGGAGAGCATACTGACGCAACTCAAGGTCAGTATAATCATCAAACGTCGTCTTGCACCGCGCGTCTTGAGGAGGTTCCAAAATGCCTTTTGACCATCTTGGGCAAAGCTGCGCTCAAACTCAATGGTGTCCAGGATCTCCCGGTACTGAATCCAGACTGTTGGGTCATCGACCTCGCCGTTAGTGTGTGCGGCGGCAAGGACTTCGAGCGCTTCGTCACTGCGGCCGCGACTGATGAGCCATCGTGGTGATTCTGGAATGAAGGGCAGAAGTGCCATGCACATGGCGCTGAGGAAGGCTTGGACAATGGAGGGTCCGCGCCACGTCCAAGTCGAGTCGAGCTTTGCCATCCTCCAGGTTATGCCCGCTGCGATCAGACCACCTATTCATACTCAGTAGGATATCTTCCACTAAACACTTGTTGATCTTACCTATGAGATAAGAGCAGTTAAAAAGCCCATTCGTCAATCCTCGACGCTTCCAAGCAGCGACTTCTGACACATAGCCAGGTACTTGTGCAAATGCAACTCCAGACCCGATTCCGATCAAGAATCTCGAGATGATGAACATGGCCATGTTCTGGGACGCTGTTTGGAGTGTCGCAGCGATTATGTTGGTCATGGCCGCGAAGAACATGGCCCATTTCCTACCATAACGGTCGGCGACCCATCCTCCAGGCGGTCCCGCAAAGAATTGACCCATCCACACGATGCTGGTGTTGAGCGCCGTGGTAACAGTATTGAGGTGGAAATAGTTTGTGTATGTTTCGAGAATGTTTAGGCCGTTCATCATCGAACAGTCGTATCCTTGGGTCTTCGTGGTTTCAGTATGGTGACAAACCAGATTGGAAGCAGAAGACGGTACTGACCGTACATGACAGCATCGCTGTCAATATGATCAAAGCCAGTAGCCCCTTCGAGTTCCTCGTAACCCTTGGAGACAGATGAGTGGCTTGATTTGAAGCTTCCGGAGGCATGGTGATGATGGATCCCGTGTACCTGAGGTGTACCCACGGGGCTTGCGAAGATATATCCTACTCTCAGTACTCTCAGTCCAACATCGTGAGAGCCGATCACATGCCAGATATTACCAGCTATAGAGTTTGATAAATCGTATAGCGAGAACTTTCCCCACTGGTCACCCTGATATGATCAATATATACTGCGTCAATCTGGGACGATACGGCATTCCGGAGTGTGTGCCGGGAAACTGCATCCCGCAATCGGCTCAATCTGTGGCAAGAAGACGGGCCGAGCCTCAGGAAACACGGAGAAGAAAATTAAGGTATCCGCGTTCAACGTCTGCAACGGCTCCTACGGTGGCCATTAGGCTAAAACTGCTTAAGCGTGATTCCGGTTTTTTGAGGAGAGCCACGCGAACCAAGCCAGTATATATTATACCCGAACCCAAAGATTGTCGTGCAATTCCACAATCCTAGATCGTACGAGGACAGTTACAGGAAGATTATTCAAAGTTCATATCAAGATTTCATCTTAGTCCATGAAGGGCGCTAGTTACTACACATTAACTATAGCGTATTGAGGTCTAGATAACAACTTCACTTCCTCACGTTATATTTTATAACGAGAACCTAAACAAACATGGAATTTTATTGATTGAAGTTATTTGCTTATACATAGATCTTGTACCCTAACTTTTTTTTAAAGGCCTAACCTAGGTTAATGATAACAATGCACCCCTAGTAACTTGTAATATTTGGGCGATGCGAATTCGCCAACATTATCGGCCTCAGCAGATGTCTAGATCGATCTAACCCAGTGGATACTGATACACCCTGCGCAAGGCTGTGACAGCCTTGTCGAGGGCCCGCAGTCCGACCAGAACATCACCGACTGAGAATCCGAAAGGAACCGTCCTCGTTCATTCGAAGTAATGAGGTGCTTTGTGCAGTCAAAGGAGGTTCCGAAGGGAGATGAATTTGCAAAGATTGAGGCTGAGCGACATGGAAGTTGGAAGGTGCTGCCTTCCGAGGGCCGCAAGCCACTTGGAGCTGAGGTACAGGATGCATGATGACACATCACGTCCAATGACAGCTGTACAAATGCGATTGGACGTAGACAAGGCTTACTCTACAACGATTGAGGAATAATCTCCTTTGTCCAAGGCGCACTTTTCTCGTGAATATCGTGGGAGCCTGAAAACTCCGGGACCTAGCTCTCCCTCCCCTAAGCACCCCCAAAGACCAAGAGGCTCCTAACATCTACCATCCCAAACCCCCTATCACGCAACAACGCCCGTCCCCGGTGGAACGGAAACTCCGCCACAACCACAACCCTCACATTCTCAGCGCGAACCCCAGCCTCCCCCAACAACATCAACACCGCACACAGCGTCTCACCCGTAGAAAGCACATCATCCACTACAACCACCGAATCTCCCTTACCTACCACATCTCTCTCCATCTGAATCCGCTTAACTGACGAACTACTTGGCGCCATGGACGAGATATACGAAGAAGGTTTGACGACGGACAGAGTAGGCGGGGGAAGTTTGCCAGCTTCACGGATGAGGGCCAGAGGGACATTGACCTGAGAAGATAATACCGACGCAAAGATCAGGCCGCCCGTCTCGCAACATGCTATCGCAGCTACCTTGGCCCAGTCGCCGGTGAAGTGTGTTTGTAGTAGAGACGTGCAAAGAGCAAGCCCACCCCGTTTCTGAGATATACCAAGGACGTGCCGGAACTCGACGTTTGGGTGGGGAAAGCCTGGGACCAGGCGGACCATATCTGCAAGTCGTTGCAGGTCTTCGTGAAGAAAGGGAAAGAGGTGCTGTCCAGCAAAGATTTCTGGCGCTGCATGTCCGCTCATATTATTGATGAAGATGAGACTGGGGCAGTGGTTCAAGACCATGAGTTCAGCATCGGTATCTTTGTCTTGCTCACCTCCTTCGCCGGAAGAACTGTGCCCTCCACGACGAGCATGCCGCAATTTCTGACTAACTCGAACATGGACCTCGATGAGTTTGCAGTGAGGCACCAGATGAGAGAAAGTTGCTACCGGGGCCTCGTCTCTCATTCCAGTGATCAGCAGCACGTCGATATCTGCAGCGTCGTGGAGTAGGTTCAGAAAATGCTCCTCTGGCAGGCGAGGCCGTTGCTGCACCTGCTCTAGAAAGAATTTCGTCAACGCTGGTCGGTGTTGTTCCTTGTAGACACGATCATTGAGTAGTCGGCTGAGGTTGGCGCCTGTAGCGTGTGCGTACTCTTGCTTCGTCGCATCGCTAATACTGACTGAACGCGCTATGATTTTGGGATTGTGCTGGTTCAATTTGGAAACCCAGATACCAGCGCAGTAGTCCTTACCCGCACAGCTTTTACCGGTGACAAGAACCACAAGCTTTGGTCCTTCTCGAGTTTTCGGAAGAAGCAGTGGGCAAGCGTAAGCAAGCACGTTTCGCGGATCCAGTTCTTGTTTGAGACGAGCGAGGCGTGAACGGTTTAGACCGAAGGCTTGAGCCGCCAGAGCTTTGTCTCTTGGGTCCGGTCCGAGATCAGCAGCGTATACCCCGGTACTCAAGGGCAAAAGCGCTCTCACGACGTCGTATACCCACTGAACGGTAGATCTTGCCGACTCGGTGCCATCTTGATCTCGAGGCCACACGCCGGTCACAACGCAGGCGAAGTCCCAGTCTCGACAGCCAAAGGCAGTGGCATCGGTCGCAGTGTCCATGATTGCTCCGCCACCGTGCAGCAGATGAAGATAGCATAGTGATGTCGGACGTTTCACGATGGCTGCCATCAACTGTTCAAAAATGATGTCTCCTCCGATATCTTTCAAAAACACGCATCGCTTGAATGAGGAAGTCTTGCCGCCAGCATGCCCCCCGTGCATCCAGGACACGTACATCTCAGTCTCGAACAGACCGATGGCGTCAACGGTCCTAACATGGGTTCCGGTTCCCCAATCAATACTCTCTGTCGATGGCTTGGGCACAGTAAAGTCGAGTGTAGCGGCGGAAGATTCCAACATAGTAATGCCAAGATGCATTTTTCCGGCGTTCCAATACAGATATGCGTCTGCAGCACATTTACGTCGGAGATTCTTCGCGATTTTAGTATCGAAATGGCGGAGCTCGTGCTGCGCCTCGAGGTTGTTTCTCAGCGGGATGATCCGATTCTCAACAAAATATGTCCGAGCCGCATGTGCCTTAAAGGTCACACTGACCACGATGCCGAAGTTGGTGCCAGCGCCCCTGATTGCCCATAGGATATCGTTCTCATTCTCAGGGCGAACGGCCCCGGTGGGCTGGTATTGACTCGGTACTTGGCCAATGTAGATTACGTGGGCAGAGTCGGCACTGACCATAACAGCACCAACAATAGAGTCGCATGCGAGACCATGTACCCTAGATAGGTGCCCAATCCCCCCTTGAAGCCATAGCCCCGCACCTACACTTGGACGAGCCCCCAGGGGTATCGTCAGGCCCGCTTCCATGGTCTTGCTGACAATATGCCCGCTCTTGCAGCCGGCACCTATGACCACTAGATGGTTGGAATCGGAATCAGAGCTAGTTCCAGTTTCCCTGGCCTTGAGAATATGCACTTCGTCAAATGCGCCCATGTCGACCGAAACAACGTTAGTCCAGAGACAATGGCCGCTATGGCCACCGCCCACCACTGCGAGGCTTGCCCCGTGGTTGAGAGCCCATCGAATGCAATCCTGGACTTGTCCAATATTTGTTGGTCTAACGACCGAGGCAGGTCGCTGAAGAACGGCCTCCCGATTCTTGACCGTGTAGTCCGCTCTCGCCAACGGGAGTAACTCGATCAACTCCGGCAAGGAGGTCGCATGTTTTGTGAAAGCCGCCATGATGTTAGGTGAACTGAAGGAGAGTTGATGGGAATGCGTTTCCTCGATACGACCCATAGAACGGCACACCTTTCGCCATTCGGATCGAACAGCCTTGCCTACATCTCCATTCTGCATGACATATCCTACGATGAAAGAAGCGAAACTGTCCAGTATATCATCGTCGTTTGCCACACTAACGACTCCAGTGGGAAAAGTGGCCGTTCGGTGGCATACCAAACCCTCGAGGTAAAGGGTACCGTCGCGATGGAAGACTACGACTATTCCGTCATTTGGTCGCTCGGTCAACATCTCCAGTGCTTGTTCGATGAACCTTCGTTTAGGCTTCATGCCGTACATGCTGTGACAGAATAGGATGACGTCGTACTTTTCGTGAGGATCACTCGGGCTACAGCCGGCGCCACCAGCTCCATTTTCCTCCCCCGCACTGAACGGCCTTCGATTGATATGGGGAGGAACTTCTACACAGGGAAACGGAAGCCCCATCTCAGAATTTGGGCAAAGCCGGCTCTCCAATGCTGAAGCAAACAAGTCGTTGGGTTCAAGAGCGGTGTACCTCCTGATCTTCCGTCTCGTACCGTTCGGAAGATATTCCAGTACACTCTTCGGGCCTGGTCCAATCTCCAGTACGGATATGGAACCACGTGAGCTGAAGAGGGGCCCGAGTGATTCGGACAGCTGAGGGATGATGAAATCATGGTAGGTGTCCCATCCTGTGTCCTCAACTAGGAGGCCGAAAGCGGCGCTGTATTGTGCATCGGATAGAGGGTTCTTCTGGAATGAGGCTACTCCCTCAGCTTTCTGCCTAAGCGCATGCTTTAGAGAGTCAAGGGTGGCCATGGCAGTTGGGAATGGGTGTATGAGTCTCTCGAACAGAGAGGGTGGTGGTGGGTGATGAAATCTGGATGGAGTTGACGGATTTACAAGCGAAAGGATGAGCTGATATCAAACAGTGGGTAGCTACTTCGTTGACTGCAGGAGAGCAAACGTTTGTGCAGCTTCGGTTTGCCCAAATGATAAAGCTGCGCCTAACAGCGATAGTGACAGCAAGGAAATCATGTTGTGAAACCCATGTGCTTGGGTTAAAGCGTGTAAGCGTGATCATTGGCCATAAGGAATTGAGGCCTACCACCAGTAATGGTTGGTCGGTCACCCACCACTCTGGTTTACATCGATAGTGCAGGTTAGCAGGCTGCATACGAATATGTATGTCCCTTCCCGCCCCGCATAATGGCCTGACAAATGGCCATTCCCCACTGACACAAAGGAGACTGAACGGGAGATAGAGAGATGGCGGGACAAGTTCTGCAGCAAATGAAGATGATCTTCCAAGATAATGTAGATTGAAATGTGATGGCCCTCGGTGAAGGGTGAAGTAGTATGAATCAGCATGTCTTGGTATTAACCTTATCGATAACGTTCCGGGCCGAGTTTAGCTTGGAACCAAACGCTCCACCTCGCAAGCTCACGATTCCTTCATGAATTAAGTAAGCTTCAAAATGAGATGAACTGCATTGCGGACATCTATATTTGTATCCAAAGCATTCATAGCGCCTAGCCTAGCCACATTTTCCTTTCCTTACTCGACCGCTGCCCTAAGACGGGCGCAGGAGGTCCAACCCATGTCCCCCAACGCCGCAACACCAGTCCGTCTATCAAAAGACCCAGATAGACGAAGACAAAAGGGATATAAAGCGATGGTAAAACAAACAACTAAGCCCTCCGCTAACATTCCAAGGACCCCGCGAAAGGAAGCCGCAGCAATGCGGCAACCGCTCACTCCTCCTCCACGCCCCTAATCTGCCTCATCGTTCTGAAGAGCATACTCTTCAGCCACGCCCCCAGCACATCATACAAGAACTCCGCCTGCTCAACGTCATCGCTTCCCCGCCAGTTCGCCAACGCCTCAACGAGGACCCCGCACTTCTTCAACTCACTGAGCACGACCTGTCGCCGCAAGGCCTCCTGGTCGATCTCGTCGAACTCGAAGCCGCCGATCTTCATTGGCTGCATTGTGATATTGATATTTGTGGGCGAAGAAGCACCGGAGGAAGAGAAGGCCGAGGATGATGATTGCGAAGGCGACGACGCAGTTGTGAGCGCCGGCGTGGCTGCCGGCGTGGGGTTGAGCCCGCCGGCGATCTGATACCAAGTGATGATCTTGGAGGCGATGCTTGAGTATAGCATTGCGAGATGCGGGTCCGAGGAACAAGAGCATGAGAGCAATTGAAGGACGTTCTTCACCGCAGACCGGGCGACGGAGAGCACAGAGTCCAGGGTCCGCGTGTTGGAGAAGAACATGGCGCCCAGCTCGTAGTCGTCTCCTGGCGTCTTGAAATGCAAGCTCTCGAGGGTCGAGTAGGCGAGGTTGTAGCAACTGTGCGGGGTAGGGACGACGACATCCTCCCTCAGCGCATTGAAGGTGCAGCTCAATGATCCTAGCGGGCTTTGCGGCGGCTCCGACGTTTCCGGGAAGAAAGAGTCCACGTTCGATTCGTTGATGGCATATTCCATTGGATGCACTGCATCGCCGCCGATGAAATTCTTCAGAGCCTGAAAGTCCGGCGGCAGCGAAAAGTCGATGTCGCCATGTTCGGTCCTCGCGAACGGATCACGGAACGTGAGTCCCGGTTCAATAGTCGGAAGATAATCATCGTCGACTTGCGACGTTGTCAACAAAAGGTCTTCGACATCTACGAATTCGAAGTCCTGCTCCGAGTACGCCGAGTCGGAGGTAAGCTGATGTTCGGAGCCTGGCGTCGGCGGCCAATTGGATTCCTCGACGTCAGGAAGCAAAGGCTCGGCTCGGATTCGGAATTTACCAAATTCGGCACCGTCCGGTGAAGTCTGCTGCTTGGAACCCTTGATAAAGGGTGTTCCATCGGGATTCCGCTTCCGTGTCCGACCGGGCTTGCCGTGCTTGCGCGAGATACCGTAGACGCAGCTTGCTCCAGAGGACAAGCAGCGAGCGCAAATGGGATGGTCTTTGCTGCATTTGACTTTCGATGCTGCGCAGGCGTCGCACGAGGCTCGAAGCTTCGGCTTGCGCTCCGGGGCTGTCTTGCATGGCTTCGGGGCCAGTGTAGTAGTTGACGATGACATTGGACTCGATTGTTGAAACGAAGAGAAAAGTTGACAGAACGGTAATGCGGGGTGACAGTCTGGAGAAGTAGACGGAGGAGTAGAACCCATCGCTCAAACAGGTGATGCCGTGGATGCTTATAGTAATCGGCGGAAAGCTTCCGAGCGGATCGGCAATCTAGTCAGCGTTTGTGTATCCCCAGAGGTGCTGTTCGGTGAGCATGACCGGAGCCGGCTGAGGTTCACCGAGTTTATGTACTGTGTGCCACGCTTCTCTTCGCTCGATCCAGTAGCTAGGTTCTGTAGAATTGAGCGAGCCGTCAGACTCGGGTCTCCGGGTCTGACAGCTACAAAGGCCAGACTGTAGCACATTTCCAGCTCACGCTTTGCAGCCCGCCCCGCGAATTGCCCATGCTGCGACCGTTGGGGCTAGTTCCCCACGCACTGGTGGTCTTCTCGCATGCCTGTGCTATTCATCAGTTGATCCCGGCGTCCACGTTTTCTGAGGCTCGGTGGTCCGAGATGGAAGCATGGGTTCTCGGAGGTCCGATGGTGTTTGTACTGGTGGTCAGCCAATGGGCGGTGAGCGCAGGGCGTTCGGCGGGGAGGGCTGGCGTTGGCTCCGCCTGCGCCTGCCTCACCCCGGTCAAGAACGTTGCACAGAGTGCGCCGGGAAAGGGTCGCTTGGCAGGAACAAAGAATTGTCATATCAGATGAAAGTCTTACGAATCAATTGCTGCAAACGAGAGAACAGATACTACGGTACCTACCCTCGAACCTAGTGCGGCACTTACTATACCATTGAAGCGTACCTCGAGTCCTGGCCTACTCCCCGACCGTCTCGAATCCCGGACGGAACACACCCTCCCCGCACTTCCTCGCCACTCCCCGAACACGAGCACGGTTCACGAAAGCACTATCAGATCTCCAGAGATGTCGGGCTTCGCGCTAGAAGCACAATCGAAGCCTCTCGGTTAATTGGAAAACCCGGAAAACAACAACGAGGTGAACACCAACCCAGTTGCAACGAGCAGCAAGTGTGAGGGCTAGATTTTAGAGTAATAAGTAAATAATAAGAGCTAGAGCATTCTACAAGTCTAAAATACTAACTTGTGTTATAGGAATTAGGCGGGGTGGTGCATTGTATTGGTAAGGAGGATTCAGTTTATCTCCGGGTTTTCCAGTTGACCGAAGCTTCCTCAAGCTTCGGTGCACGGATGCTTTCCAAGCTTCTTGGTTCCCGCGTTAGTCCCCGGCGGGATGCCTGATACCACGTTGTTATTGGCTGCATGCCAGGGTCCAGAGTCGAAGGTCTGGATTTGGGAGAGCGTGTCTGGTTGCTGGGCTGCGCTGGCTCACTGACGCTCCCTGACGCTCCCTGGACTCGGGGGAGGGGCGAAGTGAGCTGTGAGCCCCATGCGCTTGGTGTGTGCACCACATGTCTCGTGGGTCGGGTCGGTAATGCGAGAGTATGTGTGCATAGGTATAGTGGACCGATATTGGCAGGCCAATCAGCAGCCTGAGTTAACATGTCGGTGGAACGATGTGTTGGTATACGGCGTGTTGGCACCGAGTTTGCGAAGCATGGACGTACGTTGTATTGGGCAGAAGTTGGTGATCCGGTAAGGCACGGCCCTGGGGTTTTCAGCTCCGATCTCCTCCTGGACGCTATATAGATATGGTGAGTGACCTTCGATAGTAATATATTGCAAAGTATAAAGCTTCATTAATTTATCAGCCTGACTATGTGAGAGTCGTGCTGCGAGGAAACCTGGGTCAGGGCTCCGAGCTTGGAGTACCAGGGAACTTCATTATATATCTCCACAACACAGGGTACTGGAATTATACACGTGCCGCTATACGCAGATGTCTGTCTTGGTACCACCACAGCCCCCTCTCCCGCAACTCCACTCCCGGACTACATTCAAAATACGATTGATGTTTAGACATATTACACTTTAGAAATTATGTATTGCTTAGAATCTTTATATATAGAACGTTAACCCCCAACCCACTCCCCTCTCACGAAATCCCATCTACGCCGTACACGTCTTTGCCCCCTTTGACGTCTTCGTACTCGTCGTGAACACCGTAATTGTACTTTTCAGCGTCGTGGTCTTCGTAACCGGTGCCCTCGGCACCGTGATTGTGACATCCTTGATACTGCTCGTAATAATCTTATACACCGTGTTTGTTAATGCCGGCAGTGTCTGCGTAGTCTTCAAAATCAGATCCGATGAGCTCGTGACTACGGATGTGACTTGCGGGAGAGTGATCGTGGATACGATGGAGGTAGTCCTGAGGCTGGAGATTGTGGCTATGGGGGCGCTGACGGTTAAGAGTGAGGTTGATATGAGGATTGACTGGATGGTGAAGGTGGATGTTAAGGGTTTGTGGGTTGTGGTTTCGCCGATGGTTTTGATGCTGGATGTTGTAGAATAGATTGTCGATCCGAGCTGCGTGAAGAGAGACCTGACGATTTTGAGGGATGTGGCCGTGATGCTGGAGGTTTCGGCCTTCAGGGTTGTTGTTTTGCCGACCGCAGTTTGGCTGGTTACGATGTCTGTCGTGGTTAAGCCAGGGAGGCTGATAGTCCTAGTCTTGACGAAAGAAGTGAAAATTTCGGTCGAGGTCACTGTGAGAATTCCAGCGGCTCGGCACGCGAGTTCGGCAGCTTCGCGCTTTGCTTTGGCTGCGGCAGTTGGAAGGCAGGTCAAGGTGGTCGAGATCTTCTTTGTTGTCGTCTTCAGCGAAGTGATTGAGGCAAGTTCAGTAGGGCCGCTCTTTGCAGTTGTAGACTTTGTAGATCCTCCAATCGTAACTGTAGATGACAGGATTTGCGACGAAGCTTTTGGCGTGGAGAGAATCTTTGACGTGGATGTACTGCCGATATTCGTTGTCCTGAGAATCGGTGCCGGCGCAACCGTTTGGAAAGAGGTAATGGTAGTTGTGCTCTTGATAGTTGAAGTTTTTCCGGCCTTGGTAGTAGTCGCATACTCAACAGATGTCGCCTTCAGTGTTATCGTTTTGTAGACCATACCCGGGGTGATCGTGACGCCAATGTCGCTTGTGATCACATTTGTGGACCAGCTTGTGACGTCTGAACCCGTAACTGTAGATGATGTTGTACTAGTTGCCTCAAAGTCGTGGTCTTTAGTACTGGTACCGGGGTAATTGTTGCTCCAATATCCGACGTAATCCAGACAGTGGAAGTTTCGGTAACATCACCTTGAGTGATTGCAGTCAGCAGAGTCTCCTTATCAGTCGTAGTCTTCGTGGTATAGATGGTTGCAGTGATAACAGTACTGCTGGGGCTGAAGGTGGTGCTCAGCGTCGTCAGGGTGGGAATGGAGCTGATCGAGATACTGGTAGAGCTGACAGGCGGTACAGTGTCATGGCAGATCCCGGGAGCGAAGGACAAAACATCCACAAATGTCGAGTTGATCCAAGAAGTAGTCGTGAAGAAGTTGGTGAGCTGGAATTGAGCGACAGTCTGATCAGTGAGTTGAGTCGAGAAGCTAGCGCGAGCTCCAGTTGCTGCTCCGGGGCCATAGTTGCAATATTCTCCGAACAAAACGCCTTCAGTCTGCGGAGAAGACGAAGACCACTGCTCCCAGCCAGACGCCTGTACGCTCGAGTCAAGGTAGCTGTTTACGTAGGCCACCCTGGCAAGATTGTTCCACGGACGACCAAGGGAGATCTTCGAGAACGACCCAGCACCACTAACGGGTTTAATAGTGCATTGGTCAAAGACGAACCCGGCCTGGGTAGTGTTTGCGATTCGTTTGTCAGCGGTGATGTTGATGTCATCGACGTTCGGCGAGATAGTTGAGCTGAGAAAGTACCCGGCGCCAGATCCCCAGATGAAATCGATCGATCCGACGATCAGAGACTTGAAGGCGAAGAGATAGCCATTGACGAGGAGAGTGTCTTGGTTACCGGTGACTTGGCAAGCAAAGAGCGAAGCGTACTTACTACTCTTCACTGCAAAACCAAGCGAGGCGATATTCTTCTGCGTTCCGTACGTATTGTAAAAGTTGATGTTGTGAGCCCGGAAATAGTTACCAGTAGCATATACGGTAGCGGAGTCCGAATTGCTCTGATCGCCTTGAGTGTCGACGCCAATGTTATTAGTAATGGTGACTTGATTCCTCGTATAGTCATCGGTCGAGTCAGAATAGCCCATGAAGATGGTGGTTCCGGAGCGATTAACGACCAGTTGCTCATTATACACACCAGGGTAGATGAACACAGTGGGAGTAATCTTGCTGGATGATGGCAAGGCATACAACGCGTCCTGAATGCGGGAATAGGTTGTTATGCCCTCGATTGGGGTCTTTGATACAACAAAGGCTCCACTAGGAGGAGTCGTGCCGTTATAGGTCGAGTTGCCTCCGCTCGGTAGGGTGGTGTTTGGAGGAGGGCCTGCGGGTATGGAACCCCCTTGCGGAGTGGCGATGGAATTGAAGTAGGTTCTGTCAATCCAGGACGTCGAGTCCATGACAGAAACGAGCGAGTAAGTATCCGATGTCAACAGAATGGCACTTCCGAATGCCGTGCGAGCGGCAGCGTTGTTTCCCCAGCTCCCTGGCCCGGTGTTGTTGTACTCGGCAAAGGTGATAAAAGCCGTCCTTGGATCCGTGGCGGACCAGACTTTCCACCCGCTGGGATTTACACAAGTGTCCAAGTACGAATTCTTTACGACCACGAGCGCATACTGCGAATATGGTCTTCCGAGGTAGACCTTTTGAGTCAGGTCTACCGTAGCCGTTGGAGCGACAGTGAAAAGACATTGGTCAAATATGTACCCTCCAATAGCACTGTTGGATGCCCTGCTCTGAGCGGTCATGGCTGAGCCGGAGCGCTTAGCCCCAATCGTACAGCCTTTGAAGTAGGCTTTTGAATATCCCCAGATGAAGTCGACTGCGCCCTCAATATAGCTGGACTCGTAGTACTGGTAGCCATTCGTAGCACCGGTAAGCAGCGTATCTTGCCAGCCTACGAATGAGCAGCCGTAAAAGGCAATGTCATTGCCATATATCGATGCAGCCAAGGTGACATAGTTGGGCTCCAATCCATCCAAATTATCTGAGTTGATAATGTTGATGTTGTAAAGGGCAATCTTGCTTGACGCTGTGGCGAAGGTTGCAGTCTCGGCATTCGAGTGCCCAACGGGCAACGGGGATACCGAAAGGCCTCTGGCGTTGGTGAGAGTGACCTGATTGTTACTGTAGCCTTGCCCTGGGTTGCCAGACTGATACCCAATGATCATTACAGGGCCAGCTCGGTTGACGGTAGGCACTTGCTCGGTGTATTTACCAGCGTACATAAAGATAGTTTGAACCGAGGAGTCGCTTGGAAGAGATGCCAATGCAGCGGTCAAGTTGCTGTACGATCCTGCGACAGTACCACCGACAGATACAAGAACTGCGCCAGCAGGTGGTGTTGTTCCGCTTGTGGGATGGGCCCATGTTGTAGTAACAGTACTGCTTGGGGTGCTGCTGGCAGTCGCCGAGGGGGTGGAAGCGGGGCTCGTCGACGGTCCGCTCAAAGGGTAAGATGGCACGTAGTTGTACGCCATCATATCCAACCAGGTCGTATCTCCAATCCAGGAAGAGAGGCTGTATGCCTGGGCTTGGGACGCAGTAAGATTGGTCGCGAAGCTGGCGCGATTTGTGTTGGCAGCCCAAGCGCCGGGACCGGTATTATTGAACTCTCCAAAGAGCACGTTCGAAGTTTGGGGGTTATTAGTCTGCCAGACGGACCACCCGACACTACTAATATGCTTATCGAGGTAGGAGTTCAGATAGACAGCGATCGAGAAGCTGGAATACGGCCGACCTAGATAGGTCGTCCCGATCGAGGAACCGTATGTGCTCGTATATGTAACGTAACAAGAATCGAATACATATCCACCGACAGTGGAGGCACTGGCCCGACTTTGCGCGACAATGCACGCGCCTGGGGTATTCGAAGCAATGTAACATTGATGGAAATAGGCGGTGGAAAAGCCCCAAATGAAGTCGACACTGCCTTCGATGTATGAGTTGCTAAATACCTGGGTACCCTTGTTGGCTAGCAGGGTATCCTGGAAGCCAATGAAGCTGCATCCATAAGCAGCCATGTTGGGGCCATAAAAGTCGGCTGCTAGCGCTGCGGTATTCTTGGTCTGTGGGAACGTGTTCTGGAAGTCGATATTGTAAAGAGCAAGGCCACTGCCATCGTTGTTCTTCCAATTAATGATAGGAGTCTGTTCGTTTTGGCTGAGGCTGGTGAGTCGCCCACTCGAGAATTGAATCTTGACTTGGTTCCTGGTGTAGTCGTTCGGGAAGTCGGTATCTCCCCTCAGAGTGACCTTTCCACTGCGAGTAATGCTGAACTGCTCGTCATACGTTCCGGCACGGATGATGATTGTCTTGGGTTGGCCATCATTTGGGAGCGCAGCAATAGCGGCAGTCACATTTTGGTAATCTCCCGCAGCCGGAGCCTTGGAAACAACCAATGTTCCTGAAGCCACTGCAGCCACGGAAGTTGAGGATGCGGGCGCGGTTCCTGAAACGGTCGGAAATCCAGTTGAAGATGGAATCGATGATGAGGTGGCTAACGAGTCAGTTAATGATAGAAGCACGGATGAGGTGGCTGATGGGCCAGTAGATGAAAGAGACCCGGATGACGCAGCCGAATTAGACGAAGACATAGAGGAGGAGGTTCCGGGAACACTAGCAACCTGAGCAGCATCAGAGCTCTTGATAGACGCGAGAACTTTCGCATCGATCCAATCTGTACTGAAAGTAGAATATCCGGCAAAGGAATTGCCAAAGACTTGATCAACCGACCATGGTGATAACTGCGACGGGGAAAGTAAACTGTCGTATGCCGATCGCGATGCCTTGTTGGGTAAGTATGAGCCGGCGCCTGTGTTTGCGAACTCGCCGTAGTAATTGGAGTAACCGCTGGCAGTTGAGTGGATACCAGCAGGAGCAATGAAACTGCCGATGGTTGTGCCACGCCAAATACCAACAGCACCGTTACCCCATGGAGCCGCGAGGTACGCGTACGAGTTGGTAGACCCAGGTTTGGATGCTATCGAGCAAGAATCAAAGACCACAGTGGAGTTGTAGAAGGTCGAGCCAACGGGATAGCCCTGATTGTATAGCAATATGGCGTTGCTGTTCAGAGCGGTGACTGCCGTATTGTAGATGTACATTCCAAGGTATCCAGTGAAGATCTTGTCGGCCCCCTCGACGTAGGAGTTGGCGATGAGGGTTATGCCCAGAGTCGAGTACACGGGCTGTGTACCTGCCGAGATCATCTGGCAATTGTAGAATGCATTCTTGGTACCGCGCAGGGAAACCGCGTTTGCCTTCGCAGCCGCAGACGTTCCTGAGTTCACAAAGTTGATGTTGTGCCACGACACACCCTGAACAGCGCTGGAGCTGATACTCAGAGGTATACCGGAATTAATAATGGTGACCTGGTTCGAATTAAAATCGTCGGAATTGGATGTCTCGCCTACAACAGTGACAGCCCGAGTAGCCTGGACGGAAACGGCTTCAGTATAAGTCGCGGCCTTAACGAGGACTGTTGGGTATCCGGAATTTTGGGCATACGACAAGGCTGAGCCAATGACAGAGAATTGTCCGGATCCATCAGCAGCAACTGTGATAGTAGTCTTGGAAGCTAGAATTGTATGTTAGTGTTATGCTTAGCGATCTGACGGCGATTCACTTACAATACGAAGCAGTAGTAGCTACTGGAGAACTGGTTATTGTCGCAGAAGAGCTTGTAGCAGTACTCGAGGAAGGGATTGTTGTCGTGCTATCGGTCTGCGCAGCTACGATGGCAACAAGACCCAGGAGCAACCAAGACTGCATGATTAACAATAGAAAATTGCCGCGAGGCATCGACACAGCCCTGGTGAGCACTAGGTGAAGAACAAAAATCTCAACAAAGAGAAAGAACGAAAGACGGGATTCTGTTCAGACGATCGGCGGATCAGAATGAAGCGGGCAAGGGTTGGGTGCTCTATTTAAATGACATCCCAAATCACCTACATGCTGCGAAGCCTGAAAATTGACAGTTCTAGACATGCCACGCTAAGCCCAATAACCCGGCACACTACAATAGTGTTAAACTCGATAAAACCCCCAGAAACCCTTCGGCTGACCCTCAAGGGGTTAGCCGTGAAGTGGCGACTATGCTCAGATTTCCCGCGAGGCTGGAGTATTGACACTAGCAGCCTGCAGCGGCTCATATCCAGCAAAGTACATCCATCTTTCGAGGCACCACACTGAAATAAATTGGTTCACCCGTTGAACCCATCAAATGGTGAACCTGGACTAGAATGAGACCGTATGGCCTCAGATTTCGTGCCTCGAAGTCCCTTCAATCGCTTAGGAATCTGCTATTAAGATGGGGGTACCAGAGAATCTTAGCCCCACGCATGAGCCATCGAACCAGGCCAACACACCACGTGGGTTACGGAGGGCATGCTGTATTGGTAGTAGAACGGCATGGGTATCGCTCCATTCCCGTGCCAAAGCAGTCCCATCTTTAGTGATTCCCTGTCGGAGATCCACGACGTCAACCTGGTCGCGGTCTGGGCTCTGGGCCATGTGGAATGGCAGCACAGGACCTGAACGATTGTCGTGGTCGACTGTTCCCAAATTTATCTCAGCCACAGAACGGGGTTGGTGCCTGCATTTCGGGCTCAAGTCGGCCATGAAGGATGGACTGGATGGATTTCAACTGCCGACCTCTTTCCACCAATGATATCCCAATGTGGCGTTCGTAGTGAATGGCTGAACGACCACACAGTGCCAAGCAGGCGCCACGCGCTGTCTGATATCCGTCGCGGCACGGTTAACTCACTTGAAGTTTGAACGGTTGTATGGGCCACGGAAGTTTGTTCGAAGGACAAAAAACGGGCTGAGAACTCGGTTCAGGAGCCCAGGCCAATGAGGACTTCGAACCAAGTGCCGAGTTGACGGTAAGGGGCCTATCGCGCAAATTCCCAGCACGGGCAGATGCACCAGATCAAGGAGAATCGAGATCCATGCCAGCCCTGCAAATATAATAATGTGGCGCAAAATTGCCTGCTAAGCTTTCCGCACCCTGGAACAAGCTCCGTGCCACCTCGCCAATCGGTCTTTCAGGGCTGTTATCAGCATTCTCGGTTTGGGAGACTGGGATTGGGACCGCAATCCAGGTGCGCGGGTTCGACGACGTGATCACTGGACTGCGAAGATTATTACACAGCCACGGCATCGGTGATGTGGGGAGATGTTCCTCGCCTTTGCGACTCCGACTCAGGAGTTGACGCTAGAGAGCACAGCATCGGTCAACACCGAAAGAGCGCCGGCCACTGGACACCAACTCGCCTCGGTACTGATGCGGGCCGAAAGGAGTTTTCCCGCGATCACACGTGTGTATGTAGGTGCACGATTCAAAACGGTCGAGACTCGAGACGAGAGGTAGGGAGTGCAGGTGTGATAAGGCTGAGATGAGACCTCGGGATGGCACGAGAAACCGCGAGCGCTAGTCTCCATTCGAAACGACCGATAGATCCTTCTCTAAGTGAAGTTCTACAACACCAAATGTCTTTGCTTCAGCCTCTTCTTCCTCGTTCATCGTAATTATAGTCTTCTAATGTATAATCCTGTCTGATAGTCCAAAGCAGTCCTAGGGGCTCAGACTTATTAGAGATCGTATATTCTTTAACATACCAGTCCTTGCTGGGGTGCTTTTATAAGAGCACAAAACTACGGGGGTTTTCACCGTTGCTGAACATGTCATTTGAGTTGAGCGAAGATGCCGTTCAATGTATGTTCCTTCCTAAGCATTTCGGTCAGTATCTGCGCCTCGTTTTCAGCCCAGCCTCTAAAGACGTGGAAGCCGGAATGCATCTCAGCCGCGTACATACCATTATCATTACAACGAAACCTGACTTCCAGTCCCTCGTACGAGCAGTTGTTCTCAATCGTAGAGCGTTTCTGCGTTTCCGCGGTCCCGAACGTATGCTCACCCATCCCACCTCTGCCCCTCCTTATTGTACCCAATAAGCTTGAGGTCGATATTCAGCGTCTTGAGCATCATATCCATTGTAAAAGACTGCTTGCACATTAGCACCCGCGCATCGCCATCAGACAATTCACTCACATCATCATCCTTCCCACCAGCATCCTCCTCCCCATCCCCCTCTCCGCCTTCCAGATCCCTCTCATCAAACTCCGGAAATTCTTCCTTCTCCCCCTCACCATCCCCATTCTCCCTCTTCCCCTGTATCTCCCTTTCCCTCTCCATATCTCTATCCTCTGCCTCCCACTTCCTCCGCCACTCTTTCTGTTCCCTCTCCCTCTCTCTCCACGCTCCCACCCCACCCATTCTATTCACGCGATCCCTTGTCCCAGCGAAAAGCTCCTCGGCTGCGGCCCGGCTCGCTGTGCGCCATTTCTCGGCTAGCACATTCAGGTCTGCGTCTTTGGATGACGTGGCAAGAGTGTGTGCTTGGGAGAGGATTTGAATGTCAGCGCGCAGGGCGATGAGTTCGCGGGTTATTGCGGGGGAGGTGCGGGTCTTTTGGTGGGTCGTGGTCGGGGTTGGGCGGGATGGCGTTGCCTTGGGTGTCGATTTGGGCGTTGTGAGTAAGGTTATCGCGTGGGGAGGTTTGGTTGGGACGGTGGAAGTTACGGATTTGCCCTTTGTCGGCGGTGGCTGTGTCAGTGTTTCTGGAGCTATTGGATCGAGAGGATCATCTGAGGAAGGCAGATCGGACTGCGGGGATGGTTTCAGAGGGGTGCGGAAGGGCGATTTGAAGGGCTTGTGCAGGGTTTTGCTTGCGTCGTTCAAGCGGCGCCGTTTTGTGTGTGGCGTTGGCATTGTGGAGGAGTCATTGCCAAGTGTTGGTTGGGTGTTGAGAGTTGGGCGATGCCGATACGCCCACAGCCCACTGCGAGGGTGGACGCGAAGAGCGGCCGTGCACACAAGTCGCGCTTTCACGTGAATGTCGAGGTTGGCTCTCATTGGACGAAGTAGCTCTACACCGAACCTCGAACTTCAAAGTTTGTAAATCAGCAAGCCCGGCTCGTCCCGTCGTAACATTAACCAGTCCGGTGTAATTCTGCCTTAATCCAGGGAGACACAATAGCGAAGAATGCGGATCGCACTCGATTCATTAGCACAAGAGTTCCCCACATCTCCAAGCCCGCTACATCATTGGCAAGACCCCCCGAAATAGACACTGGATTAATCTATACGTCTGCGCAGGTTATTTCGAAAATGCAACCTTACAATATGTTCACCTCGTACCAATCTGCAAGGGGCAATTATGCGAAATACGTGAATAGCCGTCCCGGGCCAAATATCCATTGGCCTCACCTCACCTCATGCCCAGACTCATTGTGCCACGACGAACCATCCCTTGGGGAGAAAGAGTTCTATATAAACGTTCGATCACTCGATAATCATGACGACCTGCGGGCACTGTCATCGCACAATTTCATCCCTCAACCAAAATGGGTTTCCTCGCCGGTGTCCCATATATCCTCCTCCTCTCCTCTCCTACCACTGCATCCATCACCGTTTTCCCCTCCAACGCGGAGCCACGCAGCTACAAGCCCGTCGTCGCGCCCGCAAACACCAACCAGCTATTCTTCCGCCGCAGCTGTCCCGATGAATACGACGCCTTCCCCAAAGCCCAAGTTCTCTACTCCGGCACCTCCTCCACCTCCAACCTCTCTTCCGGAACCGTATACCCCACCTCCGACAGCTTCGTACGCGGCAGCATCGACGCCTGGGGCCAGCACCAACACCTCATTCTCCGTCCCGAGGAAGTCTGGTTCTCGATCCTCGCGCAGATGAACTTCTACATGAGCAACCACTCGGAAGCGCTGCGCGATCTCTTCGTGAACCATACCGGAAAAGAGGAGATTGTGATTGAAGATTGGACCTGGGAGCTCGTACTGGGGAGATTCAGCACTGAGATCCAGAAACGCGTTAAGACGGAGTGGTTGCTAGACTGGATTATGCCGAGTTTCACCACGACGACGGACACGGATAAAATGACGGCGAATGTTCTGATGATGGGGCTCATGCAGGCGTATTTCTCGTACACGGGGGGCATTATTTGTGGACTGCCGTCGGTGACGCTGGCGGGTGAGAAGAAGGATTGGGAGAAGCTACTCGCGAAGTTGGACCACTTGGTCGATTTTGGGGATGAGCCGGTGGCGTATGGGAAACAGTTGCGACCGATACTTTCTCGCTTTGTCAAGACGTTCGAGGAGCCTGATAGCCGCGCAACGAGGGAGTTCTGGAATAATATCGTGCACGCGGAGTCTCAGCACCTCTGTGGCGCTCCGCCATATGTGTTGAGCGGCTGGCTCATGGGCTTTTTTTACTGGGATGTGACAGGCAAGGTGCTTCCCCAGCGCGATTTTGGCGCATTGAAACTCGATGGGGTGTCGTACGTCAAACGGGGAATCGACGCGCTTCCCGTGGGATATGCGCAGGCACCCTTCATCATGCTGGACTATCCGGATAAGGGAACACCTAGATTCGAGGCGTACGTTCTGGCCGGTAACATCGCAAAGCAAGCCACTAAAGGAGTGCCAGAAGGGTACAAAGAGGCTTTGCAACGATTCAATGGGTCCTCGGTCGACGCGACGCTGCCGCATGGAACTCTCAAGCCGCTCTCGGGTTGGATGATCTACGGTCCGGCTCCTCACAACATTACCGTCAAACACGTGGAAAAATACGAAGAAATGAATTGGATGAGGACGTCTTTGGACACAAGCTACACGGCACAATGTAACTCATCGGTCTTTTGAGGAGACGATGCTTGAAGCTCGACGGCGACAGTTTGGAGGCTTATGTACAGAGCGGGAATGTCTTGGAGACTAAAAGTCCATGTCTAAATTTCATCAGAAATTGTTCTCACTATCTGCTATTCTATGCTTACCTTGGTGGAACATCGATCTGAGGACAGTGCCAAAGTTAACCTCACATCCGCAGATTAGAGGTTTCGGACACGATAAGCTTAGAAGTCTTTTAGTGACCTTATCATAGCTTTATTGAAATGTCCAGCTTGTCCAGCCCGAGGGCAAACGCGGCTAGTGTGGCAATGTACGCCACCAGAACGGCCATGGACTGCAGCACGCCCATCTGCAAAGTGGGCATGGTCAAATTCACCAATCCGGTCAGTAGATTGGCAACTAGGAAGACCGCAAGTCCGTTGCGGTTGAACGCAAAGAGAAGGGGACTGGTTGCTTTCTTAGCCCTCTGCATTTCCTCCTCCTTGCTGGTGGCGTTGTATATGTTCGAAAAGCAAACGCGTTCAATGCCACAGCACAAGGCCAGCTGGGCTGTGTTGAAGGCCGTCACCCACAGAAAATAAGGGAGGTTGGCGAGCCGTCGTGAAACGGAAAGGCCTAGTCCATAATAGCTTATGGACAGATAGAAAAGGGCAGACCAGACGAGCGCTGAAAAAGTCAATTTGCCCAGGGTCGTATGCCTCACCAGGTCTACTAGGGACGCGTCCTTGCGAGTGGGTTGTTGCCGCGGCAGGATAAAGGATCCGACTGATTGACCTGCGATGAAAATGGCGAGATACCCGAGGAAGGAGAAGATTCCTTCTCGATTTTGAGAGAAGAGATTGGTGCGCGGGCCAACTAGGATGAAGGCCTTGAGGCCCGTGTTATCAAGGGCAAGCTCGTAGAGTACGCCCAAAAGGCAGGAGAGAAACGCATAAGAGGGAACGACGTCGAACGCAGACTGAAAGAGGGCAACAAATGGCGGCAAGAAACCGAGGGTGAAGAAGAAGTTCCAATGGACTCCATATTCGGTGACGTGTTCGGCGTAGTCTAGCCCCTTGACCGAAATCAGCCGAGCGATGCCCAGAACCAGTAACGGTAACGAATGCCGCAGAGAGTTAAGCAGACGATGCGCTAGAGTAGACGGCTTTCCAGAGTCCATCTTCAGCCATGAGCGGACCGACACAACCCCGGAGGTGAATACAAATGACCCAACACCGAGATCCATGAGCGAGGTGCCCCAATTCTCCACTTTCGCAAATCGTCTCGGGAATACACGAAAGTCTACAGCGAGTATAGCGACGCATGTAATGATCATCATTGAACCCCGGTAGTGGGTAACGAACGGCTTATATGGGAGACGGTCTGGGGGAGATTGTTTGGCTGCTGTGGTTTTGGGAGGCACCAGCGGGTGTGTGGTCGAAGGCGACGGGCGAGAGGTAAGAGCCACCAGCGCGGCGGGAAGGAGCAGTAGCAGATTCAGGAGCAAGGGCGTGGACGAGTAGAGGGTCGTGGCGAAGAGAATGGCGCCGCAGCTCAGCAGGAAGTCGATCAGACATGCGACGGGGGTATACGGGCTGAAGAGACGCATGCGAGACTGGAGCACCGACCAGAGCAGGATGGACAGCTGTCAATGGCCCGTTAGCGGGTGTTGACAACGCGTGCAAAGGGAATTATTTACAGTCATGACAAGTGACACATTATTGATGTCGGAAATGGAGCTTCCCGTGAGATTGGAAACCCATTCTATCTTCTGAGCCTTGTCGTCGCGCGGCATCGCGAAGTTTCTGGCTGATATGTGGAGGTTGGAGGGTTGCAGATGGTGACGGACGCTACAGAAAGGTGGCCCGGAGAGGGGGTTGTTCCGATCCGAGATGCTTCACGACCAACGCACTCGTTCCCCAGCAACCGCCATCAACATCTATTTGAACATCTACGTGAGAGTCATCGGCGACGATGAAAACAGCAGATATTTAGAGCTGTATGCCATCCGAGATATTAGGACGTGGTTTTTTAAAAAGAGCTGCCCCGCCATTCGACCAAGACGCCGGCGCTCCTGCTTCACTCCTCACTGTCGTAGCTTCCTTCTTTCACGGACGAACTACGCAGAATATGCGTCACAGCCAGAAGATGCAGGCGCGTACTGCCACCGAGAAGCCTCGCACAAGCTGCAGGTGGCAATAGCTTCAGCAACCAGGCGCCGTACTAGTCCATTGCTTTCCAGGTAGGTATTATGCGGAAATAGTGGGCATTATCTTCTATATAAGCAACCTGCAGCCACCATTTGCCGTGCTTCCTCTGCCACCGCCTGTGTGATTTTCTCTTTCACGGCCTCTCCTCGTCTTCGACTGTTGGCGGTCTGCAAAACTGGTGACTTGCGCCAAGACCATGTCTTCACATTCACTGCCTGTTGCCTCTCGTCGCGCTCAACCAAAACCGCGTGCCGCCACAACGCATCTTCCTGAACACCTCACCCTTCCCTATACTCTCCACCTCGCCCTTCTCTCCACCTCCCAACTCCTGCTTCGTCTCCCTGTACGTCTCCGCTTCGCCTGGCACGTAAGATGCCTCGACCGCTCGAGGGCGTCTACAAAAACCCGCAGAAATCCCACGCTCAGGAGCCCAAGTCGTCTATCCCGACGCGGCCGGAGTCTGGAGGACCGACGACCAAGTCATCCGGCGTCGGTAGCTTTCATCTGCGGAAGCCCCCTCCCCCCTCTTCGAGCGGCTCGCGCAGCTACGCATTGTCCCCGTCCACTCACGCCCAAAAAATGTCAGTTTCCAAGATCCCCACGCTAGTGCCAGCAGCAGAGTCAAGCCAACTCGACATCTCTTCTGCGCGTCGTCAACTGCCGAGCCCGCTTCACGTCTCTTCTCCGCAGCCTCTTCAGACGAGCACAGTTAGACGACAGGAAGGCATTGACGCAGCGAGCCCGCCCGACTTCTCCTCGCCGCAGCGTCTTCGGGTGAACACGGCTGGACGATACCAAGGTAGTAGCGCGCCCATACCGCTCAACTTCTCTTCTCCGCAGCGCCTTCCGGTGATCACGGCGGGACGCAACCAACTGCAGCCGCCGAGTCTACTGAACATACCTACCGCGCAGCGTTTCCAAGTGACCAGGTACCAAGGCCGGAACACGCCGAGCCCCCTGGCTCATGCGGTAAGTGGTCAGAAGTTGGATTTGACAGCAGCACGGCTAACATCTAACCAGGTCGCTGCCTCCCCCGCACAAGCATCTCCAGCAAGCCTTGACAAGCCGCTCCCCAGCATTCCGGTTGGGCATGTGGTTGACCCGTCAAGTCCCCCAAAAGTCAGCCGCACTCTGATTGATGCCACCGTCGCTGGGACTCCTACTGAGGAAGAGTGGCCGACCTTGCAGCCAGAAAACATTAACATTGCTACTACCTCATTCTCGTCTGCGGTCAATCCTGTACCCAGGAATTTCAGCGTACCGCAACACCATATGGAGTCCACTCGCACACGGTCGCGCAATCAGGACACGGAAAGCCCCCTCGCTCATAAGCGATCATTCCGGGAGAAGTCAGACGCCGCGGATTTGGTCAAACCACCACAACTCCTTAGCCCTGTTCTAAGAAACACGGTTGCCGGTACACGCTCGAGGCCTCACAAGTCCGGTTCAACGAAATGGCCCCTTCTCAACATGGAGCCACTTTCCAATGACAACCTCCCGCGCTCATCAGAACAAGATGAGCAGGGGTGGGAGAAGGACGCCAGCTTCCCAGATTCACTGTACAATACTCCAAAGGCTCAGGAAAAGGGATTGACGCCACAGAGTCCAAACGTCACGCCTTGTTCGTTGAGCACAAGCGAAGCCATCTCACCTTATACGGGTTCTCCTTACGCACAGAAGATATCCGAACAGGACGCTGACCTTGGAAGTCGAGTGAAGCGTCTTTCTAATCATTCTATCAAATCTGGGTTAGGTCCAGTGCTCACGATTTCCGATGACGCAGATTCACTCTTGTTAGGAAATCTGAGCCAAGTGCCTGACATTCCGCCGATGCCAGAGGGCCAGTCGCAGAGTGTACTTGAAGAGCGCCCTGCCAGCTCTCTTTCCACAAAGATCATGCGAGAGCGGATTCCAAGTGCGCTCAGTAATACCTTCAGACGGTCACGACCAAGCACCGCCCGGTCTGATTCCACCATGGATGGGGGCTCCACTTCAGCGAAGATCGTCCCTATTCGTTCTATGCAGCCTCCCAGGAAAGCGAGTGTCGAGAGTGGCCCAAAAAATCCGTTCGTGAACGCGATTCAGAACCCAGTTGTTGCGGCCACAGTCGATCAGAAGGGCCCTGAGGAACCCGGCATTCAAAAGAAGCCCGTTGTGAGGCGAGATGGCCCGGTTGGTACATATATACTCTCGACTGGTTCTTCTCGACGTCGCGCTAGTCTCGCAAAGGTATGTAAAGCCATGAATCACGTGTCACTCCCGCACTAATTTGCTTCTTAGATACCAACGAGGGGCTCGTCCATGAGGTCCGCTTCCAATCCGATCAAGCAGGCAACACGGGTAGCCAGCGACGCATCCACTCATTCAGAGCCAGTTAAGGAAGCGCGGTCCGCCGATGAAACTCTATCCGGAGAGGCTACGCTCCAGTCGGACAAGAAGAGTGATAGTGGCTCTCGCAGTGCACCTGTCACCAGCGCCGGTATCATTAGCAAAGTTGGACCGGCCTTCTCGAACGCCCTGCAGCCCCGTCAAGCCGGTATCCCACGTCCGCTCGGACGCCAACCCCCACCGGTAGTGCCACCCACGAAGCGCAACCCAGTTTCTCGATTTGCAGGCGACAACCCATTCCATATCGACATTCCGACGTCAGCACAAGGAGCACCTTGTTTCGGATATACTAGCACTACGGTGGAAGGTGGACCGGCGGCTTTACGGACTGGCGTGAAAGGTGATGCGATTCCCAAGATTAGGCTGAAGAAGAGTTTCCGAAACCTCTTCCAGAAAAAGGACCATAAGCAGACGAAACTCCTTCCAGCCCCGAAGGAGCCGAAGAGGCGGTCACTTACCGCTCCAGGGAATAGGTTCGCTCAACATTTCAGGTCATCTGTGACTTCAAAGGGACGCGAATCAGAAGAAACGACCTATAATGATCCCGTTCACAAGGAGTTTGCCTCTCCGGAGCCCGACGCTAATGTGACCACTCGACCGGAGCCTGCAGATAAGAAGTCTACCCATCTGGGGCGCACCGTCAAGGAACCCGCTGAGTTTGGGACCGCCAATAAACAGCCTGCTGGTAAGGAAGCTGTTCGTCAGGAGCCCGACCAACAGCTTAAATCTACTTCTGATGCGGCAAAGGTCGCCACGCCGACTCGTAATACCCAAGCAATGTTCCCCAGTTCGCCCAATCTAACTATCTCGACTAACGCGGATATTTCAGCTATTGTGTCTCCAACGCGTGCGCTTGCCGACGCAGTTGTGCAGGACATCATGGATACTGTCAACGATCTGCCTGTCGACTCTCCTGAACGTGTGAGGGCCATCCAAATATCACAGGTATGTTGTACTCTTGAACTCCACTTGCTTTTGATGCAGCAACCGATACTAAAAATTATCACCAGGCTGTGGTGCAGACTGCCGAGATGGTCTTGAAGACGCGCATCGCTGCCCACAAGGCCAAACGTTACGCACGAGAGGCCGAATTGTGCTCTAATACCGCAGAGATTACTTTGAAGCGGGTGCAGGATCTCGTCCGCTCGAACCTTGATACTGCTGAATCCATTATGGATCTTATTTCTCGCTTTCCAGTGCCGAATACAGATGCAACTGGAACTATCAAAGGTACGTCGTCGACTTAGTCGAAAGTTTCTTTTCTTGTTCTTTTTTGCTTTTCTTATTGCAAGAGGCCGCCCGCCTGTCGGTAAGTCAAAGTAGACAGATGTGCAATCTTCCGAGGTTGTGAGAGCTTGGTAGTCACTTGGAGGCTTTGCAACCCTTGTACATGCTCATTGGGCTCTTTTCCTTTGCTCTTTATTGCCTCTTTCTCATCGCTCTGTACTGTGAAATGTGTAATTAGGAGAATTTGGGGGAGTTGATTTGCAGGATTGGTGGTGGATGGTTCATTTCAGATTTTGCCTGTGGGGGTTGGTCATAATGATGGGCTGCAATATGATGGGCTGCCGCGGTTATGGGAGAATGAAGTTGATGGGATGTTGCTGTTATGGGAGGATGGAGTTGGCTGGGGGTTTGTGGATGCTTGTGGGAGACGGATGTGATGATTGCTTGTGGGGGATTGATTCAATTGCTGGGCTGTGGACGGAATGGTGGGTTGTGGTTGTCGACGGAAGGTGGATTTGAAAAATTATTGCGGAGGATTGATTCGAAAAGTTGGCCTGTGGAAGATTGGCTCGACGGTCGGCCTGTGGAAGACTGTTTGGAAGATGGCCTGTGGAGGAGGACTGACTGGAAAGGTAGGTCCGTGGAAAATTGATTCGAAGGATGAAAATTGAGGGGAAGGTCGGACTGTTGGACGTAATAGATGATTGCGGTCGATGGTGTCTGGCGTGGTTACTGCATTCTGCATTACTGTTTCCAGATTGGTTTCGGCAGGAAGTGTATGATACTACCCAAGGAGTTTTGACTCCAGATTCCATAGTTTAGGTGCGCGTTCCGGAGGTTTCGACTCGACGGACAAAGCCCCTGGAAATGAAAATCGATCAATCATACCATTGCCATTATGGACAGAGACACCATTTATATTGTACAGATTCCAGTCTCGTGACGGACACTATATCATGACAAGCCTTTTCGAAAGCGCTACGTCCTCCCTCTTGGGGTATACTATGAAACCCTCCTTCGCTCTTTCTTCGCGCTCTATAGAGCGCTTGCTTATGAGTGTAGATTCCAATTGCGCTTCCCCGGGTCTCGTTTCGTCGTCTCCGGGACCATATCCCGACCTCATTACATCCCTCCCTTTCCGTCGCCTCGATATCACCTCAGACCTCTATCTCCCACCACAATAAATCTCCCTGCGAAGCCTCGTCCCACGCACATACGTCTTCCACGCCGTCCGTATTGTCAAACCCCCATCCACCTTACATCCCCCCACCAAACATGCCTCCTCCACCCCCTCCAGCCTTATTCGCAGCCTCGCCCTGCATCTTCTCGCTGACCTTGACATTGACCTCGAAGAACTTGGCGACGCAGCGATCGAGACAGACGGATTCGCCTTTGTTGAGGTCGGGCTCGCGGTACGTAGAGTCGATGCATTTTTTGCTGCAGGATTGGACGAGGCTGGGAAGTGGGGGGTTAACGTGGATCAGGTTGAGGGCAATGGAGGCGGGATTGGATGGATTGCAGAGAGGGAATGGGAAGATAAGGAGAGGGCTGGAGGGTCGGGAATGTATGGGATGGGGTTGTGGGGGAGGAGGAGTTACCGTGTGTACATGTCGGATACCATGTCGATTTCTGCTTCTGCCTGGGCAATCTTTTGCTCCGAGGTGAGTTGTGGGCGGCCGCCGAAGAGGAATGACATTTTGAGAGGGTGTGTGGAGTTGGACTGCACTTGTGTGGGCTGGCGTGCAGAGAATGAGATGTTGGATGTGAGGTTTTGGGATGTAAAGGTTGGATGGATTGACGAAATTCTGGGACTTGGGTCGCTGGGCGGTCTGTGCGCGAGCTTGCCTCCCGTCCTCGGTGGACGCCGTGACGCCTTTGAGGTTGATGAGACAAAATCATCAAGAGGAGATAGGATTCCAACCAAGTTCAATCGAAGTATTTACAACTGCATATTATTGAGTTCGGAGTTTCTGATGGAGCAAAACTAGTCAAAGTACCACTCACAAACCTAAGCTGTGCGTTTGGGAGCATACCCTTTTCGTGACGTCACACATGTACGATATAAAACCTCCCATTCAGAACCAAAGTCTGCACTAATCCAGAGCAAACTCATTTGGCCAGCATGTCTCTCAAGGGTAAGAACATCGTCATCACAGGCGCCTCAAAGGGCATCGGGGCCGCCATAGCGAAGGCCCTCGCCCACCAAGGCTGCACTCTCGTTCTCTTCTCCCGCTCCTTGGACGATCTGTCGACCCTCGCCGAAGAAATCCCAGGATCAATAAAACCGCATCTCGCCTCCGTGGACATATCCTCTTACGAGGCCATCTCCTCCGCAATACGCGCCATCGTGCCAAAAATCGGACCTATCGACATCCTAATCAACAATGCAGGTCTGGCACTGGGTGCACCGTCTGCATTTTCTGAGCTTAGAATCGAGGACATTATTGCCATGACGAACACGAACATCAACGGGCTGATGTTTACGACCTATGCGGTGTTGAACGAAGGCAAGATGCGTGAACGCGGCCGTGGGACAATCCTCAACATCACCTCGGTCACGGGTCTCGAAGTCCCACCGTTCCCGGGAGAAGCAGTGTACCATTCTTGCAAAGCCGCGCAGGAGGCTTTTACGAATGTGTTGCGTAATGAGCTCGCGGGGACGGATATTAAAGTGCTGGCGCTGAGGCCGGGGGTTGTGGCTACGCATTTTCATGAACAGAGGGTTGGATATGATGTCGGTATGTATGAGGAGTTTATGCGGGGTTATGAGCCGCTGGTCGCGGAGGACGTGGCGGAGGCAGCGGAGTTTATGTTGTGTGGGATGAGTGGTGGGCAGAGGGTTAGTGTTAAGGCGCTGGATGTTGTGCCGACGGCGCAGAGGAGCTTGCAGGTTTTTGATCGGGCGTGGAATGAGAGGAATCGGCAGTAGGGTCCGATGAGTGTGGTAGCACGCTTGGATTACTATCTCCCAGACCTCAAGCTGTCCGAGCGCACTAGGGCTCGCTCTATATAACAGGAAGCTAGATTGAAAGTATGGACTTGTTGCCTTCATTGGTGACCAATCTTGGCATAAAAAATGCTATAGTAAATGCATAATTTTCAATAGATATGCGACTGTGGTGAGTCATTAATGTTCATGAACTCATTACTGAAATATGATTGACCCATCTAGTGTCAACCGCAAGTATCATTCCAGCAAAATAATGTTCCAAGAATATCATCTATTCATGGTTAACAGAAATCTTATCTTTCAAATGATGGTAACAGTCGTCCGAACTCCACAATCGAATCGAATTGAATAGTCCCAGATACGAAAAAGCCCCATCTGCTTAAAGACCAATGGCCCTTTGCAACTCACAGGGCTCAATATCAATCCCTCCATTCCCTTGATACCGCGGAGTTTGCGAAATAAAAGAAGAGCCCATACACTTTCTTCAATGTCTTCGAGATCGTCGGGATACATGGTGCATTTCCTCTCCCCGTTTAGAGCCGTCGTGTCTGCAAATTCCCACGGGCTAGCCTCACCCCAAGCCCAACCAAAATCCAACCCGATTTTTTCAGACATCCTATCACTTTCAGTTAGCCGGCTGTGACAGTTCCGAACCGCCCGTGGAGGGGAGAGATGGTCACCTCACAAGTAACGATGTCAGCAAGCTCGATTTTGTTCCCAGGGTCTGCTTCAATCCGCCGATAGCGAATAGGGCAATATGTCGAGGCCCAGGACCAAGATGGCGCTGTGTACGCTTGTGGTCGCGTCGCTTTCCGAAGCCGGAATGGGTTTTTCTACTCCGAGCCTTCTTAGACATCATTCCCTGTTGCGGAGTTATACCACAACAGACACTAAACCAAACGTGCCTGCCACAATCCAGCAAGATATTTTCCAAGAGCCGCCGAGTATGCCTGCGCGATTCTGAGATAGCGAGCAGTGTGTCGGACAGTACGCCCATACCTCGCCAGGAATATTCCTCCAGGACGAATAGCCATGCGCCTAGATTCTCAGACACAAGTTCGTCTGTGATGATCTGTTCGGGAGAACCAGAGTGAAAAAGTATACGTTCATTCAACCCTTGGCAAAAGTCAAGCTCAGCCTCCCGCCCGCCATCCTCCACCGCGCGCCCGCGCCTTGCCATCGCATGCCATACGTATCATACGACAGAACGCGGGGCGACAAGATATCTTCTTGTAGCGTCTAATCTTGGTGGTTAACTGGCTCATTAACAACCCTGTAAATAAACTAATCATGAACTAGAATATTCCCCTCTTCCCTATTTGGACAAAGAAACGGCAGCGAGACCTGTTTTGGATCTTGTAAGAGTCTAATGCGTGGCTAAAGAAAGCCTTGCATACACCTCGCGCGATTGCGGCGGCGATAGTAGCAATAGCGTTTGCGTAGATAGAAGCTATCTTGCTAAGCTCGTGGGCTTTGTCTTTAGGACTGTCCTGCATAATGTAGAGAGCATTGACCTAGAAGTATTGCAGGCCTAGCTTTCTTATAACAAATATAGCGCCTTAGATAGTCTATAGAAGGGTGTTTATCAGTATGCCTTAGATATTGTTGTTAATTATAGATATAGTCAAAGTAATTAGCTAGGGCCCGCCCTAACAGTAACTTAAGGCAGCATAGGGTGCTATTTTGGAAGAGGTTTCATAAACCTTGATTGTTTCCTCTGTCTCCGAACTTTGGACTTAAGAAATCGAGTGGGTACATACACAGTGTTGTTCTTTGCACATTTGTCGTGGGAACTCAAACAAGCGGATAACCAGAGCCTAGCAAGTCGAAACGAGGATTCGGAGGATACAATCGAGTTTATCGGTCTCGTGCTCACAAATTTTGAGGCCGGATTCCCTGTAGCCGGATTCCCTGTAGCCTGTTTACGATGAGCCGCAATATGAGTAAAGATGGTGTCCAGGGGTCCCCTTTACTCATCCATTTAATAAGGATCTGAATAATCGACTATTCATTAGCTCCCCTAGTGGGGCGCAAGCATCAAGCTGTGCGCCTCCAACGCCATCATACTCGGTGATACTGAGACTATGAACATCATACCATTCACCCTTCGGTATGTTGCTCCATTTCACATGCAGTGAGACCAACTCGTCGTCGCTCGCAAACGTAGAAGTCGCGGAGGCGTCGGAGTCCGCTAGACACAAGGATCGCAACATGCCCTGTATAATCTCAGTACAGAGAAGACAGCCTTTGACACCGGAGTCAAAAAAACGTTGCCGGCTTGTTGAGTAGGTATAACATTCAGTGCGCTTTTCTGGATGTTGTTTGGTCTCTTTACCATCTCTTGCAGACTTTGAGATTGCCTCGATTGCTCGCCACGATAATTCGGTACAAACTGTTGCGAGAATTTGCGACTGAAACTCTTTACTGGTTTGCGTCGATGAAGATGTGGGCTTAGGGGGAAGCTTCTCCGTGGGCTGGGATGGAACGGGTGGGACCAGGCTTCCAAACACTGCTTCGCGACATGGTCCGCACAATTGGCAAGTTGTGTTCGTGGTCATTGTGACGCCCAGAATTGCGGAGATCCTAGTAAGGACTAAATCACTGATGGAGACGGTGATCTTTGCCGCTCGGGGACGACGCATGAGATGTATGGAGGTGCGTCGTAAAAAGTATAACCTCCGCGTCAAGAGAGCTATACGTGGCTGTATTAATCAATCAGGTCGACATGGGTGCATACAAGTAAACACAGACCAAGTCATTGAGGGTATGATGATTTATATCGTTTATCACTAATTCAGCACGAAGGATATAATCCTTAACTTGCGGGAGAAAATGGACCAAACGTTGGTCTCTAGACTTCGGTCTTCTCTATATACCCCGGGTGACACGATGCCCGGCATTCGCGCCCACAGCCTGCCTGAGTATGCACCCACCACCTCATACCTGTTCGAGGTAAGAGCTCCTTGCACTTGGCACATGCCAGCGATTGCGTGGTCAGCCTACGATATACCTCTTTGTCTCTTTCCTCTCTCAGTGCACACAACTTTTTGTCGTTCAGCTTGTTACAATCCCGACAAACGTATCGCGACTGGCTATGTCGATACAATCCAGAAACATAACTTGTATGCCCGTCTCTGTAGCAGGCGCACGCAAAGTGCCCACTGATGACCGGCACTAGAGCTTCACGAAAGCACTTTGAACATCGGGCTTCACAGCAGCGCATGTGAAAGCTGGTTATGCTGTCTTTGGCGTTTCTAAGTTTCAAACAGACCTGAAATCAGTCAGCTAAGATGCAGTAAATTCAAGGGAGAACTTGACTTACTTGACAGACCTGGATGCCGCAAGTCCAGCATGCAGTTTTCTTGTCGCCCTCACAGCTATAGAACCGGAGCTGTCGGTCCTCGGCGCTGTCTTCGAGGCTAGGGAATATCGCGGCACGTACTCTCTTTGACACCAGGCTCAGGTTCACAAGATCCACGTAATGGAGTTGACCGGCAATCAGCTGGAGTATATCGTAAGGCTCGCTTGCGAGCAGTAACTGGGCCAGCTTCTCATCCGTTGTTTTGGACTTGCGAAGGTACCGTGGAAGATGGATCCCCATTGTAATCACCTTCGATGTGGCGAAAGAGGTCTTGTTCCAAGTCCACCTCCCGGCTAATCGGAGCCGATACCGGAAGGAAGTTCGCATGCTCTCCGGGAGCAAGTTGTAAAAAGGAGTAAGAAATTGCAGCAAAGTCTCCCACAGGATAACCAGCGGAAAGCTGATGCAGCTCAACACTCCCCTGATCGGATTATGTCGACGCTGAGTGATTCCGGAAGAGTACCCCGAATCTTCGGAGAAGAAAATCCCAGCGAAGAGATTGAAGAACGCAGAGAAGAAATACAGAATTCTGATCCCCAATTAACATCTCACATTCGCAAAAGAGAGATCGTATACCTACGTGATGACGAGTGCCATGTACCATTTCGCGAGAAACCTATTGCAAATCGACTTCCCCAAATCAGTATTAGTCATGTTGATCATTCCCGCGCGGTCGAAAAAGAGCAGGTGCGGGTCCGCCGTAGCATTCGCATGCACGGTAGCACATCGCGGACGTGTGAGGCTGACAAATGTGGACTCGATATACAGCGCGTACGACAAGCACGACACGATTGCTGCATCCACAATACCAAAATACAGTAATTTCCTGTTTGAAGCCATAATAGTTGGGATCCAAAAGATGAAGTTCCAGGCTACTGCAACGCATGCCTTGTAAACACTGTCAGTATTATGTCTACGTCAAATCAGAGCTCGGTTATAGCAGCTTACCCCCGGTCCTGAGAGTCCTTCTGCGGTCAAAATCTTGTGCTTGTTATATGGAGGTGCGAGGAGAATTTGAGCATGCTTTTGGACGTAGGTGTAGTTCGCGGTGCCGAATATTGCCAGCATGAATAATGGCAGGTGGCACAGGAAGCGCACGCCTGCGGAAACGGCGCCGCCGCTCCCCATAGTGTCGTTATGAGATTAGTGAAGTGAAATGTATGGCGAGACCGACAATTTTCGTGTCTTGGGACAACGCAGGACATCCTGCCGCTTAATGAACGAGGAAACTGTCATGGCTAGGCTGCGGCGTCGTGTTCCAGGTGTGGAGACAGGTGAGGCTGAACACAGCCTCGCAATAGCGTCTGGGCAGTTTCGCAAGGCTAGACGAGGCACCAGGGGTTTGATTGGATATGCCTTATACGATCTTAGCCCTGTTTCTCATACTGGGCTTAGCGGCTCCTTGAACTGATTTACGATATTTCCAACATGAAAATCTGATGACCTTGTTCTGTAAACAGTATCTGTCCATATTTCCTAGTCTAGCTTACGTGCTTCGACACATTCAACACAGTACAGTTCTCCTCTCATATACGTCCTGTTTGTATTTGGCTCTGACTCCATAACCACCCGCGCGTACAGAAATGCTAGAAAGATAAAATCAACAAGACTAATTAGCCTCCTCCGCAACCACCACCACACCCACCTCCTCCGCACCCAGCGCCTCCACATCCAGCACCCCCACAGCCTGATGCAGCTCCACATCCCGTTCCACAGTTACCTCCCGAGTTCCCGCCGTCGCCAGTTCCGCCGCTAAAGCCGGCATCCATGGCGGCTCCCATTCCCGCCAGAGCCAGAATACTGCTCAAACTCTGCCCCTTGTACAGATTTGGCGCATACTCCACATCCGGAAGCTTTACCCTGCCATCACGCAGTAATTCGTACTCAGCAATCTGGTCCTCGAGCTTCAAATGTGCCCAGGACGCAATGAAGTAGTGCTGATACTTGCCCTGGTCGTAGTAATGGCTAAATGGTTGTGCGCGATGGATACCTCCGAGTTTGAGTCGGTCTAGAGCGGGGTCTTTCTGTTTGTGCAACCATTGTGTGCGCTGACGGAAGTTCGCGTTGCGAGCCATGGCGACTGCGACGAGTGACAGCTTTTCTTGCGCACAGAGAGCGAGCAGCCTATTCTCCATCCAGTCTTTGTCGCTCATAACTGTTCGCCCATTACCAGGGGGGTAGTTCCATCGATCACGAGTCAAGTGAAGACTGATAATGTTCCAAGAGTCGAATGGAAAAGCCCAGACATGCTTGGAAAGGTTGCAGTCGCCGCAAGTGACGGGATAACGTCGAAACGCTTCTGTGCAATCCCAGCCAAATAGTTCCGAGTAGGGGTATAGAGGCTTGCCGAAGCAAGCCCAGTCGTACCAATACTCTTGCAGTGTATCAATAATGTCAGCGTCATCGTGCCGGCCGTAGCGGAAACGGAGCAGGTATTCCTCTGTCAATCCGTTCGGAACATCGAATCTGGACTTGATGATAGGCTTGTTGTAACCAGCCGGGCGGGTGACAAAGCTGAGAAGATAGAGCGGAATATTCGAAGGGGAAGGTGGCGCAATCAGTGGACTAAAAGTGCTGAGAGACATGAGAGCATCAGCAAAATTCTGGCAGTTGTTGTTGCTGATAGACCAAGCGAGCTTCGTGGAGGGTTTGAGTAGTTGTGACGCGATGCTCTCCAGGTAGATGGCAAGCGAAGGTGCCAATAACATCCGTAAATCGCTCAGAATTGGGGTCAAGAGCTTTTTGAGCCATTCCTTCCTCTTATCGGTTTTCAGGCCAGGGTCATCGAATGCATTTTTGCTGGCGGAGATCAGGGAGTCAACAAGCCTGTCCTCGAGAGTCCGTTCCAAGATTCCAGTAAAAGGCGTGCCAACGACTTGTTTCACAACAGATTTGAATCGTTTGGTATTTCTTGGTCTCTTCTGATGCCATAGTTCACGAGTGGTGCCATCAACCAGAGCCAATGCCTTTGACTTGTCGATGGAAACCACGTCATGGAACATGGGGGGGTTGCGGAGACTAATGACAGCCTTATCTTCGTCGCTGTTGACGTCAGTATACGCTGATATTGGGCGCTTCTATGGATAATACTTGGGGCAAACGACTTGATACGACGCATATGGGTTGATGTACTGTCATAGTGTTGCTCTGGGAAAGGAATAACAACTTACTTCCGAACACCATTTTCGATGAGGAGTGGGCCCACTCGAAGAGCTATATGTACGTTGCCAAAGGGATACCGCTCTGCAAACTCTCTAAGGAAAAACGGTATGTCCTCATCAGCTTCAGCTTCTTCGAGTGCAATGGCAGTTCCAGTCGCCGCATCTCTGTGAATTTATTAACTAGCGTCACTCTTAAGGAAAAAAGTACTAGCCTGTCCGGTCCGTGCTGGCTCTCTTTCTCTACGGTCTTGGGTCGATGGTCACTCTGGAGAACCCGGACAGTTTGGGCATGAGTGGATTTCTCCTTTTTGTCTTGTCCTTTAGATTTGGGCCTCGCCGTGATGGTCCGCATGCCGTCATACTTGGCTTCGGCAACGATCTCGCCGAGTTTCAGCAGACCACATTCCACTTTCCCTGCACCATGCTTGCGATGCTCAGCTTTTTTATCCACAGGAAATAGACTCAAACTTCGGCCTTGTGAGTCATGATGTGGAACTTCTTCACACATGCAGATCTTGCGGCCAACCCGCGGGTTGATGATATCGTTCAGTATGCAGTGCTTGTATGTCTTGAAGAAGCCCGGCTTGCCGACAAATTCCTTCAGATAACAGTCTTCGCAGACCTGATCTTTTATTTCTTTCTCCGTACGGCAGTACATACTTCCTCGGATTATCATGTCGCAATTGGTGCAGCGGCTCGGTGACAGCACGGGAAGACCGGTCGCAGAGAACTTTTCCAGCTTCAATTGTGGTACAGCTGGTCTCTTCCAAAATGATAAGCGATTTAGTGGAGGGCGGTGCTCGACCATTTTCTCGATATCCAGCAATCCCAGCGCACGCATCAGTGATCTGGTCCGACGTCTGATGATTGGCTCTTGAGCTTCGCGCTCCGCGATTGCTTCGACATCTTTGCGAATCTCTTGTTTGAGCTTTGTGGTTTTTTGTTCTGCAGCTTTCTCTCGGGCGCTTCGAGCGAGAGCCTCGGTATAGGAAAAAGGCTCGTTGGTGCTCTTCTTGAACGAAGCGACCTGTTCTGCGAAACTCCTGCTGTCCTCGCTGATTTGGTCGATGAATGTGTCAAAGCCATGGATGAAGCTGTCTTCTTCGTCGTCAAGCTCTACCTTGCTGTTCTCGGGTCGCTGCCAGGCTCTGAGAGCAATAAGTACGGATTCCAGTTCTTGTTCAACCCCAGCCCAGTACAGTTCCTCGAGCGCCTTCAGAAGATGGTGTTGGGCTTCACCTATGCGTTGCCAGGTCGGGGTTTCGGATTGGGCGCTAGCCGACCTAGGAGAGGATGCCGCGATCTTGCCGGCATGCCGAAAAGGGCGAAGCTTCGAAAAAATAAGGGTCGACATCACAAATTCATCCCATAAAGGATATCAACATCAAAGGGTAAGTTGTTTGCTCTGCGGCTCGTCTTTAACATCAGAGGTCGAGTAAAGGCGAAACGCCTTCGCTGGATTGGCAGCGCCTCCCCTCGTATACCCTAGTTATGCCCACCGGTGAGGCTAAGACTTGCATAGATCACGAGGCTGAGCTCGTGTTACCCCACGCTCGCGCCATCCCATCAGGCAGCATGACACCAAGGCGTGAAGCCTCGAAGGTTATATCGAGGGATATCAACAGCCCCCTTTCGAGCAGAGATGGCTTTCTCCACCCCAAAAACGACGACGTCGCTTCATCAATGGAGCAAGCAATACATACGGCACCAAGAGGGCGTTCGAAACGTACTTTACAATAAACCTCCAACCTTCCAAAGGGCTTCTGTGGTGGAACAGAATCCCAAGATACCCTCACCGAGCCTCTTTTCCTCCGACACAGGATCCCTTCACAACCAACCTCTAGCTCTCCCAACTGTAGCCGAATGTGCAATTCACCTCGAGCTTCTTCAAACATTCCAGCATCTCCGACTTAGCATTATCTCATCAGAGAAATTAGACACACTATTAGGTATCGAACTCAATCGCCGCACCGTCTTCCGCAAAGTCAGCAAAGGTTATCAGAGGTACGAGCATGAAGAAGTCCAGCTCCGGGATATGACCTTTGATGAACGTCGGCAGACTAAATGGTCTCTTTTCCTTTCCTTGGCAGCTACACGGTTCTTAGTCTGGGTTGAATTGATTGAGAAAGATCGGTCAGAGGAGATTCCTCTGCCTCCGCTTGGTATGTTGAAACCGATCGATTCCCCATAAACCTACTAAGACGGGTAGACATTCTTATGGTCTGGCACTCGCTCCTGTTGAATCCAAAGTGGTTTCTATCACTGAAGTATGTGAAGCTTTCGCGAACACCATTTCCATGGGATCGAATTGTAAGACCTCTCCTCTCCTGTATCCAGCGTTGGAACGATGTTGGCCCAAGTACACAAGAATCATTTCGTTTCGCCAACACACCAAGCTACTAACGTCAAATCATATTGGGAACTCCGATACTCATGGCACTTTTCATGCTTTCCATGGCCATGGCGCAAAATATTAAGTTAGAAAACTACGTCCAGTGCTGACTTCCTACTTCAGCACCAAGCCATCGACTCCGACAAAAGTAATTGGCCCATGGAGCTCCCCCATCGCTCCCAATTCCACGAAACGACAGGAGCCCACCCGGATCTACTGACATGGCTAACGATGACCGTACGATCCGAGCCGGCCCTGGAGCTTCTTAAGCAACACGATACACTTGTCGAGGGCGCCACTCAAAAAGGTATCAACAAAGCGGACCTCGGCTCTCTCTTGCAACAAGACGTCCTTAGTACTTCAGAGCGGTTGCTTCTCCAGACCCTACAGTCCGCCCTCTCCGACGATCCCACGATCATGGATCTCGTCGCGGCCGTCACGCGGCAGTCCGCTTTTGTTGAGAAAATGGATCGTCAATTATGGATCCGAAGCCCAGCTGTCGAGGGGACTTTGCGGCGGGCGCTCCAGCGCTATGAGCGTTTCCTGAAGTTGTTCAAAATGTACCCACGGAAGATGCTCGTGCCGACGCTGGATATCGATATCGCTTGGCACACACACCAATGCTCGCCGGCGCAGTACATGGAGGCTACCAAGACGATCGCCGGTCGCTTCGTTGACCATGACGACAAACTTGGGAGCGATAAGCTGGACGTTGGCTTGGAGAATACGATAAGTCTGTACTGGATCCGGTTTGCGGAAGAGTACGAGTACTGTCTATGTTGGGATTGCGAGGCTTTGAAGTCTGCTATAGATGGGAAAGAGGTTGAAGACATCGATGCTCGGGCAGTCGCGAAACAGGTGGAATTGGACGTTACATACCACCGTGCAGTAGAGATTGCGAGGAGAGGGGAGCAGAAATTGTTGCCGTTGCCGACTGCGGAAGTCCGCTTCGACTAGTTAACAAGTAAATATACAGAAGAAACACATTGCCAGGGTGATAGGTGGACGGGGTATCTTTTAAATGATATTGGGATGAGTACGTGAATAGGGTAATTATCTGGCCTGAATATCATCAACTCCATCCACCATGCTCGCTTAACGCTCCATTTTCAATCTGCGCCATTCTCTTCTGATACTCTATCCTTCCATGTACAGAGAGCCTACAAAACATCACCTGAGCTAAGCTCTCCGGTGTCAACTTCCACGCACTAAGACGCAGGCAAGTGTTTCCCTGCGCATCAGTCCCGATCTCGAACCCTGGAATCTCTTTCCGCAACACAACAACGGCGCCGACATGTTGGAGTTGTTGGGGAGGCAACGCCCACACCGCCGAAGATGGCGCTTCATCGACGTGCTGGTAGAGTTGGATCAAGGAACGGAAATACGTGCTGTCTGCTCTGGTCACAAAGTCAAACTCGTTCATGATGTTGATCACGTTGTCTTGGATAGCGATCTGATTGAGGGTGTTTTCATCCTGTCGGGATATAGCCTTTGCGACGGGCGGACAGCCGAATGTGATGCAAGTGAACGCGGCGTTGGGATCTAAAGAAGGGCATCAACATAGGGAGTTGGTATGAGGCTTATAGACGGCACTCACATCTTTTCGCAAACCTGGACCGGAAGGCGAGATAAAGGAGTGTGGCAGTTGCCCCACCAGCTGAATGACCTGTGAAGAGCAGTGTAGTCGACGGTGTATCGCGTAGTCTCTGCTCAATTTGGCCAGAGAGAAGCGGCAACAGTCGAAGCGCGGAATTTAAAAACCCTGCATGGGCATTTATTCTTATCGATTCGTCAGGCTGTGGGCAGCATTAGCCCTTGCAAGGTGCGGGTGAGAGTGGTACTCACGAATAGATCGCCTCCCAACCTAGGATCCCCATTCAGATTGACAATGTGATCTAGCTTCGTTGCCGAGCCTCGAACAGCGATGGTAAGATAAGGGGCAGGCCGGGAATTATCTGACGCTTCGGGCTCTGGAGTGTACGTAGTGAATGTTGTGGCTTTGGCACTGCCGAGTGAAGAGGCGGGAAGAGACCATTCCACATTCAATCTTGTCCCAGCATGTTCAAGATCTCGCTGTAAGTCTGTGCCATGATCATAGACGTTTGCAGCGCAGGCCCATGCGAGTGCAATTAGTGATGCTTCTTGTCGATTGCTGGGAGAAGTTAGCTGACAATCCATCAAAAGGAGTTTAGAAGCTTCTCGTACCATGACCATGGTTCCTTCGATTCGCAAAAGTCAAGAGACGAGTTTGCAAACTGGCTAGCGCGATCATCGAGCCGTTGGAGCTGCGTGTTCAATGCACCCCGGGTATCATCTGCGGCCCGGTCAGCTAGGAAGGGTGAAGTGTGGAGCAGGTCGGTATACCCCCAATCACAATATCTTCGAATGCGGAGTTCATACCCTCCAAAACCTCAGCACTGGCCTGAGAAGCACCTTCGAAGTTATCCGACGCCGTGATGCCTGACACTGGAGCTCCGCCTGAGGCTCGCAAGTTGGTAGTCGCTGAGCTGCGGATGGATTTATGCGTAAGAGCACGGACTATTGCCTTCATAGTCGCGATTCCGACCAACACCGGTCAATGTGGAGCGTGATGGTGCAAATCTTCTGATATTATGGTACGTGGAGACTGGTACCAAATTAGGCAGAAGCCGGAGGGAGACATTGAAGCTTGTTAAAGGGTGAGAGACGATTGTGGCTGTGCTGTGGCTGTGCGGCATCCCTTTTCCAGATCCGGCCGAAAAATTTCAGCCTCAACATCACGATCAATGGGTGCATGATTGTAGAATTGACCCATCAATAGAGGAGCGTGGGATGCAATAGATTGCCGAGGTCGCGTTTCGTATGAAGGAGCACTTGGACAGGACACATCACCATGGTCAAGGCCGGGCGTAGTGCGGGACTAAGGACTTGGCAAGGTTGGTCAACGCTACAATTGACTAGACGAATATATCGGGTCTATGTGAACTGTGCTGAATGTTTCCAGTTATTCTCTGAAGATTGCTTGTTTACCCACTGATAGCAATCCTCATCCTCGAACCAAACCGGATCTAGGGAACAGGCGAAGTGACCTCTCCCAGGATCTCAGAAACCACGGATCAGGACTTGGCTACATCCTTCAACCATATATTCATACCCCGGCCCCACTGACCCAAATCATACTTCATTTGCAATATTCCTTAATCCGAAAAATTCTCTAGAGATATAATGTTGCAATGAACCCATCATGCCCTCGAAGGCAGCTCGGTCAAACTAGATAGGCAGACAAGACTTATATCAGAGTGTTCTTTTCAGATTGCTTTTCTTGACATCAAGTAGCAAAAGCAGAATGAAGAACAGTATGATACGAGACGATCGGTTGAACTTACGAGCTCGACCACACCTTGTGGTTCTCACTCGCGGCAGATAGCAACGTAAAGATCTATTTATATGGGCCGCTCCTGGGGGATTTTTCCGTCTCGACTCTTTGCATATCAATTCTGGCAAGCTCCTGAAAATTATACTGCTTCTTCTCCTCGAACAAAGCAAAATGCATTCCAATTACATTGCACTCGCCACTATTCTCGCCTTCGGTTTAGTAAGGACTCCTCAATTATTCCACTTCATAGCTGGCCTAAAGTAGTCATATTGATCAGACTCTCGGATCCACCATCCCGAACCTCCAAACCCGCGAACTTTCCAGCCCAATCGCGGGTTACAAAATCGAGCCACTGCAATGGGAAGTCCAGACCACGCCAGGGGGCCCAAATATAACTGTCTCCGGGACCGTGGAAGAGATGCATGCCCAACTCCTCGAAATCAATTCCAACTACGAGGCAGAATTTGCCAAAGTGGAGCGGCGCACTTCCGATATCGATTCAATGCAGAATTTGCACAAGCGGAATGGCCTCAGATGCCGCGACTTCGCACTCGCTCTACTCCAAGCAAATGTTGGCGGTTTCAATTATGTGAGAGGTATACTTGGACAACCGACGAATGGACCTAGGTCGGGGGCGTGTTCGCGCTTTGGCTGCTTGTATAATTTCGGGGATATGGTGGTGCAATGATGTAAGATCTCCCATGCCTGTCCAGTTTCTCGTCAATTTTATGTATCTATTGACGTCCGGCTAACACTATTAGTCATACGTAGCACACTTACAGGTCTTCTCTGAACACGTTCGACCAGATTGCCAATAGCGCCTCTTTCATGGCTTATAGGTGTGTGGATCAGGATCTGAGATAGTGTAAGCAGCCAGAGCTCCGCCACATGACTACGGTCCTATGACTAAGCTCGATCAACTACTACAAGAGCCTCTGATTTGTACACTACACATACACATGAAGGACACATACATGAGCCACACAATATACACACGAGAACCCTCAATTCACCCATCATATCTGCTCTCTATCTCCAGTGACACCTGGCTCCCACCTGCTTACAGATAGACTTCAAGTCATAATGTTGAAAGGGACTATTAGAATACGATAACTACTGGTAAGGATGCCTGCTAGTATGAGGATTTACATAATGTCTTTTGTTTTTGTTAGGCGGCGTGAAGTAGGCCATATTTCCGGATCATTGGTTTTGCCAAATTTGTTTACATTTACTCGCTTAAACCTTCTCTTTCCAACGTCTCAAATCTCTCTCAAATCAAGTCTTGTAAGCAGGTGGGGGCCAGGTGTCACTGGAGATAGAGAGCAGATATGGTGGGTGAATTGAGGGTTCTCGTGTGTATTGTGTGTAGCTCATGTATGTGTCCTTATGTGTATGTGTAGTGTACAAATCAGAGGCTCTTATAGTAGTTGATCGAGCTTAGTCATAGGACCGTAGTCATGTGACGGAGCTCTGGCTGCTTACAAGTCTTTTTATGTGGGCGGACGGTTTAAATGAAACTCGGTGCCTTCTTAGCTATAGTACGTCAAAATACATGAATATATTATAGCATTATGTTATTTCATTGCTCTTCGAATATTGCAACGGGATACGCAACCCAACCTGTATATTGAATATAGCGATGCTATCGTTCGAGTTCCTTGCGGAGACGTGTAGCGACAAGACTATGCCCCCATTGTACTGCTAGATACTGCGCTTTCTCGAGATATTGCGGCTCAATCTTCTCTTGAAGAAAACGCTCTACAACAGCAAGATGGCCCTCTGGCATTGCCAAAACCAGTTCTGGTCCGAAGTCATCAGGTGTCCATTGCTGAAGCACCCGCTCTACAAGAGCAAGAGAACCCATTCCTGCTGCTCCCCGCAGAAGCGCTTTCCCGGTTTGTTCCGTACAGTTAACCTCAGCTCCATGCCGGAGTAGCAGTTCTACAGTATCAGCACGGCTAAGTACTAGTGCTCTATGCAGGGGCGTTTCCATTCCAGATCCGGAGTTAATGTCGGCCCCCTTCTCGATCAGCAATTCTGAAATCGCTGCATAACCAGATCCCGCTGCTATGCACAGCGCCGACTCTCCAGAAGACCATTGTGGACTGACATTAGCGCCCTCCTGAAGCAGTCGCTCAACGACAGCAAGATGGCCCCCTGCTACTGCTCCGAGAAGTGGTGTTTCCTCATCATTGCCCTCCTCAAAATCTGCCCCCTTCTGGAGCAGTAGCTCCACAACAGCAAGATGGCCACCCACTGCTGCTTTGTGCAGCGCAGTGTCTCCACCCGCATCTTTGAAGTTGGGATTAAATCCTTTCTGAAGCAGACGCTCTACCAGAGCGAGATGGCCCTGCCCGGCTGCTATAGGGAGTAGGGTTCTTCTATATTGGGTATCTATTGACCCTATTTGCGACTCCAGGCGAAGTAGTAGGTCCACAACTCCAATTCGTCCCTCATAACAAGCCTCGGTCAAATGGCTGCGAAGTTCTTGTAACGTGGGCCGCCGCGTAGACCAACAATACGTATATGATTTTCCGGCGTGCGGTTCCAGTATCATCCCTAGGGTCCTTAGATTGGATGTTTTACACGCAGAAGTGAACAACTTTAGACCTTCGCCGTTAGACCAAAGTTGGGTCCAGTACCCTACCTCTTGGGATGAGACAGTAATACTATAAATGGGCAAGTGAGCCTCCATAACTGACCAGAGAAATACTCCGTAATGAGGTAAATATCCTGGATCAGCGTGCGAGCTCCAAGGCTTCCATTCCGAAGGGAAAAGGGTCCCAAGTACGAAACTTTTCAAGGCTCTGACACGTTTCAGGTCTTCCGACTCAATGTATCGGGCGTGGGCGTGCCAGTAAGTCTTGCAATATCCTAGAAGAACAAAGGAAGGGTCCGTCGACGCGGTCTGACTTGAGCTCATCTCGGATCTCAGTGCGTGGACCAAGTCAAAATGCTTTGTTGCGCGCCCGGATTTGTTGCTTAGTAATGGACGCAGTGCCCATGGTCGGAATGTTTGTGGGGCGATACCTGTCAACAGCCATGCAGGTTGGTTTAGTATATGTGCATTCGATGTGTCCGAAGTCCTTGCCAGGGCTTTCTGGAAATCTGTGAAGGACATATAGGTCAAGCAGACATCGAACAGATATCGTTCCACTTCACCTTCGTCGATTCTGAAGTCGCTAGCTTCGTATGCAATCGAACTGCCGGACAGGAAGGTCAAGACCGTGTGATGAGCCAAGGAGATAGTTTCGTTGGCCGCGTCGAATTTGACGAGATTGCCGCACATTCTACAAAGCTTTGCTGGGCTGAGTTTGAAGGATGACCTTCTCCAGGACTTCTGGTCTGCGGTGATTGAAATTGCTTCTTCGAGCTCGCCGACGTTTAGTGGTCTTTGACTACAGACGACCCATTGTAAAGCCTTGTTCGCCCGCTCTACCATCTCGACGCCTGCTTTCAAAAGCTTGATCAGTGCGAGGGTATATAGATCGGCGACCGTCCGGGGCGGCTTCTCGAAAAGGTCTGGAATACTCTCTGGTGTCCCATCTTCCTCGCAGGCTTCGACAATAGCCACGAAGAGGTGCTCAACCCAGAGAAACCTGCTATAAGATCAGAATAGATTAAAATACACCTTGGTTCGACCTACATTTCTTCGGCACCGGATAGTAGCACTTTCTTGACTTGATCGAGCTGAGAAGGCGAACAGACAGACAATTCTTGATCTAAGTGCTCGGCAATCTTCGCCTCAACAAACACTTCTATGTCACCTTCTAGGTGTTCTGGTCGAATCTGTAGAGTGTAGCAAGAATCGAGAATCTTCGACATGTCGATATCAGGGTGAGAAAATGCGAGTATTCGAAGCCCGTTCAACTTTTGAAGTCTTATGAGAAAGGAATTGACTTCTCTCTGGTCGCTCTTCGGTGCTTCATCAAGACCGTCCAGCACAACGTAAGTGTTCTTGAACTTGGAGAAGATATCTATGACGGCGTCTTTGAGCTCTCTGGGGTCAGGCTCAGTCTGCTTGGTGTGGTCATCGAAGAGTCCTTCTAAGCGTCTGCACGCGCTGGGATCCAGCCGTTCGAGCTTGATTGCCTGATGCAAGATACATCTCAGGAACGTGGACGAATTAAGTGACTTCTTGTTCGACGAGTCAAAGAAATAATAAACGACAAGCGTCGCGTCTTTGCCGAATGACGCCCTTTTCAAATAATCGATGACGAAACCCCTATGGAGTGTTAGAGAACGGTCATACAAAGTGAAATAGCAACCATAGAGGTTTCATACATTAGAACGGTCTTCCCAGAGCCCGCTAATAGTAGCGACAGTTAGTGTAGTGCATATTAAGGCAATGAGAGGGTCGGGTAGGAAATTTACTTACGAATCCCGTAACACCAAAAATGGCTAATTTTTGACTCGTCAGTCCAATCATGAAACTCTTGTCTGTCGATAAACCAATGACAAGTGCCTTCACATCTGGAATATCGGACACGTCGCAGAGTGTTGGCGTAATCGTAGTTTGGAATTCGTTGTAGCAATCTGATCCTCTGTCGTGCTGTACCACCCATATTAGTCTATCCAGGAAGTTTCCTCCGTAAATTGAGGCCCCATGGCTTACCTTCCTGGTTTATGATCTCCTGATTCCGTCGATCTTGGATTTCTTTTGAGTCGAGCGCCACCTGGGTTCTGAATTGGCTATTTTCTGTCATGTAACTCATCTGTTTCTGGCGCATCATTCTGTTTTCCTCAATTTCAGTTATCAACAAACGGCGGAATCCGTGCGCTGCCTGCTCAGAAGCAAGTTTCAACTCTTCTGTGACTTCGTTCTTGGCTTCGCTGAGATTTTCCTCAATCTCTTTGAAGTCTACTTTGAAAGACTTCCATATCGACTTCGAGAATCGTTTGATTCCTGAGAGCGTGAGCGACAGTTTTGAGGCTGGATGTGGTGATGTGCTCCAAGGGTTTACTCTCACCTTTCTCTTGAACAACGCCGAGTGACTTTGTACAAAAGACCACCACAACAGCGTAGACCTCTGAAAGAGCCTGTTGTAGCCTGGGCGAGTCCGGGAAAAGTTGTTCATACTCAGCTAATCGAGGACAGTAGGTGCTCAGCTGAGCAACACGTTCCGACAGCTTCTCAAAGTATTCTGCGAAATTCGCTGATATCTGGTCACCGAATGCGCCTGTAAGCGAGTGTAAGAAAGGAGTGAGACGCAGCACATACAAGAAGGACCAGTTTGATGCTACCCCAGACCAGGGCCGCAATCTGGTTCGGTCCTGCACATGTGTTGACAATCGAACAATACTGCTGTATGCAGCCGAGAAGTCCCTGAAGTCGAGATGCAAATATGCGACTCTTTCGACTTGCGTTTGCCGTTACAATACTGTCCATAAGCTCGACGACATCTTCTGCGTTGGGCGTTCTGCTCGAGAACGAGACGAGCTGTGCGTCCTGGCTCGAGGAGAGCAGGCTACGGAACTTGGTTATGGCCACTTCCAAGTCAGGCTGAGCCCTACCAGCCGTAAATGATTTGCTCTGAAAATTCTGGAGAGAATTAACTTACATCAGCGTACGAATGAAATTGGCGATCTATTTCAACGTTGTTCTGGTATGCACTTGGAGAATCTTGTCAAAATATGTCGGCAGAACGTCCTTCTGAGTATGAAGTTTTCCACGGGTCGAAGTCCCGAGCAAGTGGGGGCACATTGCATGAGTCTGCCTTGCACCTGCAACTGCGAGGGGTAACGAAAATTGACCTATCATACGCAAGCGAAGCTTAATGCACCTAGAGCTTCACATCTCCTCGCAAACTTCCCTATTATACCGTTCTTTTGATAGCCCTACTTCTATGCGGGCGATAATTTGTAGCCGTTTCTTTTTTTTAAACAAAGTTCAGGCAGACACCTTTTGTTTATATGTCTCCAAAGTCGTGCGAAGATAAATGTGTTCGTTGAAAGGTAAAATTATTTACTAATCTCACAGATCTGAAGACTTTTCAACGATGGAACTACAATACAAATCACCTTGATAGACATATTCATCCCACGATGAAGTTCAGGGACTACAAGATCGAAGATTCGCCCAACAAATCTTCCTTCCCATGCTGTGAAGCACACACTGTGTATGCAAGTTGACGTGTCGTACGGGCTCCTCTTCAGCTGAGGTACACAGCCCATGTGGCGATCCAAGCGCAGAACCGGTGAGTGAGCGCGGGCGGCCTCCCTATTAAGTGAGCCTTAGAAGGCACGGCAGGTGTTCAATTGCTTCCTGATCTCAGCCTTCTTTCCAATAATTCCGCTTCTTCTGTCCGATTTCTCGCGATGGGAACATTCCAGGACTGTGCTGACGAATTGGCTGTGTATCCTCAACACAAGAGTTGGACGCATCCGCCTCGTGCTCAGACAGGTAATTCGGGACTGCATCCATCCCTGCACGAATCTTTTCCGCTACTGTAGATTGAACAGTAAAATTCTGTGGGGTTTTGAGATGACAGTGACAGTAAGAAGAAGAGTGGTAGACGAGTCCACCGTCGTCCACGAGATATCAGGCTTGACTTTGAACAAAGAAACGTTGGACAAAATACCAAGCGACAATCGGGTACACGAGAGACTGCGCGCCTCCTTTCCAAACCTAGATATCGAAGACGAGGACTTCATTACAGCGAAGACATCCAAAACGTTGTTTTCAGCCACGTCGAAGACCACTTACCATACCGCGCCTTCAGGGACTATACCCAAGCCTGAATCACTGTCAAACAGGCTCCCAGAGTGAGTCGAACACTTCCAACCAATCATTAATTCTACGCTGACTCGTATTAATCGGTAGAGACCACGAGTATGCGAAGCTTCTCGAATCCAAAAATCTCTGGCCTGTTGATGGTACAGCTGAAAAAGACTGGTCAAACCGCGGTCAACATGCAGAGTTCTTGAAGTCCGAAAGAAACCTTCTGAACGCAATCCTTGAAGTTCGAGATATTCTTGGGAGTACCAGAACTGCTGTAGTTCAAAGTGTCCTATGCAAGCGCATACTCCTAGCCCGGAAGACAATCCAATGCAACAGGAGATTTACCAAGGAACAAGCGATTGAAGAAGTCGCTCATTTGACTCGACTCCAACACTCGCACATACTCCAGGTTATCGGGACCTACACTATGGACACAACCATCTCTATTTTACTGTATCCTGTCGCCGACTATAATCTTTCCGCCTTCTTAGATCGCTTAACTCCCGACCTGCTTGGTATTGAGGAATGGAACCGACGCAAATTCTTTCTGCGCCGCTCGTTCGGTTGCTTATCATATACTGTGTGCTATATACACCAGAAACTGGTGAAGCATATGGATATCAAGCCCCAAAATGTCTTGGTTCGGCATATCCAAGGGACAGATGGTTATAGAATATACATCGCCGACTTCGGGATCGCCAGGTCGTACCAGACCTTGGAAGAGTCTGACACCGAAGGTTACACTCTATTCACCAGAAAGTATTCGGCCCCGGAGGTTGTGGATAAGGCCACAAGAGGACTGGGAGCCGACGTTTTCTCGCTGGGATGCGTTTTCCTGGAGATCGCTGCAGCATTAGCTCGTGCATGGTCCTCTCTCTCCACTGTTTCATTGGATAGGGCCGAAAGCGAATGGGACCGTATATGTCACCTGGACGATCTCCTGAAGTCCAATGAGTACGACGACTCTTCGTACCAGGCCAACATTGAACCACTTCAGATCCTTTTCAATGCATTGCAAACCGAAGATCGGAGGCCATGCGACGACCTACAGCATATTTGGAAGATCATATCTCAGATGATGACAGTGAGACCAGAAGAACGCCCATCTTCAGCGGTTGTGGCAAAATGGTTGGTGCATCATCGTGGTGGGTGCTGTAGAGCAGTGTCAGAGCCACTAGAGGCCGCCAAGCGATTCTAGTGAGCGCCATAAACAATGGATCAATGGTCTTATCAATGGAGCCGCAAACGGCCATGAGTGACGCATGCCAGTGAGCTCAGCATGTACCAGTAAGAAGAGAGGTGCAGGTCCACCAGTTCAGATATATCAATATGCTTCTCCCATTCAAAGCTCACGCCTACCCCTATATGATATGCATGCATGATTTACATGAGATGCACCTATGCACACCGCCGCTATGCAATTTGTAAGGACACCCAACAAGAAAAAATGCGCAACAAAGACTAAGAATAAACAAGAAGGAGACGAGATTACAAGACGAAGAGAGCGATTTCTTATGAAGCATGCAAAATTATGCGCAAACTACCTTTCCCACCGACCCATCTTCCGCACTCACTAGAGTCCCAGAGCAAACGTGTTAGTAAGATTTGTATTTCTGCAGAGCAATCAGTTTGCGTCCATAGATAGTGTGTATGGTATGGGGAGAGCAAACTTACATCCTCAATTTTCCTCTTACTGTCCTTATCAAGCGCATTCCCAACTCCGAGTAAGGCATTCGAAACTGCCTTCGTCGCACCTAGTGCTGGGCGCAAGATCACCGTAGGTGCCCTCCTCGCAATTGCCTTCGCCATGCCGATGCCAGTGCCTTCTTCCATGACTTCAGCCGGAATCGCAATAATCGCATCCCTGGCCGTCAGCAAATCTCGTTCGAGGTACCTCGCGGCATTCCTCAAGCCAGCCCTGACGCCAATCGGCTGATTGGCATAGTTCGATACGGCTCTAGGTTCATTATCGCTTTCATCTGCGGCATCGAGATCATCCCAGTCGTGAATCACAGCCGGCAAGCGCGGAGACGAAGATTGCGGGTTCAAGAAATTCTCTGCGCCCTCAAGAATATTCTGCGTGCCAATCGCGAGCTTAGCACCAAGCCGGGCGGCTTCGGAAGTCGTGTTTTTCGCGAATGCGTAGACGCCCTTTTGCAAACTTCGAACAATGCGTCCATCTTTCCTGTACTCGCGCATTGGAACAACGACGAGATCACGAACACCGCTCCCGACATTCACTATCGGACGAACGGCTGCGAGACCAGAAAGAACGCCGGGGAGCTGATTCCTCTTGACGTCGGGCATCCAGACGTCATTCAGTGTCTTGTGCAGTTTGTCGAAGCTTGTAATTCCGTAGACGATGGCATGTCGAAGGATGATGTCGGCTCCGTCGAGGATGAGGAAGTTCATGAACTCTGTGGTATGTCCCGAGCGAATACCTCCGTAATCGACTCGCTTCGGCTTATAGTCTAGCTTCAAAGTGACACTCAACACCTCAAGCCGTTGAATGAAGGGTTGCTCGGAGGGCGGACTGCTGCTGGGTGCGGAGTCGTCCTTGAACTCAAAGAATCGAGTTATAAAGTCGAGGGCGTCTTGGTCAACGTGGAGTCGAAGAGGAAGGACAGTAACCTAGAAAGAACTTAGCATCACACACGAGGTAACGTAAAGCTCCGAATCGCTTACCTTTATCACAAGCTCGGATGCAGCCAGATCGCTGACGGGCCGCACAGTCAAAAGCTCCAAATTGATCATTGGCTTGTCCATCTCTCGCTCGCTCGGTTGGATAAGTGAGGTGGCAAACTTCCTCCACGTAGAAGAAGGGACATGGTCGTATATCTCGAAATCGCGTATCCGAACATTGATAGAATTCTGCGTCTCCCCAGAATTGGGAGGGAACACAATCAGGTCCAAGGCGACACCAGACAGCTCAAACGCAATCTTCTTGTGCTTGCTTCGCTCCAGCTTCAGCCGACGGCGGCGGGGCGTCGTGGCGCTCCGCGGGCGAGCAGTGGCTCCAGTACTCCGAGTGGCCGTGGATGTTGCGTAACTTCCAGTCTCGCTTGCAAGATCGTCGATGTCGTGATTGATCTTCTTTGCGAGAGCGCCTCTCTCTTCCTTGGCGTCGACGCCAATCCATACAGAGTTGAACAAGAAGTCTTCCTCTATGAAGTCCTCATCCTCCTCTTCGTCCTTGATTCGTTTACGCCGTTCCTCCGCTCGAGCCTCGACATCGTCGACCGCCTGGGAAATGATACCACGAGTTCGGGGCCAGTCATACCCATCAAACAAGTTCCAGATGATGTTGACATCACGAACGCAAACTTTGAGCGGTGCGTTGGGGATTTTGAACTCGTTGGTCAGGTGATATTGATTCTGTGTCGAATCCCATTTGCGAGCTCTACCCTTGTGCTCAGAGTCCGAATCTTTGAAGTAGTTATCGTCAAAGTCGAAGTGTTGCTCCCCTTCAGTGACCTCGTACTGCTCTTGGAAGCTCTCCAAAAGACCTCGTTCACCTGTCTTCCGGGTAACCGGCGGAGCTACTAAGGAGCCTAGGTCGTCTTCGCCCAGCATGCTGTCTCCCATGTCCTCTTCGTTTGGAAGGGACTCCTGGTTGTAAAAGCTCCCTACAAATTCGAGATTCGTTGGAACTTCGTCAGTGACCAAATCCGCATTGTCCATGAAGTTTTCCCCCTCCTCCACAGATTCTAGGGAAGTGACTGCATTCCCAGTGAAAGACTCCATCATCTCCTGGAGAGGGACCACCGTCCGATATTGTTGAGCGGTGCTCGGCGGAATTGGCGGCTGGAGTCCACTCAATATGGCAATGAGTGTCTGGGTTGAATCTGCACAAGACTCAAGAACGAACAGTTCATTTCTGAACTCAACATTAACAACCTGTGGCTCGTCTTTGCCATCGCCTCTGACTTTGGCTTGGGCTTTGGCCGCGGATATTGAGCTAAGGCATACGTAGCCTGACTCGTGGAGCCCCGCAAGCTGGTGTTGTCCCAGTGAGGAAGTGGCAGGTGGGGCAGGCTTGATATCCTTGTTTTCGTCCAATCGCGCAATGTCATCGATGGCATGGATCGACGCTTTCCTGAGCTCAACGGCAGCGGATGCCTCTTCTTTCTTAGAGAATGTGCCTGTGAAATGCGCATCAGTCAGGACAAAAAGACCTTTGGAAGAAATCTTTCGGGGATTGAGTCCAATCGCACAGCATCGAAGCAGGAGATCAACGCGGAATGGTTTGGCAGAGGCGCCCGGCGAGCTGCTAGCTTCAGATGATTGCCGGCTGAGTGTTTTTGGCGATGTTGCGCCAGTGATTGTTGCGACGGATGATGCTAGGCCCAGCGCAAGATCATCGACAGTGCCGTCTTCTCCAATACCAAGAGCTGCCATGACCGTGGTGACATGATACTCGGCGCAAAGATTGAAGAGTTTCGCTTTGATGACAGGCTCCATCTCGTCGCCTATGATTCGTGCCATGATCATGGGTAGTCGATCTTGCGCGCGGAGCTCAACAACCTCATGTACTAGAATCTCTTCGGACCGGCGTAGCGACGCTTTTCCGATTTCAATCGCAAATAGAGACGGTACACCGACGTGTGCCACTGATGTAGCCTCACAAGACACTGAAACATCTCCGAGTCGCTCATTGGCCGCAACAGTCGCATCAAACTTCTGGATGAGCGCAAGTGTGAGGATTCCAGGTCGATCATCGTCTGGGAGATATTTTGTTACCCTTGAGAGACTAGCGACTTCAGCGCCAAGAGCATCGAAACTTCGGAGCAGGTCAACATCTGAGACGCGTATCCGCACAGTCCCTACTTCAGCACGTAAGACGGATCCTTTTCGACGTTGACGCAATAAGGTCTCGATGAGAATGTCGCCATCATTTTCGTACGGATCCTTGGTGGGCGTTATCATAGATATCAATTTAGTCAAGTCGACCTCTTCAGGCGTAAAGAGGAAGTTGACAGTAGTATCCTTAACCTCTACTAACAGGGGGACTCCGAGTTGGGTGGCATCCAGGTATGGACCTGAGAGCTGGACCTCTGAGACTTTCAGGCGGAAGTTGCTTTCACGTACTGCGATGCGGACTGAGGTTGTCTGCAATTGCAGTGCACAACTCTTACCCTTCAAAGTGAATGCAACTTCACCGAATTTGATTTGGATTTTAGGAAATCCAAGCCCGGTGGATGTCGGGGGCTGGGGCGGTGGCGCATCCCCAAAATGAACACCCCTTGGTCGAGGTGGTGCTAGAAGGGCTTTTGGGCTGTTGCTCATTGGATTTGAAGTCATGGAGCTGCCCAGTTCCAAAACACCACTGAAGCCCCCAAAAGAACCCAGGGCCTCGTCAAGCTTCTGCATGTCGAACATGACCTGGACCGGGCGCGTAACGATAGTAATGCGACGGTCTTTCTTTTCCTCGAAATCAATCTCGATATCGTGGCTAAGTTGGTCGGAGACGTTGACGACGGAAGACCGTTTTGATTTTGGCCTGAGGTTTTGAAAGGAGATGATTTCTAGGTCAAGAGTCGAGAGAACAAACTTTCCGATCTGGAGTTTTGCGCGCATTTCGTTCTTTTCTGCCTGGCTCGCGGCCATTACAGAGGAGATATTGATTCGAACGATCGCATCGAGGGGATTTGCTTCCAGGCTGGTAACAGGCGGCCCATTCTCCAGTAGAGACTCGGTCAGCAAGCGTTCTAGCCAAGCAACACCGATATGCTTTACAGAGAGATCGAATGTCATCCGAGGATGTTCTTGTATCTCTGGTTTCACGACCGGGCTCTTCGCCGACTTGGCTTCCGTATTTGGTGGTCCAGCCAACGCCGTCAGCATCCTGTTAATCATTTGAAACATGACGCGACCAGTAGATATATCTACGTGTCCAATGACAGATCCGACCTCCACACTAAACATCGCGGATCGTTCCTTTCTAGGAGCAGCTGGTTGCTTCTCGACCGGTTTCGGCTTCGACACTGGTCGTTTTTTCAATGCCCCTGATAGTTCCACAGAGCCTCCCCTTCGGTGTGCGCTTGATTGAGCATAACTTGAAAAAGAGCCTGGAATATCCTGGAAAATTGAATCCTCGCCAAGGTTCGGAGGTGAGAAATGTAAACCTGTGTCTTCCGGTATGTTTTCAGAATCCTGCTCGCCTGCATCGGGCTGGTCTAAGCCGAGTGGAAACCAAACGGTCACTTGGTCCACGGTTAAGAATACTTTTGCGACCCTCCTCGAGGCACCCCGCTCACTCGCCTCAGATGCAATCCGCACTGGGGAATTTCCGCGGTGATGTATTGGTGAAGAGAACTGGCTTTGTCTGCTCCCAGGACGGGGCGTCTCACAGCCGTCGTCCGCTTCTGGCACAGGCCGAAGTATGCTCGAGGACACCATAACTGGGGGAATGGGCGCAGATGTGTCGGAACTGGTGCCCTGGCTTGAGTTGGACGATGACTCCCACCCTCCAGGTACAGAATGGTGACTCGACGCTAGGGGGGCTGCACTAAGTGCGCTCATATACATGCTTTCGGCGTCATCGTGGGTAAATAACCTAGACTCTGCCAGATCTTCTTGAATAGGCGGAGAAGCACTAGATGTACCAGACGCGGCCACTGAAGCTCCCTGCTCTTCAAGTATATGGTGCCTCGCGGCGTCCAAATTATCCGTTGACATTCCAAGCCCCGACTGCATGGGTTCTGACATAGGGTCCTCCTTAGGCAAAGAATCTACAGACTGCTGTAGATCCGATGGAGCAGGAGATCGTGTAGCGGGTGGAATAGGCTCAATACGCTCATCATGTTCATGCGCGACTGGATGACTCGAGCTTGTTCCATCTTCGCCCCATTGATTGGACGCGCCAAACGAACGATACGGGTCGGCTGCCCCACCTAGCCTCGAATCGAATAGCTCGTTCTCCAAGGCATAGTCCAAGAGACCCTCATCGTCATACAGGATGCTGCTCGCGCTCATCCCCTGCTGGTATTCGAATTGTCGGGTCTGAGTTGGGGGCTGGAACATCTCACTTCGTTCTAGGCCATCGTCTGAGCCCGCGTCAGCAAACCGATCCTCGTCGTCAGTCAGTACAGAGGAGGAAAGGCGATCCATGTCATCATGGCGAGATTGTGTCGGAGATAGGCTATGCTCATCCCGCATATCCGGAATAGAAGCCTCTATAGAATGGGTATCCTCATCTGGTAGTGCTGAGGCCTCGATATTAGCATTAGGAGCGACTGTCGATATCTGACTAGTGGAGGCTTCGCTACCACGATTTTGAATCGAAGAGGCCTCGGAACGAGTATCCGCCGGGGATGATGGTCGCGTGATCCGGGATAGCGTTTCGAAATTGTCCGCATCGGAAATTAAACGCGCGTAGATATTCTCAACCCTCATCCGTCGTTTTCCAAGCTTCGAGTCAGGATCAATCGAGGGCGAGGCAGAACTAGCAATTTCTACTTGAGGATCTCCGGACGTCACAGAATCGATCGATATGCGGTCAATGTGAAAGTTGATGGACGCGAACGGATCCTCCCCTTCGTTCAGCTCCTTGGGCCGGTCTGCGGCAGACTGATCCTCAACCTCGATATCGATATGACTCGCAGTGATCTGGAGTCGATCGAGGGCAGTACTGAGAAGATTACGGAGCATCGCTGGGAGAGCTAATGGCGCCCCCATGCCCGTAGCGCCTTCATCTTCCCCGTCGTCACTAGACGCAATCGACTCTTGCAGGTACTCGGACCGAGTGTTCAAAGCTTGTTCCAGTTCTCGGATTTCCTCGACAGGCTCTTCACGGATGAAAGATTGTGCGAGATCATCCACCGTTGGTAAGTCATCACTGTCGGTATCTGACGATGGGTCGCCAGAATAGCCCTCAGGGGGATCTGGTGACAAGGGACGCCGTCGCGGAGGCGAAGTTTGCCGTGGATGTAATCTGCCAGCTTTCTGTTCCGTATCCGTATCCGTAGCCGGCGTGGGATCCGATAGCCTGGCGTGTACCTGCACCCCATCTATGTCGATCAATATCTGGGGTACACCGAAGTCTAGGATGAATGTGACGCGGAGCACCGACGCGCGAGCTTTCGAGAGATGGACTTCGGGGGGAAGCTTTAGGTGGAGGAGAGAGACGAGTTTCTATCAAAATAAATATAAGTATGGAGGACAAATAGTACGCGGGTCCGGTATGTAGTTGCTTGCCTTGACGTGGAGCCCGACATCACGAACTTCGAGGGTGGTCTTCTTGCCGACATCAACGCTGACGAAATCTGCAGGGTCTTTGTCTAGAATATCTATATGCCGTAGTCCAAAGAGAAGAAGCTTTTTTCCGATCGAGGAAGAGAAGGCCGAGAAAAACGCCATGTTGAGTGTGGTTACGGTCGCGGGTGCTGCGAGTAGGCAGGCGGGTCAAGGCCTACCGCACTGTGGAAGAGGGATCCATAGGAAACGCAGGGTCCCGCAAGGGGCGAGGAAAATAAACGGAGCGCGCGCCGAGCACACCTTATGTGGTTCGAGGGTTTGCCTAGGTACTTTGGTTACAGTTTGTTCCGTCGCCCAGATGGCGGCCAAGGTTCACGTCGATGAAGGGAAAACAGTGACGCGAAAAGGGAATGATAGGTAGTGTGGCAACTCGTCGACGACACGGGTCACGAGGAAGAAATAGCAAGTAGCTAGGGTGGTGAGTTAGCAGCAATGAATAGCAAGGTAGCGTGGACCTGGTGATGTAGGCCACCGTGCAACGTCGAGCCCAAGCTGGCGCCCCACGTTGGCAAATCCGGGGTCCGTTCACAGCTTGCGGCGATTCACGTGCCGATAAGCCCGATAAGCAGATACTTAGGCCAAATACGGAAAGGCCGACCATCTGGGCCATTACGTCAGCACCCGAGTAAGGCAGGTGTCAAGCTCGAAAAGCTGATGCGTTGGGCAGCCTGTGACTCTTATTCTCTTCTTCTTATTATATCTCACTACATTTTCATCTCATACACCTTTAGTCGGCAGCCGGGCAGCCATGGCCTCCGAAGCGGCCGTGACTGACGACAACTGGGAGCAGGAGGAGGGTGTCCCAAGTCTTAGTGACCCATTTATCCAGAAGTATCTCGCTGGCAGAGATGCACTCGTGGAACAGGAGAAGAAGCAGAGGAGCGGTTGGTCAACGTATCCAGCAAACCATGATGTCGTGTTCAGGTCTGACAGGCCTCAGACCGAGCTTTCCGTGAGAATCTGTCGCCAATGGCCTCCGAGGCATGCGCCATAGTCGATCAGATCCGCTTTGAAGAGCAGCAAACGCTGTGGACTAAAGAGTACGAGGACAGCCTAGCGAGCCAGCACGTCGATGTCTTTCCTGGGATGATGTTCTCCCTTGCCAAGAGTCGCATGGAGAAGAGCAAGCTCTGGCAGATCATCAAACGGATGCCTAAGGGAACCTTGTTGCATTGCCATCTGGAGGCCATGGTCGACCTCGACTGGGCACTCGAAGAAGCTCTCGCTACCGACGGTGTTTGCATCCGCAGCGATCATCCGCTCTCGTCGCCTGCAGCGCTGCTGAAGACCGGCTTTTCCTTTACTTATTCAAAGACTAAGGCCAAAGATGATATTTCTATTTGGAGCGATCAGTACGTTTCCGATACTCTCATTCCAATCACGGCAGCTGCAGAGAGCTTCCGTGACGGAGGACGGGAGGGCTTCATCGAATGGATACGGTCACGCTGTACCATTACCCCCGAAGAACATCTGGCACATCACCAGGGCCCAAATGAAGTGTGGCGGAAGTTTATATCTTGCTTCCCCATTCTGGGCTCACTGATCTTCTACGAACCTATATTCCGCAAGTTTATGCGGAAGATGTGCAAGCAGCTTCTTGACGACGGCGTTCACTATGTGGATATGAGGGCTGCGTTCTACACACCATATAGGTGTCTAGGGCAAGAGGAGTTCGATGATGGATTCATCAACATGCTGGATCACATGGAAGATGAGATTGAACTTTTCAAGGATTCAGCAGAGGGCAGAGACTTCTGGGGTGGCCGAATGATTTGGACTACTGTCCGCTCATTCGACAAGCGCCGAGTCATTGAAAGTAAGTATGGCAGTACACTTGTTTTACTATTCCCTTTGTGCAACTTCTCTCGTCCACAGCCCTCACATACCTACTCTCGCCTGCAACCTCCATCGATTTCGATAGTCGTAGCGAAACCGTAACTTACCAATACCCCAGGCATGAAACAATGCATCGAAATGAAACTCGAATTCCCGGACCTCATCGCCGGCTACGACGTAGTCGGACAGGAAGACCTTGGCCGACCCCTCCAAGACCTCGCACCCGAGCTGTTCTGGTTCCGCAAGAAATGCGCCGAAGCCGGCGTCGACATCCCGTTCTTCTTCCATGCGGGCGAGACCCTCGGCGACGGGGACTCGGTCGACGAAAATCTCTTCGACGCCATCGTACTTGGGACGCGGAGAATCGGTCATGGCTTCTCGTTGTACAAGCACCCGCTGTTGATTGATATGGTCAAAGAAAAGAAGATCTTGATCGAGAGCTGTCCGGTTAGTAATGAGGTGCTGAGGCTTTGTGGCAGTGTTATGAGTCATCCGCTTCCGGCACTGTTGGCGAGAGGTGTGCCGGTTGCGCTGTGCAACGATGATCCGACGATCTTGGGACAGGGGGTCAGTGGGATGAGCCATGATTTCTGGCAGGCACTACAGGGGTGGGAGAATCTGGGTCTGGCGGGATTGGGGTCGCTTGCCGAGAACAGTGTGAGGTGGGCCAGTTTTGGGGATGCGGGCTCCAAGGAGTGGTTGCAGGACGTGAGAGATGGTACGATGGGTAAGGGGATCAGGGCTAAGAGGTTGAAAGAGTGGATCTCGAAGTGGGAGAAATTCTGTGCGTGGATTGTGGATGAGTATGGCGTTGATGTGAATTTGGAGGCTGTGGATTGATTGAATAAGTGAGGATTGAAGATGGTTCAACAGCCAACACTCGCTGAGTGGGTCAAGCGAAGATGTCGGTTTGGGATGCACATGGCATCTCATATATCGGCCGTTCAACCTGTGGCCAGCAAATCTGAAGGGGTGAAAGCGTAGCTCTTTCAACAAAAAAGCCAACCGTACAGTCAAACGCATGTGATAACAAACGCCGTGTAATCCCCCAGAGATCCTTCGAGAGTAGCGGAAAAGGTGTACTCTGCATCCAACTCCTGGCCCAGTAGGACCGACACCATTCATAACGCGGTCAATCATTTGTCATCTTCCTCGCCCCCAGCCTCCTCATCCTTAGCAAAGAACTTTGCATAAATGACCTTGCACCAAAATATCGTTTCCATAGTCCCAAACACAGATAACACTGCCAGGACAAAGTAGTACACCTTTCGATTTGCACCAATCAGCTCTTTGAGGTTGAGGTTGGGCAGGACGTGGTCGTCGTTTGGTGTTTGTTTGGGCTTCTGCTGCTCTTTGCTGGATGGTCTCGGTGCGTCCTTAGCTCTGCATATGGTGGTACTGAAGACGCGATAGGGTGTTGAACTGTAATTGGACCGATGAGAATGGTTCCGCTGCGTTTTGTGGTGGAGGGGCTGGGATAGTTGGGGTTTTGGTACTCCGCGGAGGAGACGGGATGACGGTAACATGGTTTCCAGAATGCCAGATGGACTGTTACTTGGACGTCTCTGCTCACATCTATATACAATCCGCAACCCGTTCATTCATCGTGAGGTCCCCTTTGGGAATCGTCGTGGTCCAAGTCTAAGCCAAGTCGGGACGGAAATTGCACGCGACCCGGCGTCAGCCTTGCCGACATCGCCGTGATCAGGCTCCGTGACCCGCTCGTCATCGCTTCCTTCACTTCGGCGGCCCAAATGGAAATCGGGTGGCTGGGACGTCTCACCGCATGGTCAGTTAGGAGCGAACACATGTGTTGTCGAGCCGAAAGAGGACGTGTGAACCAATGGTCAGAGGGTGAAGGCGAGCCGAAAACGCTATTGGGGAGGCTGGTCAGAGCGCAAAACGGCAGGGATGCACAACTTGTTTTGCCGGCCGAAGAAACACCCGCCAGGCACAGGCGGAGGAGGGTGCCATCCTAGTCCTAGTCCACGCGCCGGGAGACTGCATCAAAGACAGAGAGACGCAGCTAACTAGGTGATTGTCTTCCATTCACCTCGTCTCCCCCTCTTTCCCTCTTTCCCTCTTTCCCTCTTTCCCTCTCTCCTTCTGCACGACTCCCCTCACTCCCACAAGCAACGACATGAGCGACACACCCGGAACCCCGCCAGCCTTATTATTAATTCGACTCCGACTCGCTCCCAGCGCGCATGTTGCAGCCCCGCCGCGGTAGTCTATCGGACAACAGCACACATCCATGGAAAGCTCGACGCCGGGAACCTCGAGCGCCAGCATTCCGCGCTGTTGCTGTGGCTCCCAGAATTGCGCCTTCCTTGCCCACAACAGCGGTCTTCTGGAATGCCTCGAGCGCGATGTACATAAAGCCGCCCAACTGGGCCAGGTAAGCATTCGGTGCACTTTCCTCGCTCCCAAGTCCGCTCGCCGCGCCGTACACGAGTCTGTGTATACCTTCTCGAGTCCACCATGTCGCTAACCTTTTGCCTACAGGCCCTACTGGTCCGCCACGAAGCCTATGTTGCCGATTCCGAGCGTGAGCGCGGCCAGATGATGGCTACGATTGAGAGTCTGGAGAAGGAGAAGCTGGAGCTCGAGCAGAGGAATGCCGACACCATCAAGGCGAACCGCGATCTTCTGGACCAGCTGGAGCAGCTCAACGACGCAGTCACCGAGTCCGATGCCGAAATCCAGGCCCTCACAGACACGCTGCATTCGACCGAGGAAGAGCTCCAACGACTGTCCTCTCTTGCAGCGCGCACACAGTTCCTGGAAGCCCAGCTGATAGAGCTTGAACGCGAGCAGGCACACTTGCATGGGTCGCTGGAGGCCAAGACGGGCGACGAGCGGACGGCTATGCAGAGGTGGAGGCGGGCGGAGCAGACAATAGCGGACCTGCAGGACCAGATCGATAGAATCGAAGCTGAGGCTCAGCAAGAGCGCGAGCGCCATGTGGAGATTGTGCAGCGTATGGAGAGACGTATGGCGGTGGACGGAGAGCTCGCGAGCGCGACAGGTCGACTCAAGGCAAAAGCCGGGCAAGAGAGGGGAACAGCGCCCGTTATATCGCACTTTGTCAAGGACATGCTTCTGGATAATGCAAAACTACAGCATGGCATCGTGGAGCTTCGGGAGATGCTGTCGAATTCGAATGAGGAGGTCGAGCGCCTGAGGGACCAACTACGTGCTCATCAACCGCTTTCGCCAAACGAAGAGGACGTTGCGACACCTACGCTCCAGAAGGAGCTAGGAACTGAACCATTCTTGAACCAGGAGGTCCATATCCACCATCACTATCACGGACCTCCGAAGAAAGAAGCGCCAAAAGTGGTGCCACATCGCCGCGCAAAAAAGAAACGACATGGCCCTACCCTAGGCTACTTCACGCCTACCGTGTTCCCTTCGCCTTCTCCTTCGGCGGCCATACTTTCGCAGACCTCGGCCACTGTGCCCTCTCGCTCGAACCGCTGGTCTAACGCAACGACGCTTGCTCCGTCTTCCGTACCCGGATCACCTCTTTCGGTCTCCCATCACTCGTCTTCTATTTACGACCGCGTGTTCAGCGACGCTGCATATGATTCTTCGCGTCCCACGAGTCCTTCTGAGAGCATAGATCCATCATCTCCCAGGTTCAGACCTGTTGAAGTCCAAGACGACGGATTCTACAAATCCAAGCCGCGGTCTCACGGCCTGAAACCACCCAGCCTATCAACAATTCGTAGCGTCTCCACGCCAATCTCCGTCACTACTAAGTCCAGTCCCGCGACCGCGATCATCACAGCTCCCAGCCCGCAAAATTCGCTCTCTAATGACATTTTCACCCTCTCTCCCGCCCTAAGCTCGACAATCCCTGAGGAAAACGAAGATCAACTTCCATCAGAAACCCACTCCCTTGCCTCCCCAGTCTTCTCGCCAACACTCCAAGTTCGGCCTTCTCTCCGCCGCGCCGCCTCCCATGAATCTATTATCTCAATTTCTGGCGGCATGGACATCCACACTTTGCAATCGCGCCCCTCGCAACTCCTCTTGTCGTCTTCTCCCCGCTTCGCGTCCCCTTCATCTGGGACGTCAAGCCAACCGGTGCTGACGCCATGGACAGCAACCGCGACGGCGAGCATGTCGAGACGCAATGTGGATAGCAGTACGTTAACGCGATCGCTCTTGTACGGCTCTGTCGTGAACCAAAAACGCGGTGTGAGCGGTAGCGCTCGTGGTTCGGGGAAGAAAGCCGGGACAGGGAACGAGGGATTTGGGAAGACGATTGGAGGCTGGGTGTTTGGGAAATGGGGTGCGACGCCTAGTCCGACTGCAGCGTCATCATCGACGTCTTCAGCTCGCGCTGTCTCGTCGACACTGCCAGCCTCGAAATCAGCATTGCGACCACCATCAGAGCCGACGCCTCAACAAACGCAATCTCAAGACACGTCGTCCAGCGCAGATTCCACGAAAGCCTCCCCCGAAGACCCCAATCCCGCATCCCCAGCTCCATCATCATCCTCAGCTCCGGCCCCAAGCTCCACGACTTCGACTTCAGCGCCCCCTCCCAAACCCCCCGCCTTACTACCACCCAAACCAGCAGACCTCCCAGTCCGCCTCCGCGCTCCGGGCGTAAATCAATCGGGCCCAATTTGGGGCTTCTTTGACGCGATTCCGCCGACGCCAGAACAGGTTACTGTGGAGACGTTTGATGAGGAGGCGTTGAAGATGGCGTTGGATGAGAACTGAGGGCGTGGCTGCATGGTGGAGATGGAATTCACTCGCTCGTTACAGAAATGCCATGGAATGCATGCATGGATGATAATGGCCTCCCTTGCTTTCCGTCTGTCTGTCCTTTTCTGCATATATTGCATACTTTGCATACATTGCATCTCTATCTTTCCTTTCCTTGCTTATCTTTCCTGTCATTCTGGATTCTGATTCTGGGCGTTTGATTGCATTTTCTGGCGTTCGATATGAGATGAGATGGCAGAGTAGAGGCCCTTTGAAATTGGGATCGGCTCTGGGGTATCTACTAGCTGGTTGGATGACTCTGCTCTCATGTCTAGGTTGTTGGCTGGTTTGCTTACTTGCTCGCGCGATGGATATACCCCAACACATATGAACGCCATGGACGGCACGATTTCTTAGGTCTGGATGGATCTTGGCTGGTGGTATTATCTAGTTTGTGTTTAATTTTTATTGTGCGGTGTGGCGAATTCGCTACCGTGTTGAGCGACGTCAGATACATAGATGATAGATAGGCGTGGAAATGACACGTGTTGTGATACAAAGTATGTTGAAGTGCAGCGCCGCATTGATTTTGATTCTTCGTCCGAGTGTGGTGAGTAGTAGCTATTAACCCGACAAAATGTAACTGACTATCATGAATTGAATGAACTGAACTGAACCCCTGGGCACCATGACAAAACCGAAGTCAGGGAAATGGGGTATGCCATACAGAAAGCTTCCTTCCTTTCCATTTCCCTGCCATGTACGCTAGCCTCCGAAAGGATGCATTCTGGTTCGCATCCTCGCGCGGGGTCAACATGCTTATACTTCCGGTGCAGTACCATCACTTCTTCCCATCTCCGTTCCCCCCACCTCCGGAATGGGAAGTTCTAAAAGATCGATCGTCGTTTCCTAATGTAACCCACACAGCCTGGCGCAAGTGTGAACACATTCCATCCGGCACATCTGCCATCCCATCGCAGGTATGTATATCAAAAAACAACCTTCAATCCCATCTTGTATCGCCTCGAATGAATACTAGCTTTCCCACCAGCTGGGCGAGGCTCTCAAATTCTAACCTCAACCTTAACTTTCTTCTTGCCTGGTGATGCGGAACCAGGGCCATTTTCATTATCGATATTAGACAGGATCTTCATACTGCGTTTGATCTGTTCTTCCTCACTATCGCTGCTGGGGTTGATGACGAGTTTGCGTTTCGAGGAAGAGCTAGTAGTGGTAGTCGTCGTGGTGCTGCTCGCTTCCCCGGTCTTTGCATTTGGCTTCCTTTTCATATTTCCCTTCCTTGGACTGAGCATCGGTTCCATCTCATCTCCATCTCCATCTCCGTCGTCATCCTCCCTATTGCCGCCAGACCTCGTACCCATCATAAACCCACTAAGATCCAATCTCCTGTCCGCAGCAATCCTCTTTTCCTCTTTCCTCAGCGCAGGCCCACCGCTTAGTCCCAGCGCGTCCACGGCTTTCAGCAACTTTCTTCCCATGTTAGGATCGCGATCGCGGTCGAATTTGTCGACTTCAAGGCCGTTGACTGTTTCCAAGCCCAAGGCTTCGGAGCGGGACTCCGCCCAGAACCAGGAACTGCCGTTGTTGCGCGAGATGTGGGGGTTGTGGGATGTGGAAAAGGAGCGGGAGGTTAGGAGGCCGGTGAGGCCGAGGGAGAGGACAGATGGAGCGGTGGATGCGGATGTGGATGGAGGGGTGGTAGTGATGATGAGATATTGAGACAGGGCGGAGGCTTCGTGAAGACGAGAGAGGAAGCGGGAAAAGTGGATTTGTAGGGAGTGAGACGGGGAGTGGAGGGGGTACCATGAAAGGGTGTGGACGGCCCCGTTCTCGGCCGCTTCATTGTGGGTATAGGTCCTCAGAATCGCTGGAAGCGCTGCGTCTTCTACTATCCAGTCTGGATTCGAGGCTACTGCGTTGGTAGTGAATCCCTTACCAAAGATATACGCCGTGGTGTTGTACGGTCTACCTTCGTCGAAGTCATTGTCAGATGCAAGATCGAGGTTGGAAAGACGAAGGCGGATTGAGGTAACAATCAACACCTCCGTGGACTTCGCATCGTCTTCCGTCCGGGGCAAGAGCCGGATTGTGTCCCCCACAGCAACCAGTTCCGATCCGATATACAGCCCGTGGCAGAAGATGTCGGCTTTAGGCCATTTGCCTTTGAAGCGATGTTTGCCGACAACGGACACACAAGACATGACCGTCAAGGCATTTTTAACTGTATGGTGAATCTCTTCCTCATCCGTACCCGTACCGTCGAGTATGTCTTTCCAGAGGACGAATGGCCGGGTACGTTGCAGCGGAACGTATGCATAGTTCTTCGACAGCGATTTGTCCTCGCTGCTGGGATCAGGCAACGGCTCAACTCGGATTCCGTAATTGCTGACAATAGTTCCCGGCTCAGGATCATTGAAGTCTTGGGTGGCAGTTTGGCCAACCACACCAGCTTCCCACACTACAGGACCAGAGTCACCTTTGTCCAGCTCCCGCTGAAAGAACACAATCTCGCCGGTTCGTGGTTTGTATTGCGGCTGCTCTTTGATGAACTTGATCAGATCTGGGAGGAGGTTTTGTTCAGCGCGCCAATCCAAACTCATCGGCTCTGAAATAGCTTCATCCAGCGCGCCATGTCGTTTCAGCTTGCTGATGAGGTTCCGGATGACATCTGGGGTCCCCTCTTCATCCACATGGCTCTTGTCGAGCCCGGGTCCAATCAACTTCGGTCTGCCCTTACGCTGAGCAAGACCAGGGCCAGGAACAGTATCAGTCATATCCAAGAGACTCCTCGGCGTGGAAGTTCCAGTACTTCCATTTTTTCGACGACGAAGCGACACAGAACCGGGCGCCATCGTCCCCAGTCTAGGGATGTCGCCGCCGATGGCATGGCATACGGTGCAAGGACAGCCAACATTGCTCCCGACATTCTCCATGAGATATTTGAAGTGCGGAAAGAACCTATTTGGGGAGTCAAAGGTCTTGCGATTCGGGTGTCCATAAAGCCATTTATCAAGGTGTTTCGGGTCGTTGGCCCGTGGACGCTCGTAAAGTGCATATCCGACAGGGAGGCGCTCCAGCATGTAAGTGATTCCTGGGCGCGCTTCTCCGCGATCTTTCATCCAAAGGGTGCCGATTTTCTCCAGGTAGAGCGTAGGTGGATCCACGAGCGTCTGGCGTATGGACGTTGGTCGGTGGGTGGCATCTCCGTCAGATCCCGCCCGGAGTGGAACCTTGACGATGGCCATCTCTGCGCCTTTGACGTTATTGCAAGTTCCGGTAGAAAATTTCGCAAATCCCGGTGGACCAGAATCCTCTCAGCGAGTAACTATCACAGAGGATTGAATGAAGCTAGCAAATGTTCCAACGTGAGTTCCTTTGAGCAGTAATCTGAGTTCAAAGCCGCCGGAAAGATGCGCCAACGCGCTCCATGGGCGGCGTGCGATGTTGAGGTTGCTGCTGGAGCGTGACAAAGAAGCAAAGGAAAATTGCAAACGCGTGCGGGAAAGGGCTCAAGTGCGCGTCGACATGTGGTTAGCGTCATTGGGGACGGGTTTTTTGATCGGCTTCACTTAGAAAAGCGGTGTTGAAAGTGCCTTCATCTCTTCACCTACTGTTCGCCTTCACCTTCACTGCACAGCCGTAGTGATGTTCCTAGTTGGTGGAGATGCGCTGCCTTGGCATTTGACCGGACACCCCAGTCAAACGCTGCACTCATGCTTGGCATCACGTGACGTCTTTATAATCATCTCGCCAGGGCTTTCCAGGGTTCCTTGATAAGTTATAGAAATTTTGGCTGGCCTTGCTGCATGACGAAACTTGTTCCAAATGCATCTATGCATAAATTGACAAGTAATCGTATAAAATAAGTGTTGGGGCTTGTGAAGCGGACTGAAATTGAGAAGAGACACACAAGAAGTGAAAACTTAAATATTCGACTACAAGCCTTCGCCGCAATCAAAAGCAAAATGCCTGAGATTGATTGCAGTCCATAGTCCAGGACTGTGCTTCAAAGCAGGCGTGCGAGCTCGCACCGTAATTTTAGTTGGTGCACGACACCTGCCATCCAACCTAACGCCAACTTTAAAGTAGAGAAGACCATCCCTTTTCCATTTTATGTAAATTTAACAGCAGTCTATGAAGCTTCGCCCTCTTTTTCTTTTTTTGCAAATGCTCCTCTCGGATTTCTTGGGTGTCCTTTGTAAAAGAATCCAGAATCCCAGAACTAATTTGACCGACGTTGAAGTTAACATGCTCCCTACTAACTACTTTTACGTCGAATCCAAACACCCAACTATTGCGGTCTTACGCAGATAAATAGAGTCTGAGGGACCTACCTATGTGGATAGTATTAATATGGAACACATCACTAAATCGACGCCTGCCAGCCTGGCAGATGAGATATGCAGCCAATATGATTTAAAGGGGCTTTTGGGATCGACGCGACAAGAAGATGGAATCGATAAGCCAGTCATGCCCAGGAGATTCCTCCGCGCATTTTGATGATCGCACAGCGCCAAACATCATGTCTAGCTTCACCAATATTGTTCCGAATCGCACGAGCTTGAGAACGTTCAAAAGCGCGTCGCATGTTTGAATAGTCTCCACATACACAAATCACTACCCTAGGATACGAGATCTGACTCCCCTAATCGCCCCAGGAATGATAAATACGGCAGACTGTTACCTACTGGCCCCACTTTGAGATTTTCTTGTACGACTTGTGCACAACGTTTGTGGTCCGCCTCGCAATATTCAACCGCTTCGTCAAAGTGCCCTCACTTTCATTGACCTCCACGCACCCGTCAACATCCTGCGCCGAACAAAGTGGCGCGAGAGTTTTGGATTCCATATCGCAAAAGTTTCCGTCAGGGCCAACAAAATCCGGACCCCAGGACGTGGCAGAGTTGCAAAGTTCCGCGGCGGGTTGCGTCGTGTGGTTGGATACAATGAGTTGCACAGTCATCCAAGAGGGACGCTCACGAGTACTCCGCTTGCCGGGTTGACCTACATTCAGATGTCAGCTAGATTGTATTGCGTTGGTAAAAGAGGGGCGAGGATGTACCTGCGAGTGGGCCATTGTCGGGCCCATAGATAGTAGGCGCACAAGCATTGTTGTTAGCCGTTTCCACAACATTCTCACCATAAGCAGAGACATCAAACTTCAGGGCAGCATTCGCAATATCGTTCGTGTGATCCGCATCGAGCCAAGTGCACTTGGGGACGTACTCGCCACCACCCTGCTCATCTTTGAAACGTCCCGCTGGCTCGACGCTATTGTACCAGTCCTGGCCGCACCCGTATCCGATGTCGCCAGTCCACGCTCCACCACGCGTGCCGTCGAACTGCTGCACCGTGATCCAGGCAATGCATACCGCGTCGTTGTTGGCTGAGACGCTGATGTACCCGGCGCGTCGACCGCCAACTGATTGGTCTACCGTCCTGGTACAGATCCCACCGGAGTCAATATCGCATCCGTCAGATTGACCCGAGTATCCGTTACGCTCATCGAAGGCGTATACGTGGTTGATCGAGCCACCCTAAATATTAGGTCAGCAATTATGTCTTTCAAGGTATGTAGGTGCATAACACTTACAAGACTGTCGCCCTCGTTTCCTAGCTCGGGCAGGCCAGCTACAAGAGTAGTAGAGGTATTAGTGATGGATTCATCAACAAAGAGATGTTCCTATTGGGCTATCGTACCTTTGATATTGACGGTTGCGCCCTCAGGGGCGTTACCCGGCCAGTTGCTTTGGAAAAAGCCAATGGTAGTCAAAGCGGCACTAAAGATGCCGATAGCATCGACGATAGCAGCAGCCATTATGGAGTAGGCCGGTGTTGTTTTGAGAGGAGAAAAAGTACTGGTGGTTCTCTCGAGAGTAGAGACTTTGAAGCGTTTGGTAGCACCCTGATGTTCACCGAACATATTTATACCTTTGTAGTTCGAACCCAGCACTTGTATCAATCACATATGACATCAATGACCTCTTTCCTCAGGCCGGAAACTCGGCATGCTGCCAAGTCAGAAATCCGGTCTGGAAGTAGCAATTCCAACATCTATACTTCGCCCCCAACTGTTGGATTCAATCGATCCGCATTGTATCAGCCCCGTGCTCTATCCAAGTACCAGCATATCAGGTATGCACGTGGTGTGGTGAATCATTGCAATGATCTCGATGCCATGAAACTTTTAGGTATGAGAAATTCAAATGCCTGCTAAAAGGTGTTGATTAGGAAGTTGGCTATTGTTTGGACATGGAAGGATTCAAATCCTATTGTTGTAATCGTCTACTCCAAGGATTACAATGATGTCGATGTTTCGAAAATTCAGCTCTGAGCCTTGCAAATTCTTGGTAGAATATACTGATTAGGAAGTTGGCTCTTGATTTTGGTCACCGAAGGATTTGAATCCCATTATTGTAATCGGCAGCTCGGCATGCCTACCAGTGATCTTGGCGAGAGAACCGGGTCCGAAATGTGAAGTTGGTGGCTTCAGAAAGTAGAGACTTGATTGATGTGTGAAGGAAGCTCGGAAGCTCATCTATATACTCAGAGTGCCGAGCCTCCACTAGTACCAGTAGAGCGTAGCTCCTCACATACCCCCCCAGGACGTACTTAAGGAGGGAGAACTGGTAGTCAAAATAAGGTACAAAAGCAACTAGGCTGTGAATACAGCTAGTATAGTCTTCCTAGGTGTTGAACAAGGGGTTAAAGTACGAGCTATACTAAGCATTGTACAGGCTAAAATAAAACATAACTTGCAGTATAAAAGGAAAGTCTTCTCTTTGCTTTAAGTTGCTAATTAAGGGCTACTTAGATTATAATTCCTAACTCTTCTTAATTAATAAGGATACATCTACTAAGCCTAGTTGCTTAATAAAGGCGGCATGCTTCTGCCTAGGTAGGAGCTTAGTCAATCCGTTGGCGGGCATCTCTGCAGTAGGCTTCTACTTAACTCGCAGTCTTCCTGCCAAAGTCTCTTAGCGTACCTAGCTCTAGTAGATATCTACATGCTTAAGCTTCGTTTTTAGCTTGTCCTAATCTCTAGTAACAATTCCTACTGTTTGCTAGTTGTCATACTATAGAATAGGCTAGCAGTTTAGCAAGAAATATATATAGTTAAAGAACCTTATCTAGAAGCGCATTTCTAAGCCTGCTATAGAGAGAGCTAAGAGCTCTGCCTCTGTAGTTAATTTAGTAACTGTTTGTTATATATTTAATTGCTAGTAAACTGTTATACCCCTAAGCTTAAAAAGTAGGCCTTAAGAGCTTCTCCTGCTCTCTATATAGTTAGCGTAGGAGGCATTAGAGGCTCTAAAGAAGACTAGTTTATCTATAGGATCTCTCTATATATACTAGTTAAATCTCTCTACTACTTTGTTTAATTAAAGGGCTAAATACTAAGTGCTAATAATATAGCGCTAGCAGTGTTTTAAGTACCGTAGGTAGGCAGGGCTAGGGCTAACAAGGTGCTAAGCAAGTATAGAGTGAGCTATAGCTACATCTAGGCGTGTATAGGTCTCTAGATAAGCTAGTAAGCTAGTTAAAACTCTATATTCCTTTACTAGCTCTAGATCTAGTTCCTTAGTGTATAGCTCTAGGGGCTCCTCTAGCAATAGATATAGAGGATACTTCTTGTTCTCTTTCTAGAGCAAGAACTTGCTTGCTACCTTTAATATAAAGGAGTCCTGTAGCAGAGAGTACTGCCCTGTCTCCTTGTTTTATAGCACTTATATACTAAGGAACTATTTTAGTTTACCTAGGCAGTAAAGCTTATATACCCTAAGCAGAGCTTCTTTAAACTAAATTTAATATGCCTTATTCTCTAGATATACTAAGACAACTATATTGTTAACGTAAAAGAACACTAGCAGCTGTTTGCTTATAAACAGGCAGGGTATATTAGGGTGCTGTTCTAATCTAAGCTCCTTAAGAGTTCTTTATAGCTTATTAAGCTAGAGCTTTAGAGCTTCTCTAAGTCTATATAGAGCTCTTTTAAGGCGTAGTATTCTGCTAAGCTAGCTCTAGAAGCCTTCTAGAGTATAGCAGTAGTGTTTCTCTAGTAGGTAGGCGTTTAGGAAAGCATTAAGGGCGTTGTATTAATAGGCAATAAGACTAAAGAGTAAAGCTAGGGCTAGCAGCACCTAAAAGACTTTTATAGCTAGAGTTGCTACGTAGGTCTCCCCCTAGCTTTGCTACATGTCTCCTTAAACGTAGAGACGCGCCTTTAAGCTCTATAAGAAACTATTCTTATTAAACTTATAGGTATAAACCTATATTAGTAAAAGGATCTTATTAATTATTAATAAAGGTGCTAAGGTCGTCTTAAAGCACTCTATCTAAAAGTAGCAGTTAATTTCCTTCTCTATTGCCCTATACTAGCTATCTACGTATAGGTAAGTCTTTATATTCTTAAACTGTTTTAGCATAGATAGAAGCTAATCTTAATAAAGTTAAGCTTTAATTATTAGTAGAGGCTTCTTATTTATTAATTAAAGTAAGGCTGCTATAGCTAGCATGTAGTATAATTTATATAATAGAGGCTTCTAGAGCGCCTTGTTCTCCCCTCTCCTTAGATAATGTTTGCTTCTTTAACTTCTATAGCTCCTTATAGAGGTGCGTTGTTAAACTGCCTTGCTAGTATATTGTTGTTGTTAGGATCTGTGCTTACATAGCTACGCTAATTAGCTAGCCTCCCTAGTTCTAGAGTGAGTACAGCTTGCCTGCCTCCTCTCCTAGGATAAGATAGTCCTGCTTTAGTAGGGTTTTAAGGTTCTCTGCGTTTAGTAGGAGCCTTATTAAATCGTCTCTTATTTATACTCTTATCTAGAGTAGTACAATCTAGCGTTAGAGTTTGTTCTAGCGATAGCGGGGCCTAGCCTAGGGCTCCACTGTCTTTTAGTAAGGCTGCCCTCTCTGTATTAAATAGGGGAGGCTTAGCGCTAGACATTAAGTCTATATTATTGCCACCTCTCTGCTCCCTTAGAGGAGCTAAGATAGCTAGTGAACGAGAGAGCTGCTTAAGCTGCTTAAGCTGCTTGAGCTGCTTAAGAGTCTCTTCTATATTCCTTAAAGGAGCGCTAGTTAAGGATGTGTGGCCCTAGAAGCTAAGGCCTGCGAGCATCTAGATAGTAAGGTTATCTATTTCCTCTAGCTTAGGAATTTAGATAACCTTAACTAGGCTCTACACTACTAGTATAGGTAGAAAACCTTGCTCTTTCTTAGCAGTAGGGGCCTTAAATATAACATCTCTAGCCCTAATTACTTAATTAAGGCTTGGCACCTACACTTAGTATATATTAGTGGCATTAAAGCCTACTAATATCTTAATAATAGTCTATAACTCTAGCTTCTTACCCTAAGGGACCTCTTAATTAAGTACGTAGGCTTAGGAGCCTATAATATCTATATAAGCCTATAAAGGCTTAGCTCCTAATATAAGCTTAAATAGTGTTTTCTAGTCTAATCGCTTAGTAGGCAATTAATTAAGTATGTAGGCCGCGGCTCTATATAGCTTGTTCATGAGGCTAAGAGGGATTTTAGCGTAGCAGGCCAGGGCGCGAGCAACCTTCGTCAATTCCTTTCTAGCTCTTTCTACCCCCCTAGTTTAAGCAGGTATATCTAGTGCCCTAAGCTTATGCTAAATGCCTTTATTAGCTAGGTTAGTAGAGAATTCCCCTTTAAACTTGTTATTAGAGAGTATATAGAGAACTAGTAGAAGCGTAAGACGCTCTATTTACGTAATCTACCTCTTAAGAATTAGTATATATAAGCCTTTTAACTTAGTTCTTATAGTTTGTTATAGATGCTAGCTACTAAACTTATAGATCTATGTATTAACTAGAGGTCTCTATTAAGACATTCTTCTTCTCTAGCTCTTAATTAGATAAGATTAATTAATATTCTTATAAAGGGGCGAGTAGCCTTAAACTGCCTTAGTTGTCTGCTAACAAGCTTATGTATTTAAGCCTTAGTACAGGCGTCACACTCCCTCTATAATAGGCATGGGTCTCCTAGTATAAGCTTAATCCTAGTAGTGTTCTCTTTAAGGTGTTTAATTACCTTAAACCCTATATAGCCTATAAGCACGTAGGCCTGCGCTAGTAAAGCTTATATAAGTAGTAGAGGTCGCTAAGAGGTTGCTGCAAATGCGCGTAGTTAGTTCCTTAGCACATGAATATTGTCCTCTACGTCTACTAGCTAGTAACCCCTGTTATACTAAACGTCTATAATCTTTCTCTCTAAGCTATAAAGGTAGCTCTTGCTAGAGTTAAAGTATATATTCTTCTTAATAACCCTTAGCAGCAAAACTAGGTTAGTAAAGAAATTAGGTATAAGAGCTACGTCGTTTAGACGTACTAAAACTATCTTTCTATTACTAAGAGCGTTAATAAGTACTGTCCCCTAGGCCTTTATAGTCTTACATAAGGCGCTAGCGTAGACTACGTTATCTGCTCTAGCCTTATAAGTTTCCTTCTATCTAAAGCCTGTTAAGTTGCAAATATAGATATTTAAACTAGAGTTAAGGATCTACCTGTCTAGCAGCAGTAGCTCAACCACTAGATCTACAGCGTTAAACACCTAATTAGGATAGCGCTGCTGCTCAGGTGGTGGACTGTATACTGCATTGGTCCGCAGCTGGGCTAGTGGGCTGTATACCGCGTTGGTCCGAAGCTGGGCTAGTGGGCTGTATACCGCGTTGGTCCGTAGCTAGGCTAGGCGGTTCGAACCCCTATTAAGGTTAAAAGTCCTTAGCCTCTTAGGCTCTGCCTCCCTAGTTTCCTAAGCAATTAGAGCTTAAGCTTTCTTTAGATACCCTAGATAGTCCTTGCAGGCCTTCTTAAAAGCTTTAGCCTATATATTGCTAACTCTTAAATTAGCTAGGCGTTTCTTAGGCTATAGCAACTAGCAATTAGTAGGTTAGTAACAGAAGCTATAGAGACACTTAGGCAAGCCTCTGTTATCTAGTTCTCTAACCTAGAGCCTTCTGCTAGCCTTGTTCTAAGCTTCTCGCTTAGACTTCGCGCTAGTCTCGTATTTAGCTACCTAGAGCGTTAAGGCTAAGGTTGTTAGTGAGTTCTATAGGGATCTAGCTAAGGTAGTGGCCTTAGCTGTAAATAACCCTGCTAGAGCTCTACCCTTTTAAGGTAGCTATAACTAGTACGAGAGCTATATGTCTACTATTTTAGAGAATTATAGAAGATTCTTGCCTTTTTTCTCTACAGCTAGCGTTAAGATGCTAATGTTTTAAGCGTAGCCTGCCTCCTTAGCCCCCTCTTTGCTTACTGCTTTAAGGAACAGCTGCTAGGCTCTCTATTTGTCTGTCTTAGGGAGTTTAGCCTTCCTTGCTTAATTTATAGTAGTAATCTAGTCTAGTCTCTAGCTTTCTATGCTCTTGCCTTTCCCCCTGCCTTTATGCAAGTTCTCTATTGCTAGAGACAGAGTCCTCTCTCTTCTCTAGGCCTTAGGAGCAAAGTAAGCTTTTAGGCGCTTAAGCTGTCTTTAGAGTTCCTTCTTATCTTATATAATACACATGTATAAGGTGTTAATTGTTCTTATAACTAGATCTATAAGCAAGTTAAGAGTAATCTTCTTTATCCTATATACTATCTCTTTTAATTTCTACACCTTATATATAAACTTATAGGCCTCTTTGTCTTCCTTTAACAGCTCTATAAAGTTCTCTGCCTGCCTTTCTAACAAAGTACCTAAGCTGTTATAGGCTAGGTAGTTCTAGTAGATTAGCTCCTCTAGCCTGCTAGGCTCTGCCTCCTTAGCTGCCTTAGCATTAGGGTCAACGTATTCCTATATGTTAGCCTTTTTAGCTACATCCTTTACTACAAACTACTAGTTGTCCTACTCCTGCTAGCTACTAAGCAGTACTATAGCGTCCTTAGGCCTAGTGTTATACTCCTAGAGGTTTAGGGTTATTATAGGCGGATAGTTAATAGAGGAGGTATTAGGTAATGTACATAGCTCCGTATGCGTTTTGTAGGCGTTTCGTAGGCGTTTAACGCGCTATAGAGGGTTGTAGAGGGTGTTTAGCGCCTGTGGCGACGTTGTATAGGTGTTATTTTAAGAACTTCGAGTTCTGTACATGTATTTTAGTCTAAACAATAGGTGAATTAAGTTATATATAACAGACTAAGCAATAGCTAGGCTTATAACTGTGAAGTTGGTGGCTTTAGAAAATAGAGACTTAATTGATGTGTGAAGGAAGCTTGGAAGCTCATCTATATACTCGGAGTGCCGAGCCTCCACTAGTACCAGTAGAGCGTAGCTCCTCACACGAAAGCCAGCCTACCACGGAGTTGGACAATGTTGTATGAATGCAGATGGCCGAAGGAGTGGAAGGAATGGCTTCTTTTGGCCAAGTCAAGAATACGATGTGCTTTGACGGGGTGAGTGTTGGTGTTGCAGGGTAGCTGTAGCAGTTATATCAACCCAACCCACGCACCAGGACGAACATTCAGCACCACCTCTCTTCGACCTCCTCACTTCGCAGTCAAGACAGACTCTTCTGATTCCAATTCACGCCAGTCATCATGAAGCTCTCAGTGGGCGTGATCAGCATCCTTCTCACGAGCGTCCTCGCGCTTTCGGTCAAACGACAAAACGATGTTCCTGGCTGTGTAGACGGCGACGTTACAGACGACAAGGGAAGTCCTTATGAAGGCCGTGAGTGATAGCGACAATTCTTAGCTCTTCGATTGACAGGAACTGACCTTGCACAATGCATAGAATCCGATTGCACTGACGATTGCTATCTGACCGAAAAAAGTGGGGACAGGGTCGGCCAGATCTGTAAGGGGTATTGCGAGGGAACGCCGCTCTGGACTGGAGGAGTTGTGTACAACTGTTTTGGTAAGACCTAAAATGTGCACGGGAAGTTCGGCTACATACGCATGTTTGGATAACATTCCCAACCAAAGCTGTTGGCAACAAGACTATGGGTTGTAGATACCGAAATCAGATACAATTACTTCACACCAAGGCTGCGTAGTCAAATCATCTTGTCAGTATAACGACTTTGCTCAAGACGCCCTATCACGATTTTCAACGTGACATCTCTTGTTGCTACTATTAGTGAGCGCTGAAAGAGTTACGTATCGAAAAGTAGGTGGGGGCCATGTGGATGGGATGTTCATGAGGATAGTCGGAAGACCCTGGTTTAGGGACTCCGAACGCAGGCTGGGTATTAAGATGTATGCAAGGGTTCAAGCCCGCTTTCGTGCGAGAGCCTGTACGTGATCTCGAGCGTATGAGTACGCCAAGTCACACATTTAGGCTAACAAGGCTCGCTGGGATCAAGACGTCACGAAGTAAGTCGCAGGATCCACGTTACTTGGTGTAAGTATACTTGGAGTAAATGGTGCCGCACATCCAACACTCCCCGGATCTTGGCTTACGCACGATGACGGGAAGATCGCTACCAAACAACCGATACAGGTGTTTCAAATCCTGAAGGACCAAAGAGTGTTCCGATTACCCGGGGCGGAAACGCGTTGCATTGGCTACCCTCCTTCAGCTGACAGAGTTCCCTGTAACTCAGCACCTCTTGCTCTTGGCGAACTGAAGATTGTTATATTATGCAGCATTGCTTAGGGATTGATTGAGTTATTCGTTCGAGAATCTGCAAACCCTCCTCTACTACCTTTTCTCGTCCAAATACCTTCTCCTGTAAGAACACCTTCGCAGAACCTCTGTCTACTTGCCGTTAGCAATGCAGCTTGTACGGGCCGCTAGCAGAGCGATGACTCTGGTGTTGCTACCGTTTTCGCTTAGCGTCCACGGCCAATCCATTGATGCGAAGTTTGTACCCTCTCTCATTCCGCACACACCCAAATAAATTGACTGACTACTTAGCAGCCAAAACATAACCCTCCGCTTTTTCCAGAACAGTGCCGCGGATTCGTGCGCCTATAGCAACTCCAGCGCTGCTCTGACCTTCACTACGGAAAGCATACCTATCATAAGCCGGTGTTTCGATTTTGCAGACCTTTTCAGCGGAAACGCTACGCAGGGATTTGTGAATCAGACTGGAAATCTGGCTCCAGGGACAATTGGAGAAGCAGGCATACGCTGGCAACTCGAGAATGTCGACAAGTTCGACACGCAAGCGAACTACTCCCGGGTATTGTACCGTCAGCATATAACGAACCCTGCGAACGACGACGATAAGCCTCGCCACTATGCAGACCGCCGGGTGACGGTGTACGGAGGTAAAGGATGTACCGAAAAAGATCCTTCGAGCAATGAGACATTACTTCCATGGTATGGTTTCAGCTGTTGGAGCGAAGACGAAGGTACCTGCGGCACTCTGCCGTATAGTATTGCGAGTTTCAGCGTTCAGCCAGGGCCGGACGACAAGAACAAAGATGGCACTTGTTGGGTGTTTGCTGAGAGGGGTGCTGCTGCGCATCTTTCTCTGTCTTCCCAGGCCATGATGGCAGTTTTTGCGAGCACATCTCTGGCTATCTGGCTCTGTAGGTAAAAAGAACGTTCAATATATACCTTCTTCTCTATGGTTCCCCGCCGTCCGCTTTGTGCGTGTTTGCATCAAATTCCACGTAAGTAACATAATTATTGCGCGCGTTTTTATAGCAACGGCGGGCAGTCCTTCTTCGACTTGCCTAACCAGGTCGTGCGGAGGACGCCCCTGTCAAACGGTGTCATCCATGACTGGTATCACGTAGTTGGCCAAAAACAATTCCTCGTGCAGCAAAACTCGGGCTAGGGTGTGACATCGCCAGGAACCGATTCACAAACGACTCACAAACCTTGCCTGACTGTGAACTGCCCCTGAGCAACGACATCAGCAAAAAAAGCCTCATTGTGTCGAATGCGCAATACATACCAGCATGTTGTGCGAAGACCAGTATTCGTCATTACGATCTCCAGCAGTCCATTTCTCATGATCGACGATACCCATCACTCCCTTCCGGCGCCCATCCCCCAGAAAACCAGAGTTGTGCACGAGAAGTGCCGTTGTGCAAACTCACGAGGCCCCGCTTAACCTGACTCAGGAAACCGATAACCCAAAAGAAACGATCAACGACGCCATCGCCCCCCTCCTGTCGCAATTGGCGCAGCAAACAACGCCAGGCCCGTATGGGGCGTTTCCTGTGGCGGCCACCAAGCCGTCCCGGGTGACGGCGCGATGTGAACGAGCTTGGTGGGTGCAAGGACCCCACGTGTAAATTGAGCAACCTTCCCAGCCGCTGCTCTCGGTGCTCTGTGCTCCCCTGTGCACATTGGACCCTCGGCTGGATCCTTTTGTCCTTCCTCACCTTTTGTGTTTCTCGCCTTCGCAAACTGGTCGCCGGGCCCTCGCATCGAGCTTGGATCTATTCACGACCATCTTGGGCAATGGCCGCGGTCTGAACGATATCTGGACGAAAGAGTTGGACGGCCGACAGGACGAGTAAGCGATCAACGGGCATGACCGCGCGCTGGGACGACGGGACCGAATCGAGCACCTCTGTGGCAGAACTTTGATCTTGGACAGGCTTTCCTATTCATTCCACCATTGTGCCCGCCATGGATCTCTGGAACAAGAACAAGAAACACCAACAGCTCAAGGAGCCACCTGAGAAACGGATATCTACCCCAGCCGGCCAACGCCTGTCCGTTATCCTCGAGAATGGCGACACTCCTGGTACGAAGACACGTGACACACATCGTGCGTCTGCAAGAAAGAGCACAATCCTCGGATTGGGGGATGTACCGCGAGAGAGTATAGAGGACCAATCGAACAAGTCGTCAGGTTACTCGTATAGCGTATGGTCGGATACGGCCGGAGAGAAGTTTGGGGCCCTACGGAATCACAAGACGGTCGCGAAGAGAGGAGGATGGAAACGGCTGGCGCTACTTATCGCGCTGGTGTTGGCTATAGTGATCGCAGTGGCTGTCGGTGTCGCCGTCGGAGTATCGAAGAAGAAACACTCGTCAAAGTTTGTCCCCCAACCGTTACGGAAATCACCCATACACGTACTCACATCCTCCAGATCCCTAGCAGCATCAGCATCCTCCACCGACGCCGTAAACGCAAACGCCGCATCCATCACAGGCGGTCCCTTAGCAACACTTTCCCCAACCGATCTTCCCGCAACACCGACCTCCCTCTCCCCCAGCGCCACCCCCTCCAACTTCCCCCTTGGCTCCTACAGCTTCATAACCTTCCTCGACACCGTCCAAACAAACTGCACCTCCAACCCTGCCACCTGGACCTGCTACCCGTATACCGAGTACAACACCTCGCCCTCGAAATCCCTCGCCACCTTTAACTGGATCATAACCGGATCCTCGGGCAAATTCCAAATCTCCACAACCGACAACCCCTTCTCCCTCTCTTTCAAAAATCAACCATTAGTGCTAGTAGACCAAGGGCAAGACACAGAGCGCTACCGTTTCCAAATGCAGCAAACCAAGACCGTGTCGCCATCCTCGGCCATCACCGATGACAACGCGGCCGTGGAGTGCGATTTCGAGAGCGCGAGTTTGCAGGCCTTTCTTTACACGAAGATGGCGAAGGGCTATCCGGACGCGAGTAAAGGGGAGAGTGATGGGGGCCCGAGTTTCCAGACGTGGCCGTTCGGTAAGTCAAGTCATATTTGCCTGTCCGCTGCATGTGCTCTCGCCTATCATTTCTCCTTATTCATTTGGAAAGGAAGAACAAAGCTAACCGATCGATAGCTGTGCGAGTCGAGCAAGCAATCGGCGGCGGAGCCTCAACGCCCACATGCTACAAAATCAGCAACGGGGTCCGCGGCCAGAAGATCGATGCCAACTTATCAACACAAGATGCCGGGAACCTATGTTCGTGTCTGTATAAGAATTGGCGCACCCCGACGCACTGATGGAGGGGGTTCCCTCCGCTGAGCTATATCACCGAAGTCGTATATGCCAGGGTTACCAGCCGTGGCGTCGACATCGGCAAGACCGCCACACACCTTCACCGTTCGCGAGTACCGCTCCTCCACGCCACGACCCACACACACATACATATACACACACATACACGCCCGAATTCAACCAACCCAAACCAAACCCATGCGACGCGTTCCGTTCCGGTGGCCGTTGTCCACGTCCTCCCACCACTCCTATACTTCCATGTACACCATGTAACTATCCCGCACGCATTCGTTTTCCTTGTTCACATGCATTCACCCATCCATCCCATGATTCAGTTTGTCGGGCTAGTTATGTCAGTTTGGTTCGTCTAGCGAGGAGTTCTCTGGGGTTCTAAATTCCTTTTGGCGACGAGACTTGGATGTTCGGTACAGAGAGAGAGATAATTCGCACCGGAAAGATTCGGGTTGCATGATATAATGATAGCTGTTTAGTATCTTGTCCAGCACCCACCATATCCCATCGTGACCCATGGTATCCTGCTAATTTAATTTCTTTTATTCCAATGCATGTCGACGCGATTCCAATCTATGGGTCTTTGTCAGGGCACGTGTGCATGCGGGTGTGTGGTTGGTTGTAGACCCAGCTATCTGTCCATCTCTGTTGTCTATCTATGTCTCCCGTGTTTATTCTGGACAGTGCAGATGTCAGCCTCCCTGCCTATCGCCCAGTCGTGCTACCCCTCTCCCTCTCCCCTTGTCCCACTCTTACTGTGCCTATCGTTGTCTGCTCTATTAGCATTGAATGAAACCTCGTGGACCTCACCTCCCTCCCTCACCCGATACGCAGAACAAGCAACAGTGAGAAGCTCCAAAGATTCAATAACCATTTCTTTCAATTGATGTGTTAATCTACCTCCCATGACCGAATATCGCCATAGCAGGCGGGGCGGGCGGGGCCATTTAACAAACTCCAATCCAATTGCCAGATCAGCAGCCAACCAAACCGAGACTCCATCCCATTACCTTATCCAGAGCAGATCCCCCCTTTTCTAGGAACGGGTGGGCTCATTTGTTCGCCTCGACGTAATGACTCACAGGAAGCAACAAGCGCTACTCGTCTTCCATCTTATCATCATCCTTCTCCTTCTTATCCTCCTCCTCCTTTCCCTGATCCCCCTCCTCTTTACTCTCCTCCCCGTCCTCCATCTCCTTATCTTTCTTCTCCGCCGGCTGCGGGCTCTTACTGGACCTTATACTCGGTCTCCCCACCGCCGCTTCAATATCCAGATGGGCGCCGGGGCCCTGTCTCTGTGGACCCGTGTCCTCCATTCCGATCACATCGGGACCGCGCGCATGTGGGACCTCTTCCTCGCCCTCGACCGTCTCGAGGATCGTCGGCGCCCCCCCGCTGTTTTTTTCCATGGAATCCCCCCCCAAGATGATGCGCTGCGGGGTGATGGAATGCGGATTCGACAGTACAACTCCGGCCTCCTGTTCCTGGCGCAGGATCTCGCCCTGGGTGACGGGGCCCGTGGACGGCAGACTCTCGCCGTTCGGATGCGAGCTCTGGATCTGCGGGTTCGGATTCGGTGTTGGCGTTGGGGCTGCGGTGGGCGGCGAACTGAGGCCATTCATCACGGACACGGTTTCGATGCGGCCGGCGCCGTGCGGGCCGTCAACCATTTCGGTAGACTCGGAGATCAGCTCGGCGCCGCGGTTGTTCTGGAGCCATGGGATGGGCGTGAGGAGGGCGCCGCCCAGCGATTCGTCGGAGCCCAGGGCGCTGGATTGCGAGGAGGTGACGCCGTTGAGGAGACCGGTGGCGTTGGGGAGGATGGCTTGCGGGAGCGGGAAGATGGTCGTGGGGGACGACACAGACACGACGCGGTCGAGGGCCTTGAGGTACGGCGGCAGGAATCGGTACATCCGCTTCGGTTCGAGTATCAGCTCTGCCAGCCGCTGGATGGTGTGCGGCGGGTTCTTGGGGAAGTTCTTGGAGAGCGTGCTCCGTATTGAGTTGTAGAAGGCTAGAGTCTCTGGGGGCATCGGGTAGCGCTCTTGGGACGAGGACGACGACGGCGTGAAGGCGGGGACCGGCGGCCGGGGAGGGGTGGTGGGCGGGGCATTTTCCTTGTCGGCGTTCTGCGACTCCTGGCTTGAGGGCACGGGTTGTGGGCGCGAGGGCGTGTTGGCGTTGGAGGGGATGGTCTCCGAGGGCGGAGTGGTGGGTTTGGGAAAGCGGTCAATTATCTGGGCCGGATCAGCACCGTCTGAAATGAAGGGCGGGTATGGGGGAACGGACGTCGTCCAGGCGTTTCAGTATATATTCCAGCACGCGCGGCCAATGGTTGCTGCAATTGAAGGTCAGGAAGACGCGGCCAGGCAAGCGTGGGGACGGGGGTTGGAGGGGTACTCACGAGTCCAGCGAGCCATCCTCGGCGGCCTGCCGCAGGAGGTAGTCGGCTGCACATCAGGTCAGCATGCGGCTACGACGGGTGGACGGGCGGAGAGAGGGGAGAGTTTACCGGAGAGCATGGCTGCGATGGGTGAAGTCGGTGTCGGTGAGTCTGGGAGAGCTGCTCCACACTGGCGGGCGGTATTGGTATTGGTATTGGTATTGGTATTGGTATTGGTATCAGTATCGAAAGTATGCTGGCTGCGCCACAGAGCAGCAGCAAAAGTCGGCGAGAAGTCCCGCCAAAACGCGGTCACGGAAGCGCACCGGCAGGGAGCAGGCCAATTGATAATGGCGGCCGTTTCGCGTCGTCGCTGCAGCTGCTGACGGCGGGTTGAAGCAACCGTGGGGCTGAGCAGTGAGGCTTGTGCAGAGGCTGAGGCTGTGCGGGCGGGCCAGGGCTGGGGCTGGGGCTGCCAAGCGATGGCGCGCGTGAGGAATTCCTTCTTTGACGAGAGGCCGTCAAAAGGCGCCCCCCCCCTGCGCTGCGACGAGTGCGCCGGATCTTGCACACAGGAATTCCTGCCCGTTCGAGCGTCCTCTCTGTCTCTTTCCACGCCCGAGTCGTCGGAGTTATCGTCGTCGTTTCGAGAGTGACCCGCCCAAGCATCCGCCGCCGTCCACGTTTGTGCTCCGCAGGCCGTGGCCCGCCGTGCTGGTTCTTGAGTCGCCGTCTGATCCATCGTCGCCCAGCAGCAGCCCAGGGTCTCCGCTCCGCAGAAGAACGAGCCACTCCACCGCCGCTTGGTACGACGAGGTGCTGTCTCTGCCATCAGCACTAGGGCCTCGCAGCATCTCGCTCGCCCTCTGCACGACACCACCCATCATCATCTTCTCCTCTCTTTTCTTTTCCTCTCCGCTCCCTCCACATCCTCCCGCCTGCCATTCGCACAGTCACGCCCGCCAGCCCGCGTCCTATCATCTATTATTGACCGCGCTTCATTCCCCAGCCGTTTGCGACCCGAGCGGCTGTGTCTGCGAAGCCAAGGAGTCGAGTTTCAGGAGCCCAGAGCATCACCTCCCCTCGCCTTCCAACACACACAGTCGCGTTTCAGGCTGGGCTCACAACAAGTGCTCGCGCCCCCGCTCTCATTCGCTGTTGGCTGCTCCCGCCCGTCGCACCGCTCTACCAACAGCGCACGACTGCCTCACACCGGTCTCAGCTGTGCTTCCAACATCCCCAGTCGCCTCCATCCACATCGTCCCCGGGAACAACGACGCCGCACACCGTCCACGAAGCTCGACCTCATAACGAACCCTCTTCAGCCGCCAGTCCGCGGCTGACCTTTTCGCCAAAATTTCTCCCCACGAGGCACGCACATCCCTCCTCGGAGGCCAGCCTCTGGACAGAAACTACAATCCATACCAAGCGCCGCCATATACCTCACAGCCCTACGTGTCAGAACCCGGTGGCTACCACTCGCGCGAGGGCTTCCCAACAACACTCCCACCGCCGGTGCGACGAGTCCCCAGAATGTATCTTCCCAACACCAAGTGGACCTGGTCCTTTTTCCTAGTCGCTCTTATCCAGGCCATCATTGCCCTGGCCCTCGAATCGTACGTGGCCTCGCCCCAGTTCGCCTGCATCTCCCGGCTAACAGCGACGCAGATATGTCTTTGGCAAATTCCAGACCAGCTTACAGGGGTCCATTCCCGACACCCACAATGAGCCCCGCACCATCCCGACCTATCTCGCAGTCTTCATGTTCGGCTATATCTATCAGATGGTTCTCGTGTACGATGCGCTGCGATTGAAGAACACGATTCAGGTCATCGGACTGGTTCTGTACAATGTCGGAATCCTCATCTACGCCGCCATCCAGCTGGACCAGATCAGGGACGCCGTCAACCTGTTGGATAAGGGCCATTTCATCGTCGAACACTTCTGGCCGCAGGTCAAGCCCATGCTGGTCGCCCTGCCGTGCTTGATGGCTCTCGGGACTCTGATCCTCGCCTTCCTCGCCTGGAAGCTGTACGACGAATTCGCTTGGACCATCTACAAGCACATCAGTGCCGATTTGCGCTTGAAGCGCCGCTATCTGACATATCAGGTAAGCCCAACTCCCACCCCAGCCCATCAACAACCGCCCTGCTCACCCCGACTAGATCTACATCGCGCTCCTCAAATTCGATTTCTTCTTCTTCCTCGGCTTCACCGTCCAATTCCTCGTCGTCGTGCAAAACACAACCGACGTCGAATTCGGCGTCACCATCGCCGTCCTCTTCGTAACCTTCATCCTGCTCCTGCTCGCCGCGTTCTGGGTGCGTCGCGAAAACATCGCGGGCATGATTGCCATCATCCTCGTGTACTTCTGCGCGCTCGCCTACTTCCTGTTCAAGCTGATCCGCATGTACGCCGCGGATGCAGCCCGTATCGAAGACTATAAGCCGGCAAGAAAGTCTTTGACGAGTTTCGCCGTCATTACGATTCTGTTGCTGCTTGCGACGATTGTGATTGCGTGCATGTGCACGCATAATTTTAATAAGGGATTGAAACCGCATATTCAGACGAGGAAGGTGACGTTGGATGAGGGGAGGGGCGGGAAGGCGTATAATACGGAGATGCCGGCGTTGAGCGGGCCGGGGCCGAGGATGGAGATTGATTAAATGGATGGGTTGGACGGAGATGGATAGGAAATAGTGGAATGAAAGATATTCGACATCACATACACACAGCTCTGCTGGAAAGAGAGCGGAGCAAACAGACGGATGGACTGGACGGACTGGTTGATGGAGTGGAGCGTCCTTTTTTTCTTGTGTCTGACACCTTTTTCGAGTGTTTCTTTTTTTTTTTGGCCTTTTTTATCTGCGTGCATAATCGGATGGATTCTTTCTCGGTCTGGATAACGACTGGGACATCTGATGGCGTTTTTTTTTGGTTTCTTTTTTGGAAAGATGTATACCATATGGATGGGATTCAGAGATGCTGGATTGATCGATAACGAACCAGGATGGGATTCTGTAGGACTGCTGTAACTACCTATCTACGTAGTCTGGATTGATCGATTGGTTGATATATCGATCGATACAAATTTGAGTGAGTTTTCTCTCGTCTGATTTTGGCTGAGAGATGAGGTTGGTTTGGATTGGTGTCATGAATGTGCTTGTGTGTACATATATTCCTCCGAGGTGGCTGGTCCATATGTCGTTGTCCTATCGTTGTAGGTGTGTGTACGAGTGGGTTTGGACACGTGACATATCAGACAGTACGCAGCAGAGGGAGCCGGTCAGGAAATGGAGTCATATTGTATGTTGTCAGACTACAGCTTGTCGAGTCTTTGAACCAGGATATCCGAGCCAGTACATGGGCGTGTTCAATACGTCATTATCATTATAGCTGGGTGGTGGGCGGGTCGATCTGGACAATGGGGAGCTGGCTGATACATGCATCGCAAGCATTGAGTTATTTCACGTATGCATGCATAGTTATATGATGACTGTATGTAGCCTCCATCCTTCAAATTATGGTGATTGGGAATTCCCTAGCTCGCCAGCCAGGTACATGGTCGGCTGATCTTCCCTGCGTTGTCTTCTTCTGTGGAGCCCACATCCGTAGCCAGGAGACCGGAGACAGGAGAAGCAGGAAATAAGGGGAAATAAGGACGTCGGTCCGATGCGGGGACCGGAATGGAATGGCTCGGCGCAACCCCACACAAGTTGACCTGACCCCGACCCGACTCGACTTGACCCGACCTGACACTGGAATCGATAATGTGGGGCAGTGGACTGACTAGGAGATAAGCAAGGGTATCGTGGATATGCTGGATGTACGTGGGTATGCTATGGATGTGTGTGGAAAGCCCGACCAACCCAACTCAGCGCAATTCATGCATAGCCTGGCTACGCATATGAAGAAAGATGAATCAGGGAGTGATGGGGTGAGTGAGGGAGCTAAGGAGGGAGCTTGTGGAGAGTGGTCAAGTCTGTTGAAGGGAACATTCCCATGTTACGCCCACCCCTGGTCCATCTGGTGGAAGCCGAGCATATGCGTGTGATATCGAGATTTGGGAACGAGACTTGACGCGGGGTCGAATTGGGTTGGTAGAGTTGGGATGAGATGGACTCATGAAGTCTTGATTTCGCCGGCCGGACCGTCGACTTCGTCGCCGCCCTGGCTGTTGAGGAAGCTGAGGTAGCAGTTCCAACCTGTATCACACGTGTTGTTAGCCATCCACATTCCCCAAACTTGGACTATTCAGAAGGCTGCAGCTCCGCGCTCTTCTAATCCACACGCAACCCCATCCCCAAAGCAACAAGAACAAAAGCAAGCCCCAAAATCAAAATCCCACTTACCCAACGCTACAAAATTCACAACCAAGACCCGATGTTCCAACGGCACATACTTAAAATTCACAGCCTGCACCCACGGCCACAGCAGAAAGTTATTCGTCATGCCGGGGATATACGCCTTCTTGAGCTTGGCTTTCGGGTCTGAACCTTCTAGGTACGCCATACTCGAGAGGAAGAGCCCCATGTTTATGGGTGCGAAGAGGAATTGGTCGCAGCCGACGCGCGCGGCGATGGTGCGGTTGGACGTTGAGAGGTTGATCCGCGAGGCGAGGAAGGAGTACCATTTGGTGGCGGCGGGGCCGAATATAACTAGAGAGGGAGGGGCGTTAGTGGGTAGAAGATTACGTTGAGTAGGAGGATTATAGAGAAGGAGGGGATATAGAGAGTATGAGGAGAAGAAGGAAGTGGTGAATCGATCCATCGATCAAGCAATCCCCAAATCGAATCCAACACAATTTCCACCCCGAGCGAGCAACACCGAAGCGGGAAATCGACACCACACAAGACTATACATACATCCACCATATCCCGCCATTCTCGCCGTCCGCGCCAGATTATGCTTGTCGAGGCCGACTTTCTCGACGCCTTGCTGGGCCATGACATCTCCGGTTGCGAACAGCACCGCCGTCGTCAATGCCTGCGTTAACAGCGGCGCCGTCTTGAGTTTCGATTGGTACCTGCATGGATTTGTGATGTCAGTCGATGTTCGAGGAGATTTGGGGAAGCAATTGTTGGACGACGGGGAGAAGGGAGAGGGGAGGAGTAGAGGTGCAACATGCACGCTCCCACCCCGCGATGCGGTGGAAAGTGGGTGGGGAAGAACGGCAGAAAGCTCACCAGCGCAGCATTGTGAGAATTGGTATGTAGTAATTTCAGTGTGATGAGATGGAACAGGTTGATCAAAGTGTGAGAATGAAAAAGAACACAGAGATTGTGCGAAAGGGAAGCTCAATCTCGATTTCGGTGTTGGAAAATCGATGATGTCGTTAGCTGCACGACAGGGCTCGGGCTTAGCGTTGCGCCGCGCGATGCAGAGCTCGGGCCATGTTAATAACACATTTCGATCCCAAAGCAGATTGCATGCTTGAGATGAGAATCGAATAAGGGACACAGGACAAGGTATCAATGAGAATAAGAATCGATACAGCTCCTAAGAGTCTCGTTTCTCTAAATCAACTTCCGATCCCAGGAAGCTGAAGATCAGCAATCACATCAATCGCCCCATACGAGCAAGGTATAAAAAGCCGGCTCAACATGCACAATCATACACCACATCACCGAGTTTAAGAAATTGCCATATTCCTTATATCCACTACAGTTATTCACTACATACTACGAATTATCTGCTGTGTCTCCCTCCCTCTCTCCCTGTCGACCTCGGGTATGCTTTCAACCAGCTAAATGCTACATAGCTATCCATTATCCTACTCCCTCCTCTTCCCTTCAGCAAGCACTCTCTGCAATTCTCTTCACTTCCCAACTTCCCGAACTGAGTGACGATGCCTGATTTCAAGATTCCAAATCCCACCGCTTATTCCAGTCCAAGAACCAAACGCCGTGAACGGACTCCGCACGTCGTCATGCTCTGACAATCCCCACAACAAACAGATTCAAAAGCCAGGGGTAGTAACCAACAAGCAAGGGGGCAGGTGGGGAGAGGGGGATGTATAAAAATTATCTGTGAAAATAGGAGACCGAGAAAAATACCCCCAAAGCAATTTAAAGGAGATCCTTCGAAAAGCCACACACAGAAACACCTCTTCAACGCCTGCTAATGCATACAATTACCCATAATACCGCTCGCTCTTACCATAGCGTTCGCTTCTCGCCCGACAATCTCCTCGCTCTTCCATGCATGCTGACTCACAGAACCAATGTAGGTAGGTAGCTCGCCAAGGAGACATACAGCGCACAAAATATGCTCATCTCTTCTTCTATCCAGCATCTCGACAAAATAGCGCATGCAAGCAAGCACGCCACTTTCCATCCACCCCTCCCGCCCCCATGAGATATACGACTCAGGAGCAATACTTCCAGCCCAGTCGGGTCGCGCTGTTCACCTCCCCAGCACAACACAACAAACACATCAACCAATCCTAACTTTTACTTTCTTGACTTCTTTCTCGTCACCGATCCTCTTTTCCCCTCTGCCTCCCTATCCTCCTAAACAGATCCATGACCCTCTTCGCCGAGCCCGAGCTCCCAGCGTGGTTATGGCTCTGTTTCGGATCCTCGTACGCGTCCGCAAATTTCCTACTCTTCTGCAAGACACCCGGTCGCTCGCGTTGCGGCGCTGGGGCGTCGGAGCCGTTGAAGCCAGCCGGATACTTGGGTGCATGTTGTGAGCTTGCCACAACCGGTTCAGAGGCTTCCGAGTCGTTTCCATGACGGTACGGACGATCCTGAGAACGGTCACGCTCGCGGTAGACCTGAGGTGCGGTTGCTGGGTGGGGTTGGCTGGGGCCTGGAAACTTCTCATCGCCAATCGGTGGGGCATAGTCGAAGTTGGTTTGTTGGGGTGGAGCGGATGAAGGTGCACCTCTGGCATCCCTTATGCGCGAGGTGCTATCGTGAGGGCCATCGTAAAAGCCCGGTGCGTGACTTCCTTGAGTACTTTGGCTCGGAGATCGACTCTCGCCACGGCCAAACGCCATTTGGCGAGTCTGCCCGCGGCTCCGAGGAGCAGCAGATCTACGCGCGTCGTTGGCAGAGTGAGCGGAAGTTGATTGGGCTGGTAAGCTATCCCTCTGGTGGCTACCGAATGTTTTGGATAATGATGCTGGGAGAAGTGAGAATCGCCTCGAGGATTTCGTAGCACCCGACTCTCCCGTGTTCTTTCGACTGAAACCGAATGATGTCCGACGCGATGACTCCGTAGACTGTCGGGGTGGCTCATCATTAGCAATCGGAGCTGCCATACTCATAGGAGGGTATGACTTTTGGATCTTGTTCGGATTCTGATGGGAAGAATAGTCTTGGGAAGGGCGGCTGCTGAAGATAGATGTCACTCTCCCCAGGGTCTCACTAACCGTATTGGAACGCCTGTGGCCCTTTTGGTTGGCATTCTGCACTTCCGCCACCCGACCGCCCGGCATTGGCTGAGTAGATGGCTGTCCAATAGACGGCTGGCCCATTGAGGTTTCTGGTTGAGAGATTGGAGCCGAGATGGTATATTGCGTTGATTTGGGTTGTGAGAAGCGGCCTTCAGCATTCGTCTGAGCAACGGTAGCGGCAGCTGGTTGTCCATAGGAGTTCCCCCTTGATGGGAGGCGAGGTCCAAGGGTGCCTTGGGTCGAGGGCCTGGTCGTGGACGTGACGGGGACGGAGTTGAACGCAGTGTAATCTGAGACCGATCTTTGTGCATCTCTTACCGGACGCGAAGGGCCGGCTGCAACATTTTGCACACCCGCACCCGCACGGGCCTGTCTTGTATTCGAAGGGGAAGACTGATAGCCATCTGTCGGAGGAACTTCAGTTGGCCCGGGCTCCTTGACCCTCGATTTTGATGGACCAGCAACCGCTGCTGGTGGCGATGCTTCGCCACGAACAGTCTGAGACTGTGGCGCAACGTACTCTACCTGCACGGTGCGACGCTTATTGTCTCGTGATGTAGTCTTACTCTTTTCCGGCTCGTTCCGCTGGTTGATCTGCTCACGCTTGGCAGTGAGTCCACCGACAGGAGATACAGCTGTATGCGGCTTTCCTGGTTCGCGCACTGATGCACTTCGCGCGAGCGAGGGCGCGTCGAATGGATCTTCTAAAGTAGTGTTAGCGCCTGTGTCATTTATATTCCAGGATCAGAAGCACACTTACTGCTTGAGTACACGGTGGTTTTCGCTATGTCGTTCACGGGAGTAGTGCTGGAAGTAATGAAGGCAACTACGTGTGCGTATTCGCTGAGCCAGCTGTGTCGTGCTACCTCGAACAAATCCGCCCGTTTTCTTGGATCGGGCACCAAAATGCGTTTCAAAAGATCTCTCGCGTGCGGTGTTACATATTCTGGGAAGGTCAATGGAGTCGAAACAATGTACTTGTAAAGAAGATTGATGTTGTCTCCCTCGGGGTTGGCGGGATCATCGTCGAACGGGAGATATCCGGCCAGCATAGCATACTATCGGGAGGGTTAGCGCTCACCATTTAATTTCTCGAGAATTTAACATACCAGAATAACACCGCAACTCCACACATCGACTTTACGACCGGTATAGAGGGAATCGCTGACGACCAATTCAGGGGCAGCGTAGCACGGGCTACCGCAGCTGGTCTGCATGAGATCCCCACGACGTGCGCCATCGGTACCCTCCAGCCCCATCTGCCTCACGAAATCTTTGTTGCTCAAGTTGAACTCAATTTCTTCCCCAAGCTCGTCGTCCGCGTTGAAGGTGTTGGCGAACCCGAAATCCGTGATGATGATGTTGCGGTTCCTGTCTAGCAGCAGATTTTCCAACTTCAGGTCGCGATGCACAATTCCCTTCTTGTGTAGGTAGCCGACACCCGATATAAGCTGGGCAAACAGCCGCCGTGCCGCGCCGTCCTTGAGGTACCGGTGGTTCAGAATGTAATCGAACAGTTCTCCGCCTGAAGCATATTCCAGGATAATACCAATGTGGCGCTCCGTCTCGACCATTTCATGTAGGCGGACGATATTGGGATGCTCAAGGCCCCTGAGAATGTGGATTTCGCGGTAGATCTTCTGCAACCTGTTCTGATTCGACCCCAAGGTCTCCCGGCGTATCAGTTTGATAGCGACTTCGACGCTGCTGTCTTTTTTCCAGCCCATTTTGACCTTGCCAAACTCGCCCTCTCCGAGTGTTTGGCCAAGAATATAGTTGCCGAATTTAGAACGCTTTCCAGAGCTCTCGGATTTGGAGTGGTCTTGACGGCTCTTTCCAGCCCCTCGGCCCCCATCGTCGACGCCTTCGCTTCCGACCAGCCCCAAGCCAGTTATCGGTGTGATGTCGGCGCCTGCTGCCGAAGGTCGAGCTTCCGCCTGTCTCATTTCCTCTCGGGCAATGTCTTCTTGGGGGTCTGTGACCACCATCCGATTTATGACTTTACTTTCTTCGCGGGGAAGATTTGTGCCCACGGGCGGCTGCCCCACGGCGGTGGCAGATCGGCTGTGTGTGGGTTGTGACGGCGAGGCTTTGGCTCTGCTGGAGCTTCCATGATGGCGAGGGCTGTCTCTTGACGACTGTCCCTTCCTGTTCTTGTCGCTTCCCTCTGCGTATGGGGAAGGCTGGGGTGCGCGGGAGGTGGCCGGGCTATTGTTTCCCGAAGTAGCGGTCGAGGGTTGCGGCCGGTGGGAGGAGGTGCGCGGAGGAGGCATGGGAGCACCGGCGGCCATGGATGTAGCTGGGGTAGGCACAACTGGAGAGGTGTGGGTGGAGGGGGGTAGAGGCTGATTGCGGGGAGTGTTCAGGTTTGAGTTGTTGGATATGGCGGGTGACTGGTGGGAGTGAGTCTGCGGGGTGCTGGGCGTTATCGGTGACGCGCCATTGCCGGAGGGACGTTGTGAGGGTTTGCGTGAGGAAGCCGGAGATGCGACCACCGGCGATTGTTGTGGGTAGTACTGCTCGCGGCTATGTGGTGATTGCGGCTGTTGATATGCTCGATTGGAGATGGCTGGCCCGCTGGTCTGCACGGCGGCCGACGACATGGTCCGGCGGCGGGAGGGGGATGCGGAGGAGGGCGGGCAGTCCGCTGCTGAGGTTCGTCCTGGTGCTGTGTGGCCGGTATATTTGTCGTCGTTCAGGAACGCGGTCGGTCGCGGGGGAGGAGCTGCTTGCTACCAGAAGACGGCCAGCTCTCGCACCTGGGGGCAGGCTCTCGCGGCGGCGCAACGGCGAACGTGGCCCGGCGCCGTCTTGCACGCGGGCGCAACCGACAATTGCAACTCGAGGATTCGTGGGCGCGCTGCAGACGACGGTGTGCTGGTGGTCAGCGTGCGGGTGTTTGACAGCTGATATGGCACGGCGGCTGGACGGAGCTCGAACAGGCGTCCTTCACATGTAGCGCGGGCGATAGCGCAAGCGTGAAGCGAGTGTAGTCGGTGATAGTCGGTCAGCCTCAGGCTCGCGGCTGCAGAGCAGCGAGTGGGCAGCTCGACGGCCGACGGGTGCAACGTCTGGCGCGGAGGCGATGGCGATGCGTGACTGGGCTGCCTCTGAGCAGACGCAGACTTGGGACTGGACTTGACGTGAGTGGAGAGGAGAGAAGATGGCGGCTGAGAGTGAAGGGTCGTGGTAATCTCGCTTTTCGTTTTGGGAAAGTTAGGGGGGTTCGGCTTTGCAACAACAACGAACAACGTCTTCGCAAGCTGTCGACTGCACCCACTCGTGGACAAAGAAACGCAGCGGGCTCGCGACGGGCTGCTCTGCCTTATGGGCGACCTGGCTGCATCCGTTGCACGCGCCCGCGCGACCCTTTTGGGCGGCGAGAGGCTTCCACTGTGAATGTCCCAGGGACCGTTGCCGTCGGCTCAGCTGCAGGGCCCTGCTGCGAACAGAAAAAGGAGCTCGGGCAGGTTTCAAAACTTGGAGCCGTCTTGACTGACAGGCAACCTGGTGCGCCGCCGGGATTGTCGTGCAGATTGATTTATGCCATGCGCCCGCGACATGCCTCGCGGCGATATCGCATAGAGTGCTATTGCTCTCCTTCGCGACTTATTATATCACCCCGTCGCGACGCCCACCAGCGCGACCGTAGCACACGGCACGCGCCCACGACGTCTTCGAGACGTGTCTTGCTTCTTCCGAGACGCCGGACGAGCAATGAAAGGCACCGGGCGAGCTCTTTATCGGACAGCCCGGCCCTCATCCCTTGGAATCTCAGTCCAGCGGCCAGCTACCAAGTCGTGGCCCCAGCACGCGTACCTGGGCTCGTAGTGCGAGCAAGGACGACAACAAAGTGTCAACACCAACATCAACAAACACCAGGTAAATGACGTGTAGGTTCTCGCCTACCCCCTGGCTATGAACATGGACACCGTGGCAATACTCCCGCTCTTCGCAATCGTCAACAGCGCAGCAGGCCGTGATATAAAAAACAAAAGTCCATCCCCAACCACCAGTTCCAGTGGCTCGCGAAAGACAACGCGCCACGGTCGGGTCGCCCTTGCCCTAATCGGTCCGGCCATGGCTCGGAACTGCCCGCCCTTTCCGAAAGCTGGCCTTCTAAACAACCCACAACACATCCCAGCGCCGAATTGAAGCTCCAAACTTTTCTATAGTCTACTTTATTTAGTCTAGTCATGGCACCCCTGGGCGAACACTTTGACTCGGAGATTACTTGTCGCGTCCGACGTGCCACATGGTGGCGCCTCGCAGAACACACGACAAGGGCGAGCAGATCACGATGCACGCTTATGAAATCCGCTGCGGAGGTTGGGCGTCATAAAGCTCTCGATGCAAATCTCCTTTCAGCCCTACTGTGTAAGATAGTGGACTCTGCCGCGTACTTTACGTCACTCGTCGGATTGGTAGGTTGTTTTGTGTATACAGACGCCCCCTTTCTATGTCGCTGCCCACTATGGGCCGCCTGACGTTTCCCGAGGACGAGTATCTAATCTACATCTTCACCTCAGAGGGAAGGTCAACCTTCAAGAGATCGATTCCGTTCTTCAACTCGCTCTTGGTCGGCATCTTTCCTCTCCTCATGAGCTCCGCAGCCTGCATGCAGTACGGGTCCTTCATCATTGAAGCCACCGCTACTACTGTTTCTCCTTTGGTGTAGTAGGCGACAAACGATGGCTTCTCTGGCTCTCCGGTGATGACCACATCATCGTACCCTCCCACCGTGTTGCCACAGTACCTCAGCTGAGATCCAAGGGCCGACCAGAACACCGGGATGAAGGGCTTTGGCTTGGCACCTGGATTCGCAATTGTGTTCGCAACGGAGCGGCCCGCGTTCTGCGCAACGTTCCAATGCTCTATCCGGACGGGATTTCCATCTCCTCCAGGGCCGTGGTAGGGATAAGTGGCTATGTCTCCGATCGCAAATACGTCCTTCAGACCTTGGACCTCGAACGATTCGTTGGTCTTGATGGATCCGTCCTTCTCTAGTGTGACCACCGAGTTCTCCTTGAGGTATTCCGTCGCCGGTCCAACGCCCACGCCCTCAATGACAAGATCTGCTTCCAGAACAGTGCCATCCTTGAGGTTCACAGCTCCCACCTTAGATGAGTCGTCCTTGGATGGAGCTGCCTTCTCTACACTGGCCTCCATGTAGAATTTGACGCCGTTCTTTTCGATCAGCTTTTGGAAGATCTCTCCAACCTTTTTGCCCATCACACGCTCCATTGGGGCTGCGTCAATTAGCAAATTTCTTTCAATGTCACCCATAACGCTTACCTGACTCCATGCCGATAATCGACACATCATTCTTCATTCCAGCCAGGCAGTTACCGACTTCCATGCCGATGAAAGAGCTCCCGATGACAACAACCTTCTTGCCATTGTCACCGACGGCCTTCACAATCTCTTGTGCATCCTGGAGAGATCGAAGTACAAATACATTGCCCAATTCTCCTTGCTTGAGTCCTGGAAGGGGAAGCCACCTTGGAGTTCCACCGGAGGCGAGAACAAGCTTTGTATACTCGTAGGTCTCGCCCGACTTGGTTGACACCTTCTTCCCGTGGAAGTCAACGCTCTTCACCTCGTCCTGGACGATGTCGATCAATGCATCTTTGTAGAATTCCGCGGGCCTCCAAGCTGCCTTGGAGATATCAGCAAGGAGGGCTTTTGATAGCTTGGTGCGGTCGATTGGTCGGTATCCTTCCTTGGAGATGACCGTTATCTGCCCGTTATAACCTCCGCCCCGCAGTCCCTCGATTGCGCCGATGGTTCCGCTGCCTCTGTTTAGCTGTTAGTAAACGGGTCTAGGTGTAACGGGCGCTGCGGTTTCCTACCCTCCAATGACAAGTACCTGATCATTGCTCACTGATGAGCACTTGAGGTTCAAGGTCCTCCGGTTTGCCTTGATTGTAGCCTCCTCTGCCTTGACATAAACCGCGCCATCCTTCTCAAAGACCTCGTATTTCGAGAGCGGGTCAAGTGCGGGTGCATCTTCTACGTCGCCGGTAGAGACCTTGAAGCAAGCTAATGAACGTTAGAGGTGGGCATTGCAATGGGATGACAGACGTACCTCCATGCCATGGACACGTCAGACGTCCTTCTGGGGTCAGCACGCCATTCTTGAGCGGCGCTCCGAAATGCGTGCAGTTAGCCGACGTTGCATGAACCTGATCTTGCACCTTCAGAAGCAGGAGCTTGCCTCCCTCAATGCCCTCAACCTCGACCTCTTGCTTATCGCCATTCTTCAGATTGAGGGACGAAACGCCCTTGAGCTTAAACTCTTGCGCCATTGTCCTGCTACTGCACGTGCCGAAAGCTGCTCGACTGATGGTCGTTTGTGGTTTGAAAGTGGATCGTAGTGAGCAGGAAGTAAGTTGTAGAAGTCGTCGCGATAGCATCAATATGGGTCGAGGTGAGAGAGCGCACCGGGCTGGTATATTACACAGCGTACGGCGTGCTTTTGCGGGGTGTGAGACGGCGTGCGTAACTCAGCGGAATTGAACGCGTCGTGATTGGTGTATGACGTTCCTCGTCAATGACGACACGTCAAAAGCCCCACTATCCCCGAGCGGACAAGCGTGGGGATCGTGGCTCAGTGGGCCGTCTCCAAATCCGCGACCGTTGAAGACCCACGTTTTTGACTTTTCACATCAACGCTTGGAACGTGCTTTCGGCACAATATAAGAACTTTGCTTCTTGGGATGAAACCCAATGGAAGGCACACCAAACGCGGTAAACTTGCTCATGGTTTCTTGTGTGCTATTTCGACAGGCTAAACCATCTCCTTTCCCATCTATAAATTTCTGGTTGACGGCTGTAGGACAACTTTCTGTTCTGTTTTCTCCATACATCTCTTCCTGCTGTACTATAAGAGTCGGAGTATTGTTGGATTGGTCTTCAGGGCACAATCATACTTGCGATTGAAATCTCCTGTACCCTGCTCTTCCTGACATCTTTTTCAGCTCCGAACTTGGGACGCTTAGAATTCCGCTTCTAAGCTACTGCGTTATTGATTAGTGGCCCTATGGCTCCTCTTCTTGAATCTTGGCTCTACTGGCCTCATCTCGCCGCTCCTCTACCCATCCATCTTAGAAGCCGCGCAAAAAGACCACCAGACGCTGAAGATAAAGCCTCATGATCTTCCCGAGACTCACTACTCGTCTCATCCAGTGGCAGCGAGCGATCCCTTCCCTCCCAATACACTTTCGAGAATTCCAGCAGCTCTCGAAGCTCGTCGTCACACAAGACAGCAAGACGAACATTCCAAGGCACGATCTTATAGTGTTGCCAATCGCGCGAGTTTTTGTTAGCTAGTTCAAGCGCCTCGGTGAGAATGAATGCTATCGCCCGACACAGACCCGCGATACATTCGTCATCAAAGATCGTGGTACTGTTTCCGGCCCGAGAAGTCAAGAACGCTCGGATTCGCCCGCCGACATAGGTAGCATCGAAGTTGTTTATTGGTTCCGTGTGCGGTTGCATGAAGCAGCGATGCAAAAAGGCGTCCAACTCCCCGGCTTTCGTATGCTTGGGAAACAAAACTTCGGCGGCAACAGAGACCGTCTGAGTCTGATTCCCCATACGAGAAAGCACGCTGCGTTCCAGATAGCTTAGAATAATCTCGTTGATGAGCTCTAACACAGTCTCCTTCCAAGGATCAGCAAACTCCTGGATCGGCTCTGTCAAATGGATGAGGGTAAAATTAATGCCAAGAAAGTTTTTGTGCGGTTGCGACTCATGTCGATGAACGCGGAGAGCATCGATATCCTGCAGCCTCAGAATATGCTCACCGGGGTCGTAAGGTCCGAAACATTCAGCCGCGAGAGGGGGCGGCGGTTTCGTTCTGGTTTCCCCTTCACACATACCACGGATGGTCTGGAGTCCCGAGAAATCAAAGCCTTCAGTAAGCCGGCGCTCAAACGTTTCTTCCGGAGTCTCTGCCTTGCGGAACGTCTTTTCAAGACCGGCGAACGCCGTACGCGTGAAATCCGTATCGGTCGAGAAGAATAGAAACGAGCGAGCTGCGGTATGCTCGTCATCGAACCCGAAGCGGCCGAACATATACTCTGCGTCAAGATACAGCCAAGCCCCACCTTTTGACGATTCGCGCTCTCTTGGATGATGTTCTTTCCACTGTAGCACCTTCGTCTTTGCTTCGGCCAAGTCCACAAACCCGAGCGAACCGGTGTCGGCAAACTCATCGCTTTCGCCAACCTCCTCCGCAGACCGTCTGTTGTGATAACCCCAATCGTAGCGGTTGACCACGAAGACCCCCTCTGCAGCCGTCTTGTCATCATTCATGCTACTCCCACTATCAATTTCATACGGCGACCCCGCCACACGTAGTATCTTGTCTATTTCCTTTTCGGGGTCAACGTCCGAATGGGCCAGAAACCACCCAACTACCTTATTCCACTCGGTTTCGATGAGCTGAAACGCATTCCAGGTCCCGTTCCGTGCGGGGAGGTTATACTCGATCGACTGGACTTTCACGGTCCCGCCAGCGTGATATCGGACGTTGGGGAGGCCGCGTACTTGAGGGACGGAGGCACCGGGATAGATGTTGTGCAGGGAACCGAAGCAGAGATTTCCGGAGGAGATTGTGAGGGTTGAGTGGATCTTTGGGGATGGGGAGGGTGCCATTTTGGGACGGATATGATATGATGGATGGTGGTTTCACTGGTAGGTGTAAGTGGAGAAGGACAGGTATTTGTAGCAGAGCGGCATAAGTGACTCAATCTCGTTGATACGAGATTGTAGCCAGTGAATTGGATATGTTGCCGTATTTCGCATTCTGGGAGGATTGCGTCTCAGGCAGCCGCAGGCTACACTGCAGCCACACACAGATCACCAGCCGCAAGCCATCAGCCACAAGTTACCAGCCACAGCTCTTGTGGTTGAAACGATTGTGTGTGTTAGAAAATCACGATAGCAATTATGTTGGAGGCGTGAAGTAAATGATCATCAAGATCGATGCACCATGATTCTTCATGGCGGTTATATATGGCGTTATATGATTGAGGATTCCTGTTACGACGTGGAAAGTCTCTAAATAAACGAAGGAAGTTTACGAGGGCTCTGGAGTGGCCTGGCGCGGACCTTATTCAGAACTAGAGGGAATATTGAGGTGTTCTCAGGACCCAAGTTGAAGTCTACCTAGAAACGTGAAGTCCGTCATATCTTATACAAATGCCAACTGAGAATTTGCTAAAATGCCACGGACCTTGAAATTATACGGCTAACGCGCAGCAAAGCCATATTCTGCTTTAAATATCAAAACAATATTTGGTGAAATTTTGGCAAGACTCTTGGCGGACGCCTATCTATATGCTTTTTCACAACTCCTCTCAAGAGGATCATCATCTTCGCGCTCATTCTCCATGTTCTTGGGTTTCGGGCCTTTCAAATAGACATGCAACTCGAGAGGCAACATCTGGAAATGTTAATATATCTCTTCTCAGGTCGCAAACATGGTTATGCTTGCTCGCGGCTTATTGGCCATTGGTGGTGTTGCTCTCAACCTTGGCGAAGATCAGTGCAGGTCAGCCGAGCCTGGATTTCCGCCAACCGATTTTGGAGATGCATTTCCAGGTCTCAGCTGCCAATCTCTTGTGGCACATCGAGCTTGGCTCGCCTCCCCGCCTGCAACACGTTATCTTCTCAGCCTCGCAGCTTGATGCTTTTAAGAGGAGTCGGCATGGCCACCTGGTCAGCTTAGCCGCTGTGCTGCAGCATGTCAGGAGTTGTTGTCGGACTCGCAAGAAGGACGTTTGACCTTGATATTGTGCCGATCGCAATGTGCTCGACGCAGACATAACAAACAACAGCGTCCAACGGATACACATAGACTCGTACTCGCGTTTCGATGTCGTCGTCGACCACCACCAGCCACGCACTCCTTGTTTTGCGACAGACCGCGTCCGCCCCACCCTCGTCAACTTCCTATCAAGCGTGCACATGGTTCGGACATTGTCTAGGCGCCACTTGCAAGACGAACGACGACTGCGACAATGACTGGTAGGCTTTCGTTTATTGGGGCACATCCCTTTTCATCGCTGACGGGCTAAGGATATGTGAGGATTCGAAGTGCAGCCCATGCTGCGGAGATTCAAGCCAGACCTCGACGGCGCGCGCGAGCGCGAGTGCGAGTGCAACAGCGGGCAGCTCCTCTCACCACGGACTCAGCACCACCACCGCAATCGCCATAGGGGTCGCGATAGTCGTGCTTATTGCTGTCGGAGTCGGCGTTGGTTTCTGGATATGGCACCTCCGGCGACGAAAACAATATCCCGTCTGGGAGGCCCCGGCGAACAATGTCCCCAGGTCCGAACTCGATGTCGGAAGCTCCTACACAGATGATCGAAAGCGGTTGGTGGGCAACGAATCTCCCGCAGAACTAGCGGTATCCCCCGCGAAACCGACGGAGCTGCAAGCGATCGAGCTGGTGGAGCTGGAAGGAGATGCTGGGAGAGGAGCCTCGCAATCCAACGACATGTACAAGCCGCCTCTTACGATCCCGCCACCAACCCGAGCTGAACCGCGCCAACGCTCTCCCCACTATCGTTTTGAAGAGTACCAGGTCTCGCCACCTGCGCACGCGCCAGACCAGTTGACTTTCTCGCCTGTCTCTGACCGCTCCCTCGGGTCGACGTATCGGCCATATCAGACGCAGGATACTTTGACGGAAGAGAGGCCAGTGGTGGGGCGCGAGAGGTCGGAGAACGCATATACCTTGTTCCGATGGCCGAATACGAACAGTACAGACTCAGGTCGTTGACCAGTGCTGAAACAGATTTGATCAAGCATACAACCGTCGATGTCGGGGAACGGCAATATCATCCAGGCTCAGGGTCACATCAGGCATTCCGTACGGGAGTGTTCTGGACTTCTGGACGCATGATTTCCGAGATTTGGAACTTTCCTCCCTTGTGGAAATTTTCCTGCGGCGACAGTCGTCGGCGTGTTGTGAAAGGTTCGTCGCCACACGATTCTGGTGCTTGTAGTTCCCGAGGCTGAACACATCCGCAACAAACGACCTGCCCGAAGCGTCAAGACGCCACTTCACAACCTCATAGGTCCAGTGACGGCCCGGACGGTAATTTCTCATCAGAATCTGATCCGGAGGCTTTCGTGAGTGAAGGAACTTCGGAGCACGATGTCGGGGATCTTAGCGTAGATGCACTGGCTTGACGAGATCGCGGCAGGAGTAGGGCGAAGCTCAAGAGGTTTGGCGTTGCTTAGGTAGTTGAAGCTATGCTAAGAGATGCCCAGACAGCGGAAGGTTTTTCGGGTTGTGTGGTCTTTATCTTCTCGGTCGAGGATGCGGGAGGGAGCTCATGTAATTGTTCGAAGCTCATGGTGACCGATTATCGGGTGCAGAGGATAAACAAGCTTCTAGCGGCATGTTCGACAGGAGAAGAGCAAATACGAACGTGGTACTAAAGCAAGATTTTCCTGTCACGCTCGTTCGCGCAAGCCCTTGTGAGATGTCAAGGCTGGCGTTGTGGGGACAGGGCAGGCTAAAACAGGCTTGACTAAATGTTGTTGAGCCCCCCGGAGCTTGACACCAACGTTTATGCTTGTCATATCGTCATCCGTCTATACGAGCGATGTGCAGAAAAGCGCAGTACAAGTACCGTGGATGTACCTAAAGAACGCACGAGTACGCATGCTTAGAGTGCTCACGGCTGACCAGCGGGGTCTTTGCCCCACGATCAGCGGAGCCTCCGATTCGCTTGATGTCGGTCCGCGAACAAGACATCAATTCCTTGTCCCGTGCGGAAAAGAGCCTCATATGCAGCAAGCAAGCAACACCGTTGCCAGCGAACTGCCATCCATCGGCGCCAAGAAGAGGTTTGAATGCAACCATGCGGGTATTGTTCACTCTCTGCCCAGTTCCAACCCAGGTTTTCGACTAGGCCTGCCACCAACCCCGCAGCAAGTATCTAGAACCTGGAGTCGGAGGCGCAGGCCCCGGAGCCTGGTGTTTGGCTTGTTCGCGGACCGCTTTCCAACCTCCCTCCACCGTCGCACGGCAGACCTTGCCACTTTTCAAAGGATACCTACCTTCCTGGGATGCAACTCTTCCGATACTTCTGGCCTGGTTGGCTCGGCTATGCGAGGTGCAGCTTCTTCCCTGTTTGTCGTTCCTGGACTATCGTCATTTTGTGAGCTTGTAAATTGCGGGGAGGGGGCCTTCTTTCCCTCTCCTGCACATACATATAACATGCCGTGGATCCCGCTGCTGCAGTCGGTTCTTGCCTGCTGGAGCTGTGTGCCGGTCAGTTGTTCTCCTTTCCTTTGACAATCCCCTCCGACCCATTGCCAACCGAGCTTCTCTTGCTCGATCGCAGCCATTGGCGCATCATGGCGCGCTCAAGCTTCATGAAGGCTGCTTCAATTGTGTTTTCCTTCATTGCCTTAACAAATGGCCAGACTACAGAGCCGGCGTCTGCCACCGTTGGCACGGTTACCATTGGTGGGACTCCCACCACTTTCCGGCCCATCTTCACGATCCCGGCATCTGCAGACGAGGGCGCTGTTCTCTTGCCCAACATCGAAGACCCGCAAGCCGCCGATGCGCAGGAGGTTTGCCCAGGCTACAAAGCCTCGCAGGTGAACGAGGGCGACAATGGTCTGACAGCAGTTCTGACCCTCGCTGGGGTGGCTTGCAACGCCTATGGAACGGACATTGAGGCTCTCAACCTCAAGGTCGAGTACCAGGCTTCCAATCGATTGTCTATCAATATTAGCCCAGCTTATGTGGTAAGTGTTAATTTTGGCATCATCAAGCTGCAAAGGGAACCAAAGTATTGACTGTCGTAGGATGCCTCCAACTCCTCACACTATATTGTCCCTGAAGATCTTGTCCCGAGGCCCAAATCGGAGTCCAGTCACAAGGATCTTGACCTCGAGTTCAAGTGTAGGTCACTCTGGATCAGTGACAAATTGGCAACGACTAATGAATACAATCAGGGGGCAACGACCCGTCATTCTGGTTCAGCGTCACTAGGGAGTCCACCGGAGATGTTCTGTTCACAACGGAGAACAAGAAGCTGGTTTATGAGAACCAATTCATCGAGTTCGCCTCGGCGCTTCCCGAAGACTATAATCTCTATGGTCTCGGAGAACGAATCCATGGCTTACGATTGGGCAACAATCTTACGGCTACCATCTACGCTGCAGATGTGGGTGATCCAATTGATGAAAATCTTTATGGATCTCATCCCTTCTATCTGGACACTCGATACTTCGAGACCGACAAGTACGGAAAACGAAGCCTGGTGAGGGACTCTGCCTCCCACGGCGGCGGACATGGCCATGGTGGACACAACGGCGATTCGAAGTATGAATCTTACTCCCACGGAGTTTATCTTCGCAACACTCATGGCCAAGAAGTTCTTTTGCGACCTGAGGGCATTAAGTGGAGGACGCTTGGAGGAAGCATTGACCTGTTCTTTTTTGATGGACCCACCCAACCCGAGGTTACCAAGCAGTATCAACTTTCTGCCATTGGCCTCCCTGCCATGCAATCGTACTGGGGTTTTGGTTTCCACCAGTGCCGCTGGGGATACCGAAACTGGACTGAGCTCCGCGACGTCGTCGACACATTCAAGGCGTTCAATATCCCTCTGGAGACAATCTGGACTGATATCGACTATATGGATCAGTACCGAGATTTTACCGTCGACCCTGTTACTTTTCCTGTTGCTGAGGGCCAAGCTTTCCTTGAACAGCTCCATAAGGACGGGCAACACTTCGTTCCCATCGTTGACTCAGCTATCTACATTCCCAACCCCACCAATGGCAGTGATGCGTATGCACCATATACGCGCGGCAATGAGTCAGGCGCTTTCCTAAACAATCCTGATGGCAGTCAATATATTGGCGCGGTATGGCCAGGATATACTGTGTTCCCAGATTGGCTGTCCGGCGCTGGTGTACCATGGTGGGTTCAAGAAATGTGAGCATACCCTTGCTTTATGTATTCATTGCCGCTTACTAACATTACTTAGGGTTCTCTGGCACAAGGAAATTCCATTTGATGGCATTTGGATTGACATGAGTGAGGTCTCATCATTCTGTGTCGGCAGCTGCGGAACGGGCAACGTGACGCTGAACCCGGTCCACCCGCCCTTCTCCCTTCCCGGAGAAGCGGGTGCCGTCATCTACGAATACCCAGAGGGTTTCAACCTTACAAATGCCACAGAGGCTGCCTCCGCCTCAGCTGCTTCCTCCAGTCAAGCGGCCGCAAAATCCACCGCTCCTCCCGCTTCGTCTACCTCAACAAGCTACCTCCGAACAACCCCAACACCTGGAGTGAGGAACGTCAACTACCCCCCATACGTTATCAACAATGTCCAAGGAGATCTTGCCGTCCATGCTGTTTCGCCTAACGCTACTCATCACAACGGAGTTGAGGAGTATGATGTTCACAATCTCTTCGGGTAAGTCTGGCGGAACACTCATGAAAATATCCGGTCTAGCTACTGACCATCAATCACAGCCACCAAATTCTGAACGCAACTTACCAGGCACTTCTCAGTGTGTTCCCAAGCAAGCGGCCATTCATCATCGGGCGTTCTACCTTCGCCGGCAGTGGCAAGTGGGCGGGCCACTGGGGAGGTGACAATGCATCGAAATGGTACTACATGTACTTCTCCATTCCTCAAGCCCTATCCTTCTCCCTCTTCGGAATCCCAATGTTCGGCGTCGACACTTGCGGCTTCAATGGCAACTCAGATTCCGAATTGTGCTCGCGCTGGATGCAGCTCTCTGCCTTCTTTCCCTTCTACCGCAACCACAACGTCCTCTCCGCCATCTCCCAGGAGCCTTACGTTTGGTCCTCCGTTGCAGAGGCTTCTCGAGCCGCCATGCATATCCGCTATTCCCTCCTCCCATACATGTACACCCTCTTCTACCAAGCCCACACCACCGGTTCCACGGTCATGCGTGCTCTCGCATGGGAATTCCCCAACGACCCCAGTCTCGCGAACACGGATACCCGATTCCTCCTCGGGCCCTCGCTCCTTGTCACTCCTGTCCTAGAGCAAGGCGCTAAGACCGTGAATGGCGTCTTCCCGGGCATTGCCGAAGGAGAGGTCTGGTACGATTGGTACACGCAAAGCGCGGTCGACGCTAAAGCGGGAGTGAACACGACCATCGATGCGCCGTTGGGTCACATCCCCGTGTTCATCCGCGGAGGCAGCGTTCTTCCAACCCAGGAACCGGGATACACGACCGCAGAGAGCAGAAAGAATCCTTGGGGCTTGCTGGTCGCACTCTCGGGCGACGGTGATGCAACGGGGAGTCTGTATGTCGATGATGGGGAGAGCTTGTCTCCGGATGCGACGCTGAATGTGGAGTTTGCAGCGATGGATGGTAAGCTTAAGGTCGACGTAAAGGGGAGCTATAAGGACAGTAGTGTGCTAGGGAATGTCACGGTTATGGGGGTTGAGAGTTGTGGAAATGAGGTTAAGTTTAATGGGAAGCGGGTTGATAAGACTAAAGTTGAGTATGATGGGAAGAAGAAGTTGTTGAAGCTGTCGGGATTGGCGGATTTGACGAAGGTGGGAGCGTGGAGTGCTGGGTGGACGTTGAGTTGGGAGTAAGATGTGGTTGGAGATGGCGTCGAGCTGGTCTAGATGATGAGGGGAAAGTAATATAATGATATTTCGACTGTCATGACACTCTAATACATGTCTTATCGAGGGGCAAACGTGACCAATATACCTTCTAGGCAGCGATCTAGGAAACTAATTAGAGCAAGTGAATGCTCAAATTCGAGGAGGGGTTTTTAATTGAAAGAATATCTAGCGTGGTTGGGCATCGCTATAAAACAACATAACTAGTTAGGCTGTTCCTCAGCCTAATGTATAGGACTAAGTATACAACGGAGTTGACAAAAGAAAAGAGCTCGATTTGGTGCAACATAGGAAAATAACTTTGCCCGTTCCCTTGAGGTGTCTTGGGTTTCAGAGGCTGCCCGGCCCCTACCTGATTCTTCGCCGCGAGGCCATTGTGAAAAGTGCGCAAGAATCTTGTATGGGACGAGTAGCAACTTAGGTGACCGACCTCCTTTTCAGCTTGAAACGCCAGCGTGACCTTTTTCGTGGGGGCGGACTTGTCGCGATGGGTTGCGTTGCACTCGAATTCTCCAATGGTGAGGAACCGGATGCAAGGTGCTGCCTCTGTGCCTGCATGCGCACTTCCCATTGCTGCCGTCGTTCGTTTTCCCGGTTCCATGCCTCTGGTTGTTGGTGCCTGGGAAGACTCGAGATTCGGTCTTCTTCCTCTCCATACAGACTACCAGTTGCGACTGCGAGAGAGCTTTCTCTAGAGGCAGAAGGACCGTTGCTTGTGAGAGGAATCACCTTAGTGAAACAACGATTGAGGCGCTACACCTTCAAAAGAAGTGGCTTCTGTGTCAGCTAGCTGCTAGTGAGCTCTGTACTACATCCGATAGTACTACGACCCGATTCTTAGCAATCGTATTGTAAGTACAGTGAATTGGTTCGTACCGATCACGACTCGTAATTCCCTCTGCTGATTTAGTAATCGTATAATCGTACTAAGAAACTGAGTCGTAGGGTGGTTGAAAAGTCCGAGTCGAATCGTATTACTTCCGATTAGTCACGCTGCACGAAACCTTCGTATTCCGAAAATTCAACTGCCTAGGAGCACGCGACCTTCTACACCTCCAGAGCAAGCTGATAGTCCTCGAGAATGAAATCGACCAGCTTGATGAAGACGCGAGAAAGAGTAAGGATTTTGTCGCTCAGCAATCATCGCGACGATGGGAGACGCTTATGGAGCAGGCGAAAGATCCGAATCGACCGCAAAAGAAGCGAGTTCAGAAACTTGAAGAGCTTAAGGAGCTTTTGAAGACTTGTGAGTTTTGGGGTTCTTTGCTTGATGAATGGTCCACTAATGAATGGAGACGAAATCCTTCTCCTCCAGGCACAGATCGTTGACCTTGGTAGACCTAGCTCACGTGTGCTCTCCGCATACCGACACTACCTGGAAGGCCGTGCGTCCAAAGGCAACGGGCTACCCATAATCAGCGGTCAAGCAAAGGACTTCCTCGCAGATAAGACTGACCTGGTCGTGCTACGGAAGGCTGCGGATGAAGACTTACTTTCTAGACTCCTGCAAGACCACTGGATATTCCAAAAGCGTACGACTAGTGATCCCCTGGACCGTACAACAATGTACAAAAACCGCCATGTTTTCCATGCCGTTGCCACAATCAGCATGGGACTAGCTACATTTCTACTCATTGGTGCGATCATTAGTTTACATTTCGTCACAAGTGCTGAAGCCAAGCTGGGCCTTGTCACAACTTACACGTTACTCTTCGCCATGACCGTCGCCTTATTGACCAACGCACGGAGGGCGGAGGATTTCGCTGCTACGGCTGCCTATGCCGCTGTACTAGTCGTATTCGTCTCTGGAGACTTGGGAGGATCCAATAGTAGTCAATGTTTGATACAGCTGGAAGGTGGAATCTTCAAGACTATCAGATGCCCGAACTGAGAGATTCGCCAGATTCATCAGCTACCGAAAACGAGAAATGAAGAAACTCGAGATTGCGGAACGACTGAAGCCGCTCCATGAACATGAGCTCCTTCAGAACTCAGCACCATCCCACTTCTCAACATAATCGTTCCCCGGAAACCACTCGCCACGTCCCTCGGGGGTAATATCTTCCAAATTCCACACCGGAGTCAAAAGATCCATCCCACGAACGGTTCCAGCATCAAAATGTGGAGTCGTCTGATACAGAAACCTGACCTTCGCTTCTCCCCTATCACCATCTTCCTCATATCTAAACACACTCATACCAGGACCTTGAGAAAGATCTGGCATCCATTCCGGAGCTTCAACGCCCATGTCCTTGTTGAAGGACTTCCCGAACGAGGACAGGAAACGGAGATCATTCCACCCCCTCTTCTTTGCATATGCTCGGATAGCGAGAATTGGCGCCTTCGCAATGATGACAAGGTTAAATCGTTGGGCTAGATGCTTGGCTATACCGTTGAGACCGTCGACGAACATGCTGCAGCCTGGACAGGCTTTCGTCTCGTTTTCGTCCATCATCATATGGTACACCACAAGAGTCTTGTGGCCGAGAGGACCCGGCTTAGCGACTTCGGAGAGGGTAATAGGTGTGATAGGAGAGGATAGATCTAGGTCTTTGGGACCTTCGTCAAAGGTGTACGTTGGGAGGGTTGGCCCTGGAGGAAGGGCACGGCGCTGAGCTGCAACTTCTTCGATCTGGTCACGAAGAGCGAACTCTTTTTCGAGGAGAGCGCGACGGGCGCTGATGTATGTCTCAGAGGCATTGGCGGGCCACTTGTGGAATGCTGGATTGGGAATCTGGGTGGGAGACATGGCGATAGGTGCCGAAATTCGCAATGGAGCTCAGGGGATTGGTCGTGTCAATGGATGTTGAGATTTGGAGGATTGGTTGAGAAGTGTGAAGAATGAGTCTTTGAACACAGAACTGCTTGCCTGGGAGCAAGAAATCTCTTTATACATCTTCACTTTCGTTGCTCACATAGGGGTTACAAGGGAGGATCCGCCAAAGCACGTGATTTCGTGAGACCGCGTTTGACTCACACCCCAACACAGTGCATAGAGTTGACGCCGTGATGCATGCGAATCTATCGCGTTATTCGTATTTCTCGCTTTCCAGTCTTAATCTGGTAGTCTTGCGATGTTCAACGGCCGTAAAAGAAGTCTTTGTGATCGAAGCTGCAGGAGGTGTGAGGGGAAAGCGCTTGAGGCGCGTTGTTGCCTGAATTTGTTGGTAGCGATTAGTGATCACCACCCTGACTTCGAATGGGCCCCATCTGGTGCATCACCATCTCATGCGACGAGACTCAGAGAAAGCAATCTGAACAGACAGATGATTGAGTTGTGCATCATGTTCATTATGGTAAGACTGAGCAATACAATCACACCTCTGACCGTCAAGAAATAACGATACTGTGTAGGATGTTCGCACTTGCGTGACGCCTATTTCTCATCATGAAGATCATAACCCTTCCAGCCGAGGTTCAAGCTCTCGACCACGGAACTCGATATAAAAGCCCTCAGCCTCCGTTGATCGATTAGATCGTATACCTGAATCCTTTCTGGTGATCCTCCTGCAAATTTGTTAGCGATTTGCAGCTCAATCGTCGGCACGTCAAATAAACTTACTTCACTGTCCTCCAGTTCAATCTCACCCCGAGCCGCTCTCTTGTTCTGGCGCAGGAAAACGAGAGTCGTAATAGCTACGATGATAAGAGTGAGAAGACAACAGGCGATGCAGGCATAAAGGCCGGGATGGTATGACGGAGCGTCTTGGGTTCGGAAAATCAAGCTGCCTGCGATTCCACCAACCCCACCGAATCCAACAAGTGTCGCCGAGCAGAAGGCACGCTTCCATTGACCTATATCTGTTAGTTCTCGTTCACATGTCCGATCTTCGCACTTGTCAACGTACCTCGGATGTTATTGGCTTGGTATGCCATCGCTGCGGGAACGTTCGAGTTGGCCCCGGCCGTGGTCAAGAACACGCCAAAGTATCGTACATTTGCGTTAGAGTGGAAACCCATAATAGGAAGGCCGATTAGGCAAAGAATCATGTTGAAGCAGATGACAGGACCACGGAGATGATATTTGTCACCGAACCAGCCAGTGGCGTACATTACAATGGCGGCAAGAGCATACGGCGGAGCGACTAAAACAGTTAGTATGTTCCAGCAATCGCAGAAGAAACACGACTTACCCAAGCACTGCGAGGCCCCAATAGAGAAACCCATATTCTCTCTGAGGATGATGGGCAAGAAATAAGCCAGTGCGTAGGTGACACAAGTAGTGTTGAAGAAAATCTGACAGTTGTTAGCACCGCCAAGCAAGGTTCACTTGCAAACATACCATCGCATAAGCCCAAATCTTCAGGTCTAAACCAGCACGGAAGAAACTGCCTGCAGAGAAGGGCACAATACGGGCGTCGCCTCGGTCCCTGTTCACACGATCCATGATGAACTTAGTCTCTCGCTCGTTCAGGAATTTGAACGACTTGTGGGCCTCATCCGGGAAATCGACGAGGAACCAATAGCTCCCAATAGCCAAGACGCAAGTCAAAACGCCCTCAATAATGAATATCCAACGCCACCCGCCGAGTCCTTGGAGGCCGCCCATTTGCATAAGCTAATATTTGTTAGTTTTCGGTTGTTGAGAGAGCGAGGGGAGTCATACACCATATGCCAAGATACCCGCACAAGCTGAAGCAAGACTACCAAGGATGTAGAAGCAAGAGTATCTCTTTCCAACGTCGTATCGCGTATACCATGTACTCAGGAGATACACACAAGACGGGAAGAAGCCGGCTTCCAGAATACCAAGGATGACCCGGAGTCCAGCAAGATCTTTCCAGTCCTTAACAAACCCCATACCAATCATCACAGCACCCCACAACAGGGTGATCGCTGATATGAAGATTCTAGGCCCAAGTTTGCGGACGATAATGGTCGAAGGCGGTTGGAATACGATGTAGGTAGTGAAGAAGACAAGGGTTACAACCGAATATCTGCTGACGTCGCCAAAAGGGACACCCAACTTCAATTCTTTCGTCATCCTAGGTTTCTGTCAGCATACCTTACGGTATTGAAGGCCTTTGCAGACATACCCGGCAATAGATGCCGCAGACAAATTCGTTCGATCCATGAGACTGATGCAGTACAAAACGCCCACAGTGACGACGAGCCGACGGTCGACACGATGAATAATCTTCCTTTGCTCAGCGGGGGTGAACTCGGACTCCATCGAGTCATCCTTCGACTCGACGGTCCCAACATCGTCCATCATGTTCACTCCATGCTTTTCGATGTCCTGCACCATGATGTATATGAACGAGGAGGAAGCAGAGGTACGGAAGGAATCAGACTAGGTGGTGAGGGAAAGGAAGTTTGAGGTGAAAACCTGGCATCCTTGTGCTCATATTGTATTCCCTCCCAGCTGGATGGCTTATGCTCTAGTAAGATGCCAAGCCCTGGGGATCGAATAATTGGAAAGATACCGAGGCACAGTCCGCTTGGACGAGTGAAGGAACTGTGGAGAGCGGGACATTTTTCTGCTTTGCAACCTGGGGATGCCACGGACAGGAGCGGACGATGTGGCCAAAATCGACAAGCGGCGGATCGCGATGAAGGCTAGAGGCTTGGCAATACTGGGGGTCTCCCTTGGCACGTGGAGTCCCCGCATTCACTCGCGCGCCACATCCCGGCCTCCCCACATTTCACCAATCGTTGACCAACGCCCAGGAATCAAGACACTTGATCACTGTCTTCCGCCGCTTTCCCATGTCGCCCACCCGTCATCGCAAAGCCTCCGGCGTGGAGGCGCGCGGCGACAGCGAACAAGGACGGTTTTGCGATCTGGGCTTGCAGATCGAAACCGTCTCGTCGATGTCGAGAACACATCGTGTGCCGTCTTTTTTAGAGGAAAGACGAACGTTCCTTCGGGTTGCCAATCACCCGCCACTACTGACGGCTTCCATGGCTTCGGTCTGATTGACTCCTGAGAGTCTGGGCTCGGTCCCGCCGCGCACATTCGGCTTTGTCCCAAAACATCGATTCTTCCGGCACCAGTACTAACGTCACCGTGATAACCTTGCCAGACACGCTGTCGGAACGTGCACCAACCATCATCTACCGTCCTCCTGGTCCGGCCTCCTTCGTATTTGGTAGATACTGCGGCCATCGAGCGCGCGTTGGAGCGGATCTTGTATGCCTCCACTCTTTAGGGCTGTAACTCTATATTTGGGTGCTTATGTGCATCAGGTGAACAGATAAAGCGAGATACTGATTCAGGCTCACAAGCCAACACGACCCCTCTGTGCCCATTGGCGCGTGAAACCGAAAGTAGGAGCCATGATCATTTTAGCATCGTTCGACAATGGCTCCGCCGCTATCGAAGCCCTCGAAAGGAAATGCCAACTGCCTAGGAAAGGTGTGTCTGGACTCACATCTCAAGCAGTACCTGCGTCTTTCTGGTAAGTTGTCGAACGAATCCGGTCGGAGCAATAATGGACTGAAGGATATGACCGGTTCACTACGTGCATGTATCCGCCAACGTCACCTTAACTATCCGAGCCTAAGCTTTTAGCATTGTTACCATTGCCACGACACTTTCTCTCGTCTATTTCCTTGTTCGGGCTATCGACAACTCTACTCACACTGTCCCTTTGTTCCAAGTATTCGTCTTCGTTCGACAGAATTGAGCAAGAACACATCATTTCTTGTTTCGAACAGCCTACCCAGGTACCGGGATTCCATATAGAAGGGTTCGATCGCCGAACCTGCATGCTCCCTGTCGTGCCAGTCAACGTACATATTACCTGCATCTGGGTTTGTGTGGGCCGAGGCAAGTGTACCTACCCAGCCGTACATTCCAAACCACTTTCAACACCGTTCAAACAAATTCTGCTTGGCAAAGTCTTCGACATCCGTAGATGCGCGTTCAGCCGAGGTTGAATTCCTCAAACTTTGTTCACGTAGCTTGACGGGTGGCTACGATTACGACCTAACATTGAAGGTTGGCACATCGACCTCGCTGGCAGAAATTTACGAATGCGAGCAGTACTCCGGACTCGAGTGCCGAGGCCTCCACTCGATTTCCCTATTGGATCTTCCTGTTACTCGCGAAGTCTATGTCGACATGATGCGGGAGCGAAAGTGGTATGATCACGCTTCTACTGCCCGAGGTCAGTGTCACGACATTTCGACCAAACCTCAAGAAGGTATTCCATACATCTGCAGCGACGTTTTGTTTGGAATAGTGGTTGTGTAACAGAACCCTTCTGATTTGCTCCAGCGAGGCGGCGAAGAGGTGTAAGATGCACATCACCTGTCCATCACGTGCAGCACAAAGAACTCAGGGGCGCCAAAACTCATGGCAAAATTGCAATTACAAGTAGCCATACGAGGGTTCTAAGGTAGAAGAAGCCTCCGAAATATGCCTACTATACGAGGGATCCTTCGGTAAGTGGGCTGGAGTCACACTATGTTGTCCAATTGTCATGGGAAGCAGCAGACGGATAATATTTTCCAAGGCGTCGATCATCAAATGATCCGAGAAGATCCTACACCGCGCTGGGATCATATCTCATGCTGAATTCAGAGGATGAATGCCGCAAAGTATTGAGCGACTCATTCGAGGCGTAGGTCCTCTTTACCCTTCGATTCACGAATTCTACAGCTGATGCACTTTATGAAGATTCTTGTCCTCCGGCGACTACTCTGACTTCACCATTACCTGTAGGAAGCGGACCTGGAAGGTACACAGGACAGTTATTTGGCCGAGAAGCGAGTACTTTGAGAAGTCAGTCAGATTTGGGAGGGCGAGTTTTATCTTAGGCTCGCGGGGCTTACTCACTAGATATTGACCGTGAACAGGAAGCTCAGAACAGCACGATCACGCTTGTGGATGACGATCCAGATGTTGTCGGTTCGATGCTCGAATACCTCTGCACGGGCAACGTCGCTTCGAAACCTCTTGAACGCACGTAGTCCAAAGGATCGTTTCCACACACCTGCCAGGGCCTGTTCAAGGAGACCTATATCTGTCCCCATCATAATTGCTTCTCCGGAATCGCGGTTCGTTCGGAAGGACGTGCGAGGAATCCGCTTCGCCATCGAGGGTTGATCCAATGGAGCTTGTCCGGTACGCTCACATATACGCGCTGGCTGACAAGTATAAGATCAAAGGGTTGAAGCTCTTGATTTATGAAAAGTTTTCACGAGCATGCGAATGGAACTGGGCTACGCAGGCCTTCTATGAGGCGACGAGGATCGTTTTCTCGACCACACCAGATTCCAACAAAGGCCCACGGTCGGTTATCGTGGTTGTCTTTACTTCATATCAAGGTCTCATTGATCAGCTTGAAATTAAGGCGTTCATGGAAGGAGCTAATGGCCTTGCAGACACTGTGCTAAGGACGATAAACACTTATGAGATCGAGAAAGTCGAGCAGAGCCTTTGGTAATGAGAATAGGACAGAGCTCAAACGGTCCTGGGAACAAATGCTATCGGTATGAGCATCGTGGAACTCCCGGTTTCCATAACTGTACTTGACCGCGGCTGGCGATGATGGGTTTGAGGCTACAACTTGGCCCTGGTACCCAAGGCCTTCTTCACTAGCTCGACTGCCCTTTCCGCGGTTCCCCTATTCCATTAATCAGCATAATATCACACAGAAATTACTAGAGCGAGTCTAATAGTAAGCCGACTTACCAAGAGGACTGATACCCCGCACCCGAGTGTCCATAATTATGCACGACCGGTATCCCCCAACCCTTCCTCTTCTCGATTTCAATCCTTGGACCACCTTTCCTCGACGCTGCATGATCAATTCATTAGCCTCAAAATTTCATCGGACACAGTCGACGCAAACTTATGACAATAAGGGCAAACTTACGCCTCAATCCAACGCCATGGCTTATAACTTTCAGATCCTCCACCTTCCCTAAATCAGGACAAACTCTACAACACCTCTCCATAATATCCTTCGCGAGGTTCATATCCACCTCCTCGCTCCAATTCCCATCCTGGCGACTTCCACCTAAAATCACCCCTCCACCCAACGGCCGTGGAAACACGTATGTCGTCTCCGGATCAATGCGTTTCGGAGAACGGAAGTACATTCGCGGAATCGGGGTCTTAGGTTCGGCGACTAGGACGGTTTGGCCACGCGTGGGGTACATCGAGCTGTCTTGGACATCGGTAAGGTGGAGGGAGCCGAGACCGGTGCAATTAACGAGAAGCGTCGCGGAGGGAAAGTCTTCAAGGGCACTGGCGAGAGAGTTGTAGGGGCGGCGAACTAGGGAGATGTTGGAGGAGAGAACTTCAGCTTGTAGCCTATTCCACAAGTCAGTACTATATCAGAGCCCAACAAATCCCTCTTCAGCTGCCAAGTTCAGCATTTCCCCTCTCTTTCGCCAAAATCCGAAAGAGAAATTTGTATAGGGAAAAGGAGCGAAGACGGGTTCATACCAAGCAAGATAAACCTGCGTATTAATCCTCCACGTCCCACCAAACTCCAACCCAAACACCTTGTCCTTCGGCCCCTCGTTTTCCCCTAGTTTCCGCAATCCGCCCACCAACTCCTCGTACCAAATCTTTCCAGTCCCTTCACTCAGAATCCCCGCCTCTTCAATCGGGCTATCGAAAATGCCCCACATGCCCATTTTCTCAATCCCGGCTTGCGGCTGTTCTTTGGAGATCTGCTCGAATTTGTGGAAGGTGATTTCGTCGTATTTTTCTAAGGGTCCGTTGTCGTGCGCCATGGAACACCAGTTTGCGCCGGCCCAGGGAGAGGCATAGTCGATGGAGCGGTCGCCGGGGAAGTGCTTCGCTAGGATGGTGATACGCGATGAGGGGTAGTTTTGGCGGAGGACGAGGGCGGTTGTGAGGCCGATTACGCCGGCGCCGAGAACCAGGAATTGGGGAGTTTGGTCTTGGGTAGACATAGTAGGGAGATGGTGAGGAAAGCTTGGGTTTCTGTAGGATGGTGTGAGGAGAATGGACTAGAGAGGAGACGAGTATTTTGACAGATGTTCGACAACGATAGAAGAGTATATAAAGAAGTGGAAAAGATAACCCTCTCAGAAAAATGCATTCGGAGTAGGCGTGTGTTTGTCAATATCTCTTGCTTATCCGAACTCCGTGTATATCCTTCCCAGTCCTGGGCGGAGAAACCCTCAGCTTCCCCGACGGAGAAGACGCTAATCGGAGTGAACAGAGTACTCGCCACCGGCCACGGGCACAAAGGTCCGAAAACAAAGCAAAATGAACTGACCGTATCATATGAGACTTAAAGCAAACTTGACTCTCCTGCAGTTTAAGAATGAAGAACGAAGAGTTGTGATCGGGCGATGTCCGACAAAGATGTGATGGATAGCGGAATACCGCATTCGGTTAGCGTGTTTTGCTTCGCCTATCGAGCCGTTCGGGCGATTTGACGGAGATCGGATGTGAGCATCACAGCCACTGCCACCGACTTCGTATGTATCACGATACGAGGATACTGTTGGAGAACCTTGGCGCTATGTTGGACTCGCGTTGCATCCGGGTGAATGATGGGCCCTTTTTCGCATAGTTTAGGCCCTCAATTGTTCACAGACGGGTTAGTCCTCCACTCATTGAGTGAAGATGTTGGCACGTATTTCCCCACCCAATGAGTGGAAACCGAGTGGCAGTGGAGTAGATATGGTCCTACTTCACAAATCGGTTTACTTTGTAGGAAGCGCCCTCGAAATATCGCCATACGAAGAATATCATCTGAGCTCCCTGAATTAAATTGCGCCTGCCAAATGATGTCTACAAACTCCAGCCATACTCCCTTCCACTGGGGCAAATTGAGCGGCGCCATTCAATTTCCACCTCTTAAACTTTGAGAAGATCTGTCTGCTTTCCAACAGCAAATGGATCCACCCCTACATCTATTCTAAGCTGCTCTGGAAGCTCATCTTCCGCCGCTCTCGTCAAATCGACCCTATGCCTCACCTCTTGAATCGCAAACGCATAGTCGATGCGCTCTGCGACCTTGTCTAAATGAGGCCGCTTCGAACGATCTTTATGCATACACTCCTCTACGAACCGCTCCAACCTGTCGGAATATGGTGGATTTGGTAGGTAGTGGGCGGGAGAAAATGGGTGGGCGGGGTGAGTTCCAGGTACGGGTAATTGCCTCAAGGATTCTGGGCCACGTACAGGGGGGGCTCGGCCAAACTCGTCAAGGCGTGTAGCACACCAGACCATGTAAGCGGCGGACCACACATGGACCTTTTGACATCGACCTTCCCCTTTCTATAACTCTCCGCTTCTCGAGCAAGATAATCAGTATCCCTACTATTGGAGGATTAGTATTAGGCGGTCAATACCTGGAGCCATGTAACTGTGCGCGCATTATCAGTACTCTGTAGGCAAGTGGAGAAAATACATGAGCATACCCAAATGTTCGTACAACAGAGTCGCCGCTATATCCCTCTGTGAGATTCCTGAGAAGCCCAAAATCCCCGACCACGGGGAGGATGAAGCCTGGATAGTTAGGCCCAACGCCCCGATCCATGAGAAAAATGTTATCCGGTTTCAGATCCATACTGAAACCATTTATTCGCGACCGTAGTTAGATATCGACAAATGTAAGACTCACTGGACGAAGTTGAATTCTTTCATCAATTGGCCTGCTCGAACAATGTTTCTGAGCAGGAGCCAGACCCAGGCTTCAGAGAAAAGGTAGCCCGGAAACTGTTTCCTAGAAGCTTGTTAGTGATGTTGATGGCTCCTCGAAAGCAGCACATAATCTTGAGTATCAAGTGATGCAGCGACCCGTAAGACGCATATTCGAGGTAAAGCCTCCATAGCACTGGATAGCTCTCAGGGCAATATGAAGCGTCTCTTATTGGTATAATACACCTCCGGTCGTCAGACTGATCTAGGACATTGTGGTACTGAACTTCTCCGGGTGGTTGTTCTTCTGGCCTTCTCAGTGGTTTCATCGTGACTCTCTAGTTTGGGTCAGCTTTAATTACATGTAAGTACTTTTTAGACCGGGTTGGGGGTTCATCCTACATCTAGGGTGTTGTGATTGTTATCAACGAGCACGTAGAGCGAGACCCCTGACGTGCTGAATATCTTCGCCATGACCCACCACTGCCCGGACTCTCGAGTAAATATATTCTCAAGATGCTCTCCCTCGTTGCGAACTCCCTCTTCAAGATCCAGAAGGCCCGGCCGTGGCCCTTCACTGTCTGCTTTAGTGTCCAACCTCCAGACGACTTCTTAGGAAGCGGCATTCATCGCATACGATATTCCGCTGCCATCGGTGGATCTGAACAAAAGGTACTTTCTAGTTCTTGCGAGTAGGTGAAGGGGGATTTCTCCGTCATAACTTTCCCACTGGGACACAGACTGCTGCCCACCTAGCTGGAATTTCCCGGTTGCATCGTCGTCGTAATTGTGATAAGCTTCAACCCTCAGATATTTATCTCCAAAATAGATACAGGTAAATCGGGACCAAAGTACCGTTGCCTCCGGGAGCTCGGCCACCGTTACCAGATTCCAAGAGAAGTTCAAGATGCGCGATGTTTGACCAGATTCTGAAAGTGTTTCTTTTGTCAAACATCCTTTTCTTTCCCTTGGTCCAATACGCCATTTCCATACTTTGAACCGCAGTGATGTCCTCATTTGGGAAGCGATAGATCTGAACAGCCCGAGTGTTATCTTTACTCTGCTTCTTCGATTTCGTCAAAAGCCTTTCCGGGATGTTGGGAAGGAGACCGTATTGGGCCTCATCGTTAAATCCATACTACTCTTCCCACTTCCATTCGCTATCGAGAAGTATTTTCGTTGCGACAGAGACGTACTGACCCTCTGAAAAGGATTCGCGGGCATAAACGCTGAATGAGGTATTAGGTGGAGGTTCGGTATTATGTACGAATTTTTCGACTCGTTTGTTCAGTAGATAACGAGCGAATTTCCAGGGTGCTTCCGGATCATGTTCGTTTAGGTCGTATAATATGGGTGTCACTACTTCGGCGGGAGGGTCTTCGTATTCAAGTGGTGCAGTATCGCCAGGAGCCACATTCTCAGATCCATTTGACACCAGAAACCCCATTAACCCCCTCAATCAAACCATTACCCACCATCTTCTCGTAATATCCTCTTCCCTGTCTCTGCGCCGTCTTATAATATTCTTTCTTCGCCTCCTTATCCACTCTTCTTTCTATATGCGAAAGACTCCATTAGCTTTTCCTGTTAGAAATCATTGTGTAGGGTGATATGTGAAGAATGTAGGCGGAAAAGCGTTAGCCTCAACTTACGGCTCTCCTGGTTTCTTCATCTGGGATTGGAATCCGCAGAAGCCATCCAGTCCTCCACGTCGTATTCCGCAAATTCAGGATCAGCCATTTTGGGCGAGTGGTGAAGGCCCTACAACAGACAGCAGAAAAGATATGTGTCGGGCAGTTGGAGCGTGTGACGAAACGATGATCACGACAGGTGGATGAAGTCGAACACTGTGGGTGACCGGCGAAGTGGCAGAAGGAGCTGAATGAATTGATCAAAGTATCGCGACGATTTCTTAAGAAGTAAACGACCACGGTGCGAGTGCGGAGCCAGCCTTTTTTTTCTTCGTGGACATGTCTTTGTTGTTCTTGCTGACCGCAAACGGAAGGGGCACCAAGACGTGAGGCGCAAGCCCCCTGACCACACACGACGAGTAAAGTGTGAACAATGAAACTTTCCTGGTCGCTAGAGTGTGCGACGAAATCGAAGCTAAGGAGGCTGTGCTTCTACATTGCATTGGCTGACCCATACGTGTAACACACGTCCGCACAATATTCTACCAGACATCTCGTTCTCGTTTGTGTGAAGACCATAAAAAATATCGAGAACTTGATAAAATTGATTTTTTCTCATTCCAATTTCTAGTGTCCGAGACTTAAAGACCCCATTTTAACTATCGAGATGTTCAGTCACACTTCTTATCTTGTTCCCATGGGCGCAATTCCTCCATGGTGACCGATAGAGCTGGCGAGCTTTTCTGCCGCTTGGAGGCTGGACTTGGCGGAGGGGATGTTTGATGAGGAAGACGGGATACCGAAATGGTCGGTGTCGAGCTCATGACCTCAGAGTTGTCGGGTGTTGAGAGAAATGGCGTCGGGGAAGCTGGTGTGGACAAGAGAGGCGTAAAAGGGACATCTGTTGACGACTGTGGCATCGCGGGAGGGTTCGTGGGAATAGCTTTGGGCATGAATGTTCCTAGGAATTTACGTTTCCAGATGTCCACCACGCGTCTCATTTGGAAGATTTCGTTTGTTCTTAGTATCCGTGGTGCTGGCGAAAATGGAGGGTTTCGCATGATTGGCAGGCTATACTCCACTTCTCCGAATACGATAATACCGGCGGTGACTTGTGGCGAATGAGAATGCGAACATAGCACCTCCCCTCCCATACCAGCTACCTTTCCAAAGGGTCGCAGTATACCATTCTCCTCCAGCTCATATAATCGTTACTCGATCCAGACCCTGTCAAAATATCTCAGGTAGTCAATCGACGACGATGATCGCTCAATATCCCAAACCTTTTGTAGAAGTGACATGAGGCCAATGCTTGTATCTTCTTGTGCGCAACAACTTGAGACAAACCTATCGTCAGGCCTGACGAGAAACTCGAAATATGTCGTTGCACGGCTACCGGCTTGTCTAATGATGTTGAATGCTGTCGCTAGAAGACAAGCACAGGGAGCGCAGTATATGTATATTGTTGCAACCGGCGATCCAACCTTGTGTTGCTCGGTCAACTCCTATTCCGCTTTTGACAACAATTCGTACAAGTTCAACTGTGTAAAGACGTCAGGATTCAGGGTGTCCGCGATCCGCTTCCCAATGCTCCAGATTTCTGGTGTTTGAAGACCGATAATACTATTATCCGTTTGTCCGCAATATTTGGCAAGCTCGCTGAGCTGACAAGGTGATTGCGAGGTTTTCTCTCTACATTGCCCCGTTAAGACAAAATATAATTGGCCGTAAGGATGGAGGCCTGGAATTGGTCCTGAACGACATTAGTCGAGTTTATTTGAAGAGCAGATTTATACCTTGATTTGAAGATTGTACGCCCTGATAAAGTGTCTCATTCCCGTTACCACCCGCACCAGCCTCGCTACCATCATCTCCGCTCATACCTTCGCTCATTCCTTCGGCGTCTCCGAGCCACTCCTCAATATTGCGACGGTCAATTGTACCCAGCTCCGATGCCTCTATAACAGTACTCGCAGCTTTAGACATTGTCGTATAGCTTCCCTCGCAAGCTGATTGATGAGACGCAGCTTCGAGATGTCGATGATGGAGACAATATCGGCATGCATAATCTGATCCTGTGCCTCTCTCTTGACAAGGACAACTTGATTGAGACCATCGATAAGGTCCTTCAAGTTATTGACCAGACCCTCGAACTTTTGTCTTATCGTGGATGGCCTATCTCGTCTTCATCGCCAATGAGGAGCGGCTCCGATTGCCCGCAAATCACGCCCAAAATCGCCGGTAGGAAGTCCTGAAGACACCCATGCTATTTGTGCTCAGGATGTTGTGGTTCCGAGCACCCTGCCCATATCTGATGACGATCGGACTCCGTACAAGCCCTGTAGATTGTCCGCGTCGGAGAGGAGAGACTTGATTTTCTCCAAACATCTTCCGATCAATTCTGTTTTCTATGTTTCCTCCAATTCAGGGACTAGCCCTTCACCTTCTGGTTTCAGGACACCGACGGCGTAACCCCAGATGAGTAGGCGGGTTTTTTCAACGTCGAGTTTGACGAGAAGGAGTTCGAAGTCTTCTTCGAGACCCTGGCCGGCCTTGAAGTAGTTGAAACATTCGATGTATGTGCTAAAGAGGCTCGCAAGCGCGACGGCGCCTACGGCGAGGCTGATAGGCTCGACGGGAACCGGCATGGCAGGTATTCGGGTAGGAAGTAGCAGTAATGTCTGGAACGGGAAATTGTTGAGAGAAGCGTTGACGTTAGGCTTGACTCCTAGTGCCAACCATTAGCACCAAGTATGAATGAACTAACTAGATGGAAAGGCCAGCAAGGGATGTTTAAAGAGTAAGCGGAAACTGCAAGAGGCTGGGACACAGCCTCCTACGTGGCTTAAGCCTCAACGACAAGGCAAGGCGAGACTAACACACCATCAACCAAGTCCTACCACTCGTAAATCTTGTTCCAAATCAATGAAATTTAAAATCAACGAAACGAGCAGCCTATAAGCCACACCCCTTCCGCACACTGTCTTAGTTTTACCACAGCTAATTCGCAGATAGAAGGCAGGATATTTCGTCGAGGTGTCTGTCAGGTGTTTCGGGCATGATAAGGTTAACAAGCATGATCTATCCAGTCCAACAATACTACAAGAATTGTGAGTGCGAAAGGGAGAACCCAATATCCCCAGCGACAGTGCCAGAGCTAGAAGTAAACTGGATGGAGAGACTCTGATAACTCAAAAACCAGAACCGACAACTACTTAACCTCATATCAACTACACTAAATACCGATCTTATGTGTCCCAGGGCAGTTAGAGAATAGAGGCAGAATTTCGGAAAAAGAGCAAATTCAGGACATCTTTACAAAGAAACATGAGATATATTGCCATATTACCTAGAGAATGCCCGCTTATATCCTTCGCCCCACCCCTCATCGCCGGGTCCCTCGCCTTGACTTTGGTATCGACTCTGGCACTGGTTTCGGTTCTGGCCCTTCTCCGTCTTCCTACTCCTCTCCTTGGCCTCGTTCACCTTCTTCACCGGGCTCCGAATCGGAAAAGTCATCGGGATTGTACCCATACCCACCTTGAGCCGCCGGCACTGATTTTGAATCAATGATTCAGCGTTGTATTATCAGGTATATGTATCACAGGAACAAGATCAACTGTTCTCCGGAGTAGAGTATCTACTACAAGTTCGAAGGCTGAATGGGTGGTGTGAAGGTTCAATCGAAACAGTCTTTGGTGTGGGTGCCGGATATAAATCCGTAGAATGTGACAACGATGAACTGTGAAGGAGCAATTGCAGGGGAAGTGAGTGAGCAGTGTGGGTTGTATTGAGGGGAAACGAGGCCTATATATACCCGGTACATACAGGGATTACGGGGGGCCTAATGCAGGGTATCTCAGACCTTCACATGAACGGATTCACCATAGCGATTCTTAGGGAACTCATCCTCTTCAGACGAATCGATATACATTTGGAATAATCTTTCTCTTGACTTCTTTAAATTCTGGACTGGCGGATATTCGTCCTTGGACAAAAGCTTTATCCAGTCCAGAGATTCGCTGGCGCCTACTCGTTCGTACAGTAGCTGGTTGGGGTTTGTGGCCGAAGGAGATGCGAGGATAGAAGCTATGCTGTCGTATACCATGCCACTCGCCGCGCCATAGGTTTCTTGTCTGGTGTCTCCATATTGCTTCACACTGCTTGGCGGACTCCACGGCGACTTTCTGGAATCGTTTGTTAAGATAGAAGTAAGCTATCTGGTTCAAATTAGGCATAAATTTGATGTCGAAAGAGCCTGGTGCAAGCTGATCTCCTGGCTCCCGAATCGGCTGGCCATAACGCTGGATGGGAATCTGGAGAACGTCTTCGGATACATTTGACATATCTATTGGGGGCCTATAAGCGGGCGCAGTCGAATAGTTGGACAAAAGGTTGGTAGGTTGATAGCGCGCAGCTCCTTAAGCAAAATAACTTTCGACGAAAAACGCGGTGTTTGAAATTTCAAGTCCATCAGCTTGCCTGGGTGTAGAATACGAAACCACCTCATCTTATTGCAGATTTACTAAAATCCAGAGCGGGTAAAAACAACGTCGTCTGGTGTATGAGGATACGATCCAGGTGCTTTGCGCAGTCCTCAGAAAACCGAAATACACAGACGACAATAAGTGGCAAAAGAATGTCCAGGAAGCCTCTGATCGGGTAAGGATCGGTCGTCAAACGATGTGCAAACGTGAAACTCACGCACATGGGCAGTTGCTGCCGGGCTCTTTGTCTCTGGCCGCAAACGGCGACAAGCAAACATCAACGCCATGTTTAGTAGTTATATGAGAAAGGAGCAAAGGAACAAGCTGATGATGGATTGAACAAATTTGAATGGGCGCATTGTGGTGGGCGAGCCAGGGGGCACTTGCCATACAACGGGTTGAGGAAGTTGCGCCACCCTGGTGTGGTAGTCGCTACCTCGGTACAATATATCTACCCTGGTCTAGGATGGTTGAAATTTCATTACGACCTTGCAGCCATCCTAATTGGGTACATACTAAACTCTTGACTGTCTGGCGGCGATATCACGCATGCTAAATCCTAGCATGTAGCTACCGATGTGGAGCAAGTCATTGATATATGACCCACGCTGCAACATTCCCAAAACCCATCGAGCGCCGTCAGGGATCCGCAGCTTCCTGTTCGCAAAAGTGGTGGTACTAAAGAGACAAATCGTCCTTAGTTCCTGATTCCCAGGGCGCTTATGGTGAATGTCTCGGCTACGCGCTAGAAGAGGTACCCATTTTTCATCCAGCCCTCCGCCGTTTCGTGCCATTCGGGACCGAGGTTGTTCCATTCGCAGTCGATTCGCTCGCGACCGTCTCATCGTCGTTCATCCATTCCCGTCCCGTACCAGGACTCTTTCTCCGGAACTGACCGGCCCCGACTGCGACCACCTCATCTTCGCTGTCGCTAGCTTCAATGTCCAATAATACAGGCATGCGGAAATCGCCGGCTTCGTATTCCGTTGTGGACTTTACTGGTTCGATGGTGAGCACATCAACTTCTTCATCTTCTTGGTCCAGCCGCCGTTTGTGAATCTCCTCTAGCGGCTGAATGTCAAATTCATCCTCCCGCTCGTTGTATTCGACGTTCTCCTCCACTTCGACGAAGTCAGGCGCAAGGGCCGACCATCGCTGTGGTTGGAGAATGGACCAGAGCCATACCCGACCCGAATCAACGCCAATGGCGGCAACAAAGGGTCGAAAGGGATGCCACTAAGCCATTAGCGCAATTCTTTGGATACTTTGCAAGTCTGACGTACCTCGACCACAGACAATTCCTCCTTTGTACCTTCCAGAATCTTCACCAGACTACCTTGTCCACGCTCCCAAACGTAAATGTGATGATTCATCCACGTCGATGCTGTGACATATTCGCCGGATGGATTGAAAGAGACATGGTTCCAGGAGAGCCGATTGACGAGGTCCTGAAATTTATGCTCCACCTCGAGCTGGAGAGTATCAAAGTCAAGTTTGGGGTCGGAGAGGTCAGGTAAATGAACCGTCCGGACAATCCTGTCGCTGGAGTTGATGACCATGTCTCGCCCTGAGGGTGTTAGCCGGACGAAGACTATGATGTTGTTGGTAAATCGCGTTGAGTACTGGACCTCGCGGGTGGCAGTGTTGATGATGTTCAGCCATCCCTTGTTGGTACCGGCAATGATGTGATCTCCCGAAGGCGTGAAGACGGTGACCGTCGATGTCTGCTTGGCATCCTGTGCCACCTGCTTCTCCGTCGCATTCTCTCGCTCGATCTGGGAACGTCGGGGGGCCGAGGGCAGCGTGTGCTTGACGGGGACGTCAGACGACATGTCGACCAGGACCGGTTGGTCTTCAAAAAGGGCGGCGACGAAGACCATGCTGAGCCCTTGTTAGCGGGAGGCTGCGGTGAGGCGCAAACAGCCGACAGGGCCACTCACTCGTTCTTGGGATGCAGCTCCGCAATGAAGATGGCCGTCTCGAAGCGGACGGTGCGCACGCGCGAGCCGTCCTTGAGGTCCCAGAGCACACATTTCCAGTCCTGCCCTGCGCTCAGGAGGTACCTGTCGTTCATGGACCAGCTGAGCGACTGGACCTGGCGCGTATGGCCGCGCAGCTTGCGCGCGACGCCGTTGGTTTCGATATCGAAGATGACGGCCACACCATCGTGCTGGGGCACATGCGGTCAGAGAGGTAGTAGAATAGATGGGATGACTGGGCCATACTCGTCCAGACGCAAGAAGATCGCCGCGGTGGCTGAAGCGAATCGAGGTGGAGTGGCCGCTGCCTGCGCAAACAATGAGTCAACGGGGTCGGCGTGCCAGGGCGGCGGGGGTGTGGACTTACGCAGGCGGCCGGTGATGACTTCGGGGCAGTCCTGGGCAAGGACAAACGGATCAACGAGCGACAGATTCATGGCGGGCGGTCGCGGCGGGGTTGGCGAGGGTGGAGGGCAAGGCGGTCGAGCATGCGCTTCATGTGCGGAGGCGGTCGAGGCAGAACAAGCACCGCATCGTCGCGTCCGCAGGCGCAAATACACAGATGCTTCGCCGTGGGTGACGCGCCGTCCAAAAATTCCCGCGAGGGCGGAGCTTGGCCCGCCCGATGCGTCCGAGGCTGGGGGGGAGGAGGGGGGCGGAATCTTCTTTCAAGCGGGAGCGCGGGTCACGTGGCGCCCTGAAGCGTGCTAGCGCCCTTTTCCGGTCGCCGCATTGATCTCTTTCAATCTCCTTGCCCCGAGGCCGTTTCAGACACTCCCTCTCACCTCCCCCAACCCATCGCCAACCGCTGCCCGACCATCGTCGAGCGCGTCAACAAGTCCACCAGCTCGACTGCGCTGCCCGTCGAGCGATAATAGCGGCGCCCCTTGCCCTCTCCGCCGCGCGCCACCTGCCTGCGAGCCCCCGGACTGCGCAGCCTCTGCCAGCGGCCGCCTATCCTTCGAAGCCATCTCCACGAGCGCGTCCGGCGCATCGAAGACGGCAGCCCACGCGCCAGCAGCCGACATCGACGGTCGCAAGAGAGCAACAACGGCAGAGCCGCCGAGTTTTTAGAAGGAGGAGGAGCCTGTGTCGGCGTGGCGACTCGCGACCGCCTTCGCAGCGACTGTCTTGACGCTCACAGGGAGCCTGCTGATCTGCATCTAACAACACGTTGATCCAGCTGCTGCTGCTGCTCCGCAACCATGGCGCCTAACGTAGTATCTCAGTCGAAGTGCCCGTTGCGCACGATCAAGGAGATCCAGTTCGGCCTTCTCTCACCCGAAGAGATCAAGGCGATGAGCGTCGTCCACATCATCTACCCAGAGACTATGGTATGTTGCGCCGCGCCGCGCCATCCGCTTTTCTGCGCTAACGGCTTTTCAGGACGATGCAAAACAGGGACCTCGCGCGCAGGGCCTCAACGACCCCAAGCTAGGCACCATCGACCGCATGTATACTTGCCAGACGTGCAAGGAAGACATCCAGGTCTGCCCTGGCCATTTCGGGCACATTGAGCTTGCGACGCCCGTCTTCCACGTCGGTGAGTACTTTACCTTGTGCACGACGCGTCAGGGTTGCACAGGCTGATGCCTTTTCTAGGTTTCATTGTGAAAATCAAGAAGATCCTGGAGACGGTGTGCCACAACTGTGGCTTGATCTTGGCTGACTACGTAGGTCTCCCTTGAGAGGAAGACATGCGTATCGGTTGGAGGTGACAGTGCTGACACGCAGAAATAGAACCACCCGGATTGGAAATCTGCCCTTCGGCTCAAGGACCCAAAGCGACGCTTCGATGCGATATGGCGATTATCCAAGATCAGGCGGGAGTGTATAACGGATATGCCAGACGATGATCAGAAGAAGGGTCTCAAGATTCCCCACGGTGGATGCGGCAACAGGCAACCCGATACCATCAGGAAGGAGGGTCTGAAGCTCACGGCAACGTACAAGCCGAAGAAGGATGATGAGGAAGGAAAAGGCGAAGAGAAGAAGCCCATCACACCGCAGGACGCGCTCAACATCTTCCGGAACATCTCCGACAATACCCTTCATCTCCTAGGTCTGAACGCCGACTATGCCCGACCAGAGTGGATGATCATTTCGGTCCTGCCCGTACCCCCTCCTCCGGTTCGCCCTAGTATTTCCGTTGACGGTACAGGCCAAGGCATGCGCGGCGAGGACGATTTGACCTACAAGCTGGGCGACATCATCCGTGCTAACGCTCGCGTGACGGAGTGCATTCAGACCGGCGCCCCACAGCACATTCTGAACGAGTTTGAGAGCCTTTTGCAATACCACTGTGCCACCTACATGGATAACGATGCAAATGGCGTGCCCCAAGCCATGCAAAAGTCCGGGCGACCACTCAAGACTATTCGCGGCCGCCTAAAAGGAAAGGAAGGCCGTCTGCGAGGTAACTTGATGGGCAAGCGTGTGGATTTCTCTGCGCGTACTGTCATTACCGGTGATCCGAATCTCTCTCTCGACCAAGTCGGCGTCCCCCCCAAGATTGCACGAACTCTCACCTACCCGGAGGTTGTGACTAAATTCAATATCAGCAAGCTGACCAACCTGGTGCGCAACGGCCCAAATCAGCATCCCGGCGCCAACTATGTCATCAAGTCTGATGGTGCGAGGCTGGACCTACGACACAACAAGAACTTGGATCAACTTCGGCTTCAGTATGGCTGGAAGGTTGAGCGACACATTGACGATGACGATGTCATTATCTTCAACCGACAGCCATCGCTGCACAAAGAATCCATGATGGGTCATCGCGTTAAAGTGATGCCTTACTCCACCTTTCGCCTCAACCTGTCGGTTACGTCTCCCTACAATGCCGATTTCGACGGCGATGAAATGAATCTTCACGTTCCGCAGAGCGACGAGACACGTGCCGAGATCATGAATCTTTGCATGGTCCCACTCAACATCGTCTCTCCACAACGTAACTCGCCTCTCATGGGTATCGTGCAAGATACGCTCTGTGGCATATACAAACTCACCCGCCGCGACAATTTCCTCACCAAGGACCAAGTCATGAACATCATGTTGTGGGTCCCTGATTGGGACGGTATCATTCCTACCCCTGCCATCCTGAGACCAGTCCCGCGATGGTCCGGAAAGCAAATCATCAGCATGGCGCTGCCTGAAGGCGTAAACATTGTCCGGAACCCCGAGGACAGCGACACCCCACACAACGATATTGCTGATGATGGTCTATGCATCCATGGAGGTGAGCTGCTCTGGGGCCCATTGAATAAGAAGGCCGTTGGTGCTAGTGCAGGTGGTGTTGTACACATCATCTTCAATGAATATGGCTGGAAGGCTGCTGTCACTTTCTTCGACGCTGCACAGCGCATCGTCAACTACTGGCTTCTCCATAATGGCTTCAGCATCGGCATTGGCGACACGATCCCTGATGTAAGGACAGCCAATCTGATTGGGGAGCGTGTTACCAAAGCGAAGCGCGACGTCGAAGAAATCGTCAAGCAAGCGACCGCCAACGAGCTAGAACCTTCCCCTGGTCTCAGTGTGCGTGCGACTTTTGAGAACAAAGTCCAAAAGGCCCTGAACGAAGGTCGTGAGGGTGGTGGTACCGCTGCTCAGAGGAGTCTGAAGGATCTGAACGCCCTCGTTCAGATGGTCCTCTCCGGCTCCAAGGGCTCCACTGTCAATATCTCACAGATGGCGGCTCTTGTCGGCCAACAGGCCGTTGAGGGCCAACGTATTCCCTTTGGATTTAAATATCGAACGCTACCTCATTTTACCAAGGACGATTACTCCCCAGAGTCGCGAGGATTCGTCGAGAACTCATACCTGCGTGGGTTGACCCCCACCGAGTTCTTCTTTCACGCCATGGCCGGTCGCGAAGGTCTGATCGACACAGCGGTAAAGACAGCCGAGACAGGTTATATCCAACGTCGGTTGGTGAAAGCTCTCGAGGATGTCATGGTAAAGTACGACGGTACTGTCCGTAATTCTCTTGGAGATATTGTCGAATTCGTCTATGGCGAGGACGGTCTTGATGGCGCATACATCGAGAAGCAAAAGGTCGACATCGTCACCTGCTCCGACTCGAGGTTTGAGCAACGATTTAGGGTTGACGTTATGGGCGATTCTTGGCCCATTTCTGCCGATGAACTTGATTTGGCAGGCGAGATTCAAGGCGATATCGACGTCCAGCGTCATCTGGATGCTGAGTGGGAGCAGCTGCTTGAAGATCGCGCATTCCTTCGTGAGCGTGCTGAGGACGACACTGAACAATGGCAGCTGCCCCTCAACATTGTGCGAATGATCCAGACGGCGAAGACCAAATTCCGCATCAAGGATTCTGGCCGGAGCGATCTTCACCCTGTCGAAGTCGTAACCAAGGTCCGAGAGCTACTGGATAAGCTCGTTATCATTCGTGGTGACGACCATCTGTCACAGGAAGCTCAAGATAGCGCAACCCAACTGTTCAAGTGCCATCTGCGGTCAAGGCTCGCCTTCAAGCGCCTCGTCACCGCCGATCATCTCAACAAGCTGGCTTTCGACAATGTTCTGGGCGACTTGGAGAATCGCTTCTTGAGAGCAGCGGTTGCTCCTGGCGAGATGGTCGGTGTTCTTGCAGCCCAGTCAATTGGCGAACCTGCTACACAGATGACGCTGAACACCTTCCATTTTACTGGTATCTCTTCCAAGAACGTGACGCTCGGTGTCCCCCGTCTGAAGGAAATCTTGAACGTGGCAGCCAACATCAAAACCCCTTCCATGGTTGTCTGGCAAGCTGCAGAGGACTCTTCCCAGCAATCTGCGAAAAACCTGCGAAATCAGATCGAGCACACGACTCTCCGTTCGCTAGCTGAGACTGTAGAGCTCTACTATGACCCGGATATCCATAACACTGTTGTGGAAGCCGATGAGGACATGGTTGAATCGTACTTCATTCTTCCGGACGAGGATATTGATACCGAGCAGCAATCCAAGTGGCTCCTTCGCATCACCCTGGACCGGAAGAAGTTACTGGACAAAAGCATTGGCATTACCGAAGTTGCCCGCAGAATCAAAGAGGAATTCAATCCGCATGTTGCGGTCATCTTCAGCGACGAAAATGCTGACCAGCAAGTCTTGCGTGTTCGCTTCATCTACGATCTCAATCTGCAAAAAGACGACGATGATGAAGAAGACAGAGATGAACGGTGGATGCGAAAGCTGGAAAAGCACTTGCTCGACGATGTCAATCTACGTGGTGTGAAAGGCATTGATCGCGCTTTCATCCGAGCGGAAATCGGCGTATATCAGCAAGATGACGGGTCTATCATCAAGTCGAAGAACGACACACGATGTCAAGAATGGATCCTTGACACGAACGGCACTGCACTCGCAGAGGTTCTTGCCATCGAAGGCGTTGACCCTCACAAGACATACTCCAATTCCTTCATCGAAATCTTAGCCGTGCTTGGAATCGAGGCTGCTCGGGCGGGATTGCTGAAAGAGTTGGGCATGGTCTTGTCCTTCGACGGTTCCTACGTCAATCATCGACACATGGCCTTGTTGGTTGACATCATGACACAACGCGGCATGCTCATGGCTATCACTCGTCACGGTATCAATCGCAACGATACCGGCGCGTTGATGCGATGCTCGTTCGAAGAAACTGTTGAAATTCTCCTCGAGGCGGCTGGCAATGGAGAGCTCGACGACTGTAAGGGTGTGTCGGAGAATATTATGCTTGGGCAGCTCGCGCCTATGGGTACTGGAGAGTTTGACCTGGTCATGGACAACGCAATGCTCCTCACCATGGTCGAGGACAACACGCAGATGCGGGGAGGAGCAGCTGCTGGCAACTACCTTGGCGATGGCGCAGCTACTCCTTATGACCTCGGATCTCCTTCATATGAAGGCGGAATCGGTGGACCGACGTACGATGCTACTTTCTCCCCGCTGGCTGCTGCTGGTGGCGACGACGCTGGAGGTCTGACCTCCTATGGTGGATCTTACGGCGATGGTGGGTTCAGTCCGTATACTACGGGTGGTCGTAGCCCATTCGGAGCCGGAGCTATGAGTCCAGGCTTTGGTGGAACAAGCCCCACTTCTCCAGGATACTCTCCAACCTCACCTGGCTATTCGCCCACATCTCCAGGCATTAGCAGCCCGCGCTTTGGTGCTACATCGCCAGGATATTCTGCTACGAGCCCACAGTACTCTCCCACATCTCCAAGCTACTCTCCGACTTCGCCAGCCTACGGGTCACCGACCTCTCCGTCGTACTCTCCTACATCTCCAAGCTATTCTCCCACATCTCCGTCGTACTCCCCCACGTCTCCCAGCTACAGCCCGACTTCGCCAGCACAAATGGGTCGTGGTGCCACATCGCCACACTATAGTCCAACGTCACCTGCCTACAGCCCAACATCCCCGATGTATAGCCCCAGCAGCCCGCAGTTTGGTGCCGGAAGCGACCGGCGCTCACCAACCTCGCCCACGTCCCCTAGCTATAGTCCGACAAGCCCGATCTATAGCCCGACGAGCCCAGCGGCAAATGCCTATTCCCCGACATCACCAAAATTCTCTCCCACATCCCCAGGCCCCGCGCCCTACTCTGCAACGTCGCCGAAATGGTCGCCGACGTCCCCCACATACTCTCCTACGTAAGCCCATAGTTACTACCTCAGTACGAGTACCAATCTGACAAGTTTCCGTAGTTCCCCCCGACAGTAGTGATCCACTCAGCATTGCATGGCGCGTCTTGAGCGGGATCATTCTGTAAGACTCTCATGTCTTCATGTTACAATACCATTTTTATTTTCTCTTATAATGGTTGGCTGATTTTTATGGCAAGCTCAGTGAGCCCCTCATAAATCCAGCCTCTTTGCGAGCTCAGCACACGATGTATCAACGACGTACCTTTGACTAGGCCCACGCCGACGAGCCACCGAATGCGACATATTTCCATGCGATTCTAATTTCTTACGCGAAAGATTACCTGATCAACTGTACAACTATTTGCCACCTTTCTTCCTTGCCTATCCGAGGAAACTCGCCCAAAAAGATCGAGTCTGATTTCTTGTTTCTGCATGCTTACATTTCCCTGGGGTTCGGGCGTTGAAGACGGGTTGTTTTGTTTTTCTTTCTTTTCTCTTCTTTTCCTCACAGTCTTCTTCCTATTTTGAGAAAAACCCCTTTTGAACCAGCAGTCGGGCGGGATGGCATAATGTGGTGGATGGACGGATGGTGCTTCACGGCACCAAAGCGAAAAACCAAAGCTCTCTGGGATCATGGCGTTTTCTTGATGGGATGCATCATTTTCCTCCTCTTTTTTGAGGGTGCATATGCGGGGGTTTTTCAGCCTGGAGTTTTGCAAGCCCTTTTTTTATTTATGCGAGAGACGGAGAGAGAGAGGGCCGACACTGGTAAATTGATCTTCGGGGCTGGATGAGGAGAGTGGTCTTGCGCTTTTTTTTGGCTTTGGCCACGAAAATTAGGGGGACGGTCGATACCAGAGTTGTGTGTATGTGGATAGCGGTGGAGCAGTGGGAGAAGTAGCTTATTCAGAATAGTCGAGGCGAGGGAAGTGCATAGTCTTGAGCTGCTGGAAGATGCAGAGGGATGATGGATATTCAGAAATGACTTTGTCGATAAGCTCGCTTGCCATTGCTGTGCTGTGCTTCCGTTGAGTGATTGTTCAACGTGCATGGGGAAGTGCAAGTGCACGTGATTGATGCTTGATTTTCGCCTGCTGGCTTCACGGCTGGCTGCCAACAGACATAACAAGAGTTCAGCCTCGTAAGTAAACTTGTGGATGAAGGTATGCAGCTATGCTCATCTATCCAGGGGTGGAATCAGTGAAGGCGATAAACACACGCATTCTCGCCGGATAGATAAAGTTGTCTATCCCAAGCAGCGCAGTCACCCGGCCCGTCGGTCCATCCAACGCCAGTGCCTTGATTCAGCGGGTATTGATCAGAACGCCATGCTATCCATTCATTCACAGTCCAGCCATTGGACATGGTTTTCCACAACGCCCGAGCCATCTCACCATGCTAATAAATAAGAGTTTCGTCCATCCATCTCTTCATCGATCTAGGAATCCAAGAAAGCAAGCAGGAGAGCAACAAACCTTTCTCAAGCCAACACCCCTAAACAAGACTCGAGTGCGCATCCACAATCCGTTGCGTCGGCCGATTTGTCGTCCCATCGTACACAGCAGTCTATTTGCCTGTGAACTCCTGTTCAAGATGCTGTGACTCGTTAGCCCAGTTCTCTCACGTAAAGCTCCATATCTCCAAGTCCCCCAAGGACCTAAAACAAGTATAAAGAACAAGAAAAAATTACCTACCGTCCACTCAGGAATCTCTTTAATCTTCCCCCACATAAACTTCTCTAGGCGATTCGCCGCTTTCGCATACGGCGTCGTCTCATTATTATACTTGCGGCAATTGTCGAAAATCAGTTTCGCATCGCGGATGAAGTCCTCGGGCGTGGGATATAGGTCTTTTTCGTGTTTTTCTTCCATGGTGGCCAGGTCCATGGGTTCTTTGATGACGTCGTAGTAGTCCAGAACCTCGTCTTTATTGACAGGTTGCTGGAACGGCCACGCGTTGGAATTGTTCTGCAGGTCGTTGAGGAGGTGCAGGAGTTGGTTGTAGTTTGGACCGTGGCGGGGGGCGCGTGCGAGTTCGTCCATGTCGGGAGACCATCCGGATTCCTTGATTGCGATGATGCTTAACGGGTCGATTTTACAGAGACCATTCTTCCATTGCACGGGTGGCTGGTGGATGTGGTAGGATTTGCTGACGGCGCGGATCTTAGCGTTGACGCACTCCTTCTGTTTGAGGAGCATGCGGCCGGATTCTAGGTAGCGGATTTTGGGGACCATGGAACATTGCATTATTGTACCGCCCTCGTAGTCTTTGATGTATCCCATCCAACGAGACTTTTCCAGTGTAATCTCTTTTGTGAAGCCTTGCTTCTTGAAGTAGCCGATGGCGTAGTTGTCGGCGTAGGTGAGGAAGTGCATCACGTCCGACGTTGCTTTCACGTAGTCCTTGAGATGAGACATGAGATGTGCACCATAGCCCTTGACTTGCTGGTCAGACGAGATAGCGCAGAAGACAATTTCGGCGAACTGGCGGCCTTGGAAGGGGCGGTAGGTGATGCCGCTGTCAATATCAAGATGGTTGGTCAGACACCTTCACGCGAGGAGGGGCGGGATGAACATACCCAACAACCTCGAGGGGCTTCTTGACGATGGCTATACTGAGATGGGTGCGGTCGTAGACAAGCCGCGCTATGTAGTCCTTGGGCATCTTGGGCAGTTGCTTCTGGAATATGCACTTGAGGCCGGTGAGGATGATGGAGCTGTCGCGGCGCCCGTCGTTGTTAACGACGCGGAACTCGATCTCGCCATTTCTCTCCTCGATGACGGCGGGCTTTTCGGGGAAGGGGACAAGCTTTGGAGGTGGGGGAGGGAGGTCGGAGGGAGTTTCGCTGGACTGTTTGGGTCGCTTGGAGGGCGAGCCCGTGTCGAGCGGCTGCGTTGCCTTGCGCTTGGCTGGAGAGGAGCTCGGGTTAGCAAGCTGCTGGAGGAGCGGCATTTCGGGCGAGGATGGACATGAGGGCGGGGCCGTCTGCTCGTCGGGGTCTGAACAGCCCAAGACTGCGGCGACGCTGTCGCAGCGTGGGCGGGCGGCCATGTCGCCGACAGGACGCAGCCGGGGGGGGGTGGGGGGTCGCTGGGGGATGGAGAAGGGGCTGTGGTCGAGGCGGAGGATGCTGGGGACTTACCGTCTTCTTTCGCGGCGGGAGCCATGGCTGGATTCGGCCGTGTATGCGTATGCAGGCAGTCGCGATGGGGGCTCTCCCCTGCTGTTCGACGCGATGCTCGGAGCCGGCTGGAGGTGAGGTCGGAGTCCTGGAGGGGCGCGACTCCGCCACCCAATCACGGGCGCGGGCGTGGGCGTGGGCGTGCCGACCCGCAGCCGCGCGGCAGAGAGGTACCTGAGAGGACACCAATGCATTCGCGGACACCGACACATTCGCGGACACCAACACCAACACCAACACCAAGCCAGACCAGACAGCCTCGTCGCCATCGCCGTCCCATTGCCGCGCAGATATTCATGTCGTCGCCACTCCTTGACGTCTGGGAGGCTGCCGCTTCCTCGCCCTACAAGCCGTCCATCGGGAAAGGCTCCCAGTTCACGCTCGGCTTCCTGCTGCTGTTCATTTGTGAGTGCGACTGGAAAGAGCTTCCACGCGCCTTGCTAACTGCGCCCAGCTCTGATCCTCGCCACAATCTTCGGTCTGAGTATGCGCCATCACTCTTGGCGCCTCGAAGCTGCCATGAACTAATCGTGAACAGACCGATCCTTTGTCAACCTGCCCATCCTCGGCATCCCAGCTTCATTAGCATTCGGGTACGTGCCCCCCCCCACAACACCCCATAGCACACAGCAGTATACTAAGCAGGGGCAGATTCGGAGCGGTGTACATGATTTGCGCGGTCGGAGTCTACGTCTGATTTCCTATCCACACCGTCCAAGCCGGCGTTCGGGACCACTGTAGTCTACTGGGAATGAAATAAAAAGTTCGCCATTTCGAACATTGCCACGAGCCACCTTGCTTCCTCATACTCCTCCATTTGACCTCTTCTGAAGACCGCCTCTACTACTCACCTAACAGCCGCTACCATGGACGACGAAGATGATGCACCTATCCTCACCGCCGTCTCCAGCTCCGCTCGCCAGCTCTACCTACTGCTCCGGTGCATCAACTTCGCTGAGAAAGCCCATGTCCAGATCAGCGAAGAAGGCCTCAAGTTCTCCGTCGACGAGGCCAGCGTCATGGAAGGTATGCGTCCTCACTTCTGCTTGCATCTCCTCAACTTCTAATTATGGCAGGCTCCGCCTTCCTCGACAAGTCCCTCTTTACGTCCTACACCTTCCGTGCGCCCCCACCTCAACGCATCGAACCCACCGACTCAGACGAGGAAGAACCGTCCGAACTCGCCAGCACACCCACCTTCCAAATCTCGCTCCCCTCCCTCCTCGAAACGCTTCAAATCTTCGGCCTCACTGACCCCAACAACTCCAAACCCCCTTGGGCGCGCGACAATCCCACCAGCACCGCCTTCTCCAACAATGTCCTCGGCATGAACAACCTCTGCCGCATCAGCTATGACTCCCTAGGCTCCCCTCTCGCCGTCGTCCTCACGGAATCCACCATCCGCACGACCTGCAACCTCACCACCTACGAGCCCGCCTTCGCCGACGAAATCCCCTTCGACCGACAATCTCTCGCCTTCAAAACCATCATGCGGGGTTCCTGGCTCTTCGACGCTATCTCCGAACTCGCATCCACGAACCCCGAAAGCCTGACCCTTGTCGCGCGTATGGCACACGGGAAACCGTATTTCGCGCTCAGTGCAAACGGACCGCTGGGCTCAGCCCGCGTCGAATTCAACAACAATCCTACCCCGACCACCGCATCTACGGCTACACAAGCGACCCGCGCCCCTCCCAATCCGCGAGCCACCACACCCTCAACCAACACGAACGGCGACCCTCCCCCTCCAACCAATCTCCTCGAAACCTTCCAACTCAGCACACCCTCAGTGCCCCTCCGCTCCACGTACAAATTCGCGCTAGTCCAGAAAGCCGCGCGCGCAATGAGCGTGGCGACGAAAGTCAGTATACGGCGCGATGTGCAGGGCGTGCTGAGTCTGCAGTTTATGATCGAGGTCGAGAGCGGAAAGGTCAGTTTTGTGGATTTTAGGTTTGTGCCGTTGGTGGAGGAGGAGGATGAGGAGGGGAGGGAGGGCGAGGAAACGATGATGGGGGTGCGTGAGGAGGGGGAGGGTAGGGATCGGGGGAGTGGAAGTAGGAGTGAGAGCGGGACTGAGGATGAGGATATGAGATGATGGGGTCGTGTTGAGTTGTGGAGTTTCTGTTCTATTCGGTCATAGGCTTGGGGGGAGTGCCCATGTTTCTGTTTCAATTTCAGGTATTGACCAGGTCAATACAATAGCACAGTGCAATCTAAAACTTGTTTCAGAGTCAAGGAGACTGAGGCTGAGGCGTAGGTGGTCGGCCATCCGACACTTCACTTGCACATGAGAGCCGGTGTCAGCCAGGACCAGCCCGCCAAGCACCCACATGAGAGCGAACATCATTATCCCCAATCACTTTTCATTCTCATTATAGCCGTCCGTCTATCATACTCGTACCCATCGCTACCATCATTCCAGCTGACCGTCTGGACATGACTACCATAACGAGGAAGCCGGACCGACTGACTGACAATGCCCATGTGATATCACCACAACGCCTATTGAAACCCAGCCAAGCCAGCACGCCGACCAGCAATCCATAGGTAAGAAAGCCAGCAAAAGCATTAGCCCGCCTGTCTGAAAAAGGAGAAAATTTCCTTCGTTCCCATGCATATTCGATGCCATCCATCCATCCATCCATCCATCCATCCGCCCACCATGGAAAGGAAAGGAAAGGAAAGGAAAGGAAAGTAAGAAAAGAGGTCAAAACAATCTTTTTCGTCCGTCCATGGAACACTATCCCCTACTCCTACTCCCACCCCATTACATCAAAATGAGGGTCCTGAGCCTTGCTTCGATATCCAAATCCCATTTCGAATACTCTTTGAACAATGGCTGGCTGGCCCGAGGTGGAAGGGCCGACGAGGGAATAGGGGTTTAATGTAAGGAGTAAGAGGACGTTCGACCGCAGTCGCGATCCGAGTATGAGTATGTTACAAAAAGCGAAGCGCCTGACCGGCACCCCAAGACGATGACGATTACGATGACCGTGACCGACCGATCGACCCTCGATAAGGAGACTGACTGGCTAATAAAAGATGAATTCACCTAACGCACACAGTCAACCAACTCGTAGCGCGCCAGCAAGGATCACCATTCAAATTCACCAGTAGCCTTGTGAAACAAGTACTCCTTTTTGTTGGTCGTCAGCACTCCGTCCTTGAGCACGCACTTCCACTTGTTCTTGACGCGCTGGACCTTGTCGTATGTGCACAGCATGTAATCGAGATTATCGTCGTCGTCGTCTCCATCGCCTTCGAGATCGTCGTCGGGATCGTCAAGATCTGAGTTGATGGCATCCTCGGGGTTCTCTTCTTTAGCGTCGTCGTCGAGTTCACCATCGAAGGGCGCGACACGAGGATGGACAAGGGTTCCGGCACAAGAGACTTCGGCTTGTTGAGCCTGCAGGACTCGCATGGCAGCCTTGCGCTTCTTACCCTTGGGCATCTCGTCAAGCGGCATCATCAGTCCGCTGTCTTGCCGGGCAGCCATAGCGTCCACGTGAGCGCGCATCAAGCGATCGGCAGCGATGCGACCGTTCGGTCCGTCATCACCCTCGGCAGCCCTAGCAGCCACCAGAGCTTTCCAGTCAGCCAGGGCATCAGCAGAACCATCAGTTTGAGATGTATAGGCGTGTCCAGGGTGTTGGCGCTGTTGCTGCTGTTGTTGCTGCTGCTGCTGCTGCTGCTGCTGCTGCTGCTGCTGCTGCTGCTGCTGCTGCTGCTGCTGCTGCTGCTGCTGGAGTTGTTGCGCGCGCTGTTGTTGCATTTGTGGTGTCATCATGCGTTGCTGAGCATTATACGGAACTTGACCACCATGTTGTTGGTGTTGCTGCATGTTATGTGCGCCTTGGCCGAGACGCTGAGCAATCAAGGCATTCGCTCGTTGCTGCGCAATATTGCCGTCCAGACCGGACGTGTAGCCGTTAACCGGAACCGGTGGGTATGCTGACATGGGCTGCTCATAGCCTCGCTCCGTCTTGATGCCAACATTGGGGAAATTTACAGGCTCTTGCTGAGACGGTGGTGCCTGGGAGACTGGAACCTCCTGCTTGACATTAGACGGCACGGTAGGCGGTTGACGAGGATGTTCAGGGGCCTGGGGCTGCGGTTCCCAAGGAAATGTAGCAACGTGGAGATGAGTCAGATTATTTTGCCAGCTCTGGAGAAATGTTAGTCTGCATCTCTTGTCAAAGTACAAACGCGATTTGAGGGGAGTCGTTTGACAGTAAACGTCAGGGTGGTATCACATGACGGGGCTAGGCCGAAGAAAGCAAGGATGTGCGAAGCTTGGCGAGGGGTGGGCTGAGTCCAGGGGCTATAAAAAATGACCCAAATACTGAGGGCGCCCCCGAACTTGCGAGACCGACCGGCAACCCAGCCCCGCTTTCGCCCAGCCGCACCCCCGAGCAGCCCCAGGCAGCACCACCGCCGTCAACAACGATAAGAATGCAGACAATCATGGAAAGAAGGACAATATTGATGGAAAATAATGACGAGGACGATGCGACAAAGCATGAGAACACGAAAAAGGCAGTTGCGACAATGAAAGCGATGGAATGAATGAACACCCGGAATCCGGGACTATTGCCACATACCTCCTTCATCTCCTTCAACGTCGACGGGTCAACCCCAAACTCCTCGAAGTCATTCTGCGAGGCTTGGATCACCTTGTTGATGATGGCCTCGTACACGGCGCCCTGGAGGAGTTGTCAGCCATGATGCCAGCTTCATCTAACCGCTGCTCTGGTGGCAGCTGAGGACTGCTAACCGTAATGGCGTTCGACATGGTGACCAGAGAGAGACTACAATATCGCGACTATGATACTGGGATGCTGTAGACGAGGGCTTTGCGAGTCGCCGGGCCGTGTATCGTCGTTGTTACCCAGAGGAGGCTTCACGGAGTTGAAAGGGTCAAGCAGGCGACGTCAGCGCATCGGACAGCGGGTGCTGGCGGCGGATGCTATTGGGACCGTGTGCGCCCAAGGCCAGGTCGCTGTGCGAGCGATAGAAACAGCGATGTGTATTTGTGCGACACTTAAGAGGGCCCTCACGGTGGTGGTCGTGGGGTTGCAGGTAGGTGTATGGGGCAGTGAGACGGGCAAGCCGCGGAAGTTAAGGCACCGGCTCGCCTACGGTCCCGCCAAGACGCGCTAGCTCCGTTAGGCTGACAAACTATCTATCTTCACCTGCGTGATTCTTGCTTCTTCATGTGTTCAAACGTGTTTCGCTATAGTGAGACTATCCGAATCCACGCATTCCGGATTCGAGGCAGGTCGACCCCAATCTGTGTGTCGCCATCGCCACTTTTACTCAGTCCCAGCTCTCACATCGGTAACCACTATACCAGACTGCACGCATGCATAGCCTAAGCCAAAGTCATTCGGCTGTTGATGAGTATCTTATCCTCAATAAACCTGAACATCTTAGTACATCACACTGGCCCTTCCCAGTGAAAATTTTGTATGACAGAGAGGCATGTCCCCGTAACCATAAACGCCAATGTTCCCCAATTTGACCACCATTACAGGCTGCAAGCTCATCCAAACCGACTCTTAGCACCAAGGTGATCCAACACAAACTCCTGCAAAGGATAAAGAATTATATCAGAAGTTAATCAAGGCAGTCTTGAATGCCATATCGACATCCTTCCTCCTAAAACCAGGAGCCCGCCCAAGGCACACAGCGTGTTTGATAAGTTCTTTAGAAAGTTAGCGGAGTTAAAAGTGAAACTCGTAGAGAACACTCACCATCAACAAGTTTGCTGATATCAACCCAGGCAGCCTTCTTCCGCTTCTGCTTCATAACAGGCAGTGGCTGCGAATCCAAACCCATGAAATCGATCCCCAGACTCGACATGTCGCCGAACCCGCTAGTGTTGAAGCTGGTCATTGATGTATTGTCTAGGCCGAAGTCAAATCCTGGAGCCAAATCGAGACCAAGGGGTTGTTCGAAGAAAGTAGCATCATCGACGGAGTTAGCCTTGCTGTTCAAGTCGCCGAAATTGTTCAAACCCATGTCGAGGCCAAAAGGCGTCTCCGAGCGAACAAAAGGTGTGCGACCTCGTCTAAAAACTGTGCCACCCCCTTGACTACCGGGCGTGCTTAGACTGGAGAGAGTGTCTGTAGAAATGCTCGAAGAATGGCTTAAAGGAGGACTTTGTGACATATTCGATCGACGTGATTCCGGAAATTCCAAGTTCAATCGGTTATTCTGTGACTGTAACAAATCGCCGAGAACCGGCAGGGTATCATCATCAACGTCGACGAAGACTTCGGCGAAAGTATCTTGGGGATTAATGTAACATCCCTTCTCGGCTTTCAAGTATCCTTCAACATCGTTCCCGTCAAACCACTCTCCCTCGAATCCGGTCAGGTCAATGTCCAGATCATGAGAAAGCGCTGGATCCACGACGCTCTGTGCGCGAATCCGTTTCATCGGCCCAATTCTTCTCACGGTCCAGGAGTTAGGTATGGGCACAATATTACCGTGAACGTCCTTCTTCGGGTAATGAGTGCCCGCTCCACCTAGATGAATGAAGGGCGTATCATAAGAATCCAAATCTTCGTCTATTCCGCGAGCTAAGACAAGTCGGAACTTTTCTCTCAACCGATCAACGTGTATGTATGGTAAAGAGAGCTTGAATACATAGTTGAGCGCAGCTGGTCGCATAGTTGCCGAGCTCAAGAGCTGGAAACCGCATTCCATAGTAGCACGGGTAAGACGGCGGGCAAAGGTGGTCTCCTGGTGACTGTATGTGTAAATCGGTGTTGGTGATTTGGTAGAGATGCTCGAAAGTTGCGGCGAGTTGGATACCCTCGTCAGTGGAGGTGTAACCTCCGGGGTGGGTACATGGACAGAGTAGATCTGCGGATTTGACGAGTATTCGGCATGTTCGGGGAGGATCAGGCCAAATGGAAGCTGATTTGAGCCAGTACTATTTCCACCCCCATGGCCCGACGTGTCCATGACTTGGCCAACTGTGAGCGAGCCATGTCGCGCACGAACAAGAGTTTTCTGTCCAAGGGCAGCCTCATAGGGCGAGTTTGGCATCGGCGGGAAGTAGGTGCTATGGTCCAAGGTTCTTCTATGTGGCGAGTCTGGAAGCGTCGATGTAGGCGATTCAGTTGTTAGTGTGGCACTGTAGCCCATCCCTATGTCGGTATATATCGCTTGCGTCTCCGAGGTGGTATTTTGGGTCTGAAGTTCCATTTTGGGCGCTCTGGCAGATGATGTCTTCTGCGATTCAGTACCCGCATCAAGGCCAGCTTCCGCAAGCTCCTCGTCTCCATCGTTGCTTCTTTCTGCGGCTGCAGTCTTCGCTAGATTGACGAAGTTTTCCGTTACACTCTTCAATTCGTGTACTAAGCTGGGATTCAGCTGCATAAGTCCCGACTGAAGAGCAGTGTCGTTAAAGCGCAAGAAAGATTTGTTCATCTCCTCAATTATGGACTGAAGTTGGTTGTTCTGCTGCTTCAGCGACGAGATGGTTGTTTCCTTGCGTTGTCGGTAGGCTCGCTGGGCGAGACGGATTTGTGTCCGACGACGCTAGACCCATGGTTAGCTTGCCATTTGAACACGATTTGCGAAATATTTGCGAATTTGTCCGACAAAGTCTATAGGCAAACAATAGGGACTAGGAAATGTGGGCCAGTGCGCGGGCCATCCGGAACGGTGGAGTACTCACATCGGCAGCTGTCGCATCTTGAGTATCCACCCTCGGCCGCCCTCGAGCTTTCTTACTCCCACTTTCCTCATTACTACTGTTCCTCGAACGCTTCCTAGAGGGAGCTTGCCCTTCGCTTTCGGACGAGGTCATAGTGGGCGTTCTTGTGTTCTGGAGAGAATATGCCTCGTTTCAGGTGCAGTGGGGGTGGAGCCTTCGGATCCCAATTAAAGTACGGAGGAGAGATGTGGAGTTTGCCCCCGCCTCAGCTCTGACTATATGTCCAGCACGACAGGATGCGAGGTGACGCAGGATGCAGAACGGAAAGTTTCTCGAACGTGTTGCGGCGGACGAGCTTTCAAAAGTGTTGCCGGTGTGTCCAGGGGGCATGGAAAGACGCACCACCCCTCTTGTTCAACAGGGCTTAAGCTGGCTTCGTAAGCCACAATATGCTGAGTCGAGCGGCACCAGCTTACTGAACTGTTCTCGTGCGTTGCTTCTGCAGACAGCCAAAAGCAGCAAACAGTCGATCTTGCCCAGACCATAGGCCTCCTGGGATCAGCCGCGTAGGACAGCGTCGAGTCGGATTTCAAAGGCAGCAGCGAAAACGCAATCGAAACGAAGGGCTTCCGCGGCACCGGACTGTGAGTTGTATCGGTGAGCGAATGGGTGTCTGGCTGTGCTGAGAGTCGTTTTGCGATTACTGAACAACCGAGAGCCGCTAGTATGAATCGAGAGAGCGGTCCAGACTCGGGATAGGCGGCTAGTCACGTGCTCGGCATCATCCGCTCTGACTTGCACATTACTCGCGTACTTGTATAAGACTGCCACTGGCCTACGAAGTACATTCGGCATGGAACCATGGCCCCGTCCAATGGTCTGTCTGGTATATGTTGCAAGAAATCCATGCGAATGTTCGTTGGTCGCCTAGAATTGTGTCAATAAATTAACAGATGCAACGCAAGAGCAGACAGCAGCATCGCGCAAGGGAATCCCCATTGGTATCAAAACTCGCTGCGGGCTAACGTCTGCGTCGCTGTTTAGTACTGAAAACTAAGCGCTTAACATACATTGTGCTCATTACACAAAAACTCTTGTACCCGAAGCTGTGCGAAAGACCGCGTCATGATTCCGACGACCTCCACGACGGTGGACAGCCAAGATAGGACTCCTGCGGCTCTTCTTCCGGCTCTATACTTGATTCTTCCTCATCACTGCTCTTCTGTCCCCTTTCGGAGGCTTCTTTACCTCTCCAGCCGACGACCTCGCCTTCCTCCGGCTTGAAATGCATCCATATCTCATCGCCGGCGTTGTACTCGTTTCCTGCTCGTCTTCTCTTCATCTTGCGCTGGAGCCTTGAGACAAAACGAGTCCTGAATTCGTGAGGAATCTTGAGTCGCGCAGCTATCCATTCATCTTCTGGCCTGTGATCGTCTGGGAGCTCGTCGAGGATATCTACGCTTAGCATATGCTCATCCGTCAAACATCGTTCAATGATTGACTTTCCCGCGCCTTCGGTCACTTCCTTGAGGAACTCGAGTGATGCGCTATATATTCTGTTAGCGGGATATTGGCCAAGCACATGGGTTGCTCCTTACCTGATATTCAGATCGATAGCTCGTTGCGGATTCACCGTTGACTTGAGGAAGAATGAGCATACATGGGGGTACAGCAGGGAAAAATCCGACTGTGATATGTGGATTGAGCCCCTGACTGTGCAAAGATACGCAGGTGCGCCCTGTTCTTTTGCCTCTTTCATCAATGACATGACGGCATCGAAATTTGACTGCCAATACATGAATGCTTCTGAGTTGATTCCGAGTAATGGTGCGTGGATTCTGTGGCGTGGGTCTTCCCTCGGCGGCTTGATTGGAGCACTGGGTATGTTAGCAACAATCAGATGAGCGATGATTATTAGACTGACCCCCAGATATCGTAGATGATACCAGCCTGGACTTGCTTAAATCGATCTGCGTTCCTCAAAATTTCGACGACAGTTGCAGCACCAAACGAATGGCCCGCTACTGTTACTCTTTCACAATGAAACCTCTCTTTCCACGCGGACCAGTCAACTCCGTCTAAGCCACGTGAAGTCGCACCGACGTAGCCCTCTCGCCGCAAATTTTTCTGCGCCACATCTTCCCCTTTGCCGCTGCAGATGTCACACAGCACCTGGTATGCTTCTTCAATCTCTGCCAGGCGGAGCTCTATTTGAGCAGTCCGAAGCTCCTCGTCCACGCCCTTTTCGTTTAGAGGGCTTGTATCCAATGGATTGTCTACTCGACCAGTGAGCTATTATCCTAGCAGCATAATGTTGGTCACCCATTTAGATCAGGGTACCCACCTTTCGGGAAAATATAGTCCTATTTTATCAGCATCATTGACAAATACGGAAAGGCAGTCACACTAGGGACTTACGACTTTGTCAAATCCTCTCTCTCTTTCCTTCTCGTGATGTTCAATATTGTTGGCATCCACTCGCTCATCTGTGTTGGGCTCTTCTTGACGAGGATGGTTCACAAAAGTTCGAGGACCCGACCCATCACGGTGCTCCAGAGCGCAAACCACAAATCCATAGCTAGCAAATTCACAGCAAACACTAGAGTATGCTGTCCGTGTACCCCCAAGTCCATGGCTAAAGAACAGAAGCGGGAACGCAGGTTCATGAGCATGTCCGGGAGGTGGAGGTCCCTCCTTGTTCTTGATCTTGTAACCTGATTGTTTTGAATTCCCTTCTGGTGGCCAGTGTCTGGCTAGGGGTGAATTACGAAAGGCTCTGATTTTGGTGAACATGGTTGTGCCGGCAAACCAAGCAATCGCAAGAGGGTCTGGAATTCCTGCAAACTTTCCATAGCCTTTGGCCAACTCTTTTCTTGGTCGTGGTAACCACGTCTCTCGAGACCATTTCCGATTTCCTGACGGGTCTTTGCCAGCACCTGATCCGAACGCGGCTGGGTAGTATAGAGTAAAAAGCACAGTCTCCAGCCTCAGGAGGTGGACGCCATCACGTCTGATGTGCGAGAAAGTTCTTGGATGTGGCACGGGAACTTCCATGTCCATTGACCCAACGCTGTAGGGCCCGGAGTTTGGTGGAAGATGACCTTGAAGGAACCCGAGCTTGTCTCGCAAATTTGTTGGTGGGCGTGATCGCGGCTTTTTGGCATTAGGAATCTGATTGCTGCCAACAACACTGTTCCGACGCGTCTCTGTTCCTTTCTTGCCTGTGATTCGTGCCGGAAAGGACATTTTCAGCGGTTTTCTTCGCGCGTTGATGAAGGAGCCTTATTTCTCCGGTTTCTGGGTGTTGGCAAGCTGACGTTCAGTCGTGCTATTCGGCAATTGCTGATTGGAAGGGTCCTTGGAATTCTGCGGTGTCCACTGCACGCAGTGCACGTTCGCCTCACCTAATCGCGTTCTTCCTTTGTGAGCAAACTTGGCATGGTGACCGCACCAACGTCTTTTTGGGGTGCACAGGACAGTATCTTGCAACTGTTTAAGTCCGGCTTTGGGATACTCAGGGAAGATAAATTTCCATATATATTGTTGATGTTGAGCTCCGGGCAAGCCGGCGCTGGAGGCGCTCCGTCTCAAACGCTAGGCGTGTGGTGTTGATGCTTGAATATGACATCATTCGCAACCGTAACCTGGAAAACGCTCGAGTTCCTGCCCCTGCCGATCGCTGCATACCAGCCCTCCATCTCTCGGGATAAAAATCCGCTATCATCATGTATCTTAAAGATACGAGGGCATTTGAAAGAATATCTCTTCTCAAGATCACCTCATAGCAGGCGTCGATCCATCAGCAAACGCGCTATTACTAGCTGGAGAACAGAACAGCCGAAGCTTGGGAATAAGTATCGAATGTCTGTTAGCTAGCTCTGAAAACAGAAGTCGTTTAACCTCTAGCCCTTGCTGCATAGGGCAACATGTCGAAGGGGACGCAGGAATACACCTGAGGAGATTAGAAAGAAAAAATGACAGACGAGATTTTTTTCGTGACTGAATCGATTGCAATAATAATATACGCAGGAAGAATTTAGAATGTTTTGAGGGATCTGGATGAGCAGACGCAATTTGATCTCTCTCGGTTCTGGGAACATTCCAATAACAAACGACGATGAGTGACTGCCCAATACATGATTCCATCTCCTCATCAGAATATGACTGTATGTCCACTGACACGACCGCTAGTGATTCTCAGCGTCTCCTTGGTTTCCAGTCACTTGAACCGGTGTGACTCGAGTGCGGTAAAGACAGCAAGCTGGATCGATCTATTGTCTTCTTCAAGAAACTCTTACGAGATGATTATCGCCGAGAAATCGAATGCCGACAAGGACCTCCTTGCACTATCAGACTAAAATGGTGGATCGTCACGGCACTGCGATATTGTCGGTTGACGAAGGTCTGCAGGAAATATGGATCGTGTTATACAATCAGTAGTCTGGAAAATCCGGTTCAACCTTTTCTCTCCAAGCCTTCAACCCGCCCTTGATGTCGCCAATCCAACGCTGGCCGCCCTGATCCAGACCTAACTCTTTCATTTTTTTTACCGTGATTTGTGAATCGTTCCCCAGTCTGCAGACCACAAAGATAGGTCTATCTGGAATGCCCTTCAGTTCCGAAACCCAACCTGGCTCCTGAGGGCCTGAAGTTTGCACGTTGGACATATTCAAGGACGTGCTGACAACCTTGGAAAAGGGTATGTTGACGCTTCCCTCGAGACTACAGAGGCCGAACTGTACTTTCTCGCGGACATCGACCAGAATATGGCTGTCTTTACTCGGTTCCATGCCGGTGAATGGATTGATGTGAGACCTGAGTTTCGCGTAGTTATCCACAGAAATTCGCTCGTTGGCACTCAACGCATCCACCGGGCTTACACTTCCGCAGAACTGTACGTAATCCAGGCTTCCAGAGTTCAGTGCCTCGGAGGTAATACTTGCTTGAGAAGAACAAGCAGCACACCTCGGTTTCCGAGTTCTCAGGCGAATGGATCGAAACATTGGGTTTCCATACCCGTTAAAAATAAGTAAGGTAGGCGGTTCCGGGTTTACATGCTCGGGAGCTAGAGTCCCGGGATCTTTCGTCAGAACCTTAATAGCCTCCAGTGCCTGAAGCACACCCATGACACCAACCACTGGTCCTAAGATGCCGCCATCTCCACATGATAGGACGGACTCAGGAGGCGGGGGTTTCGGAAAGATGCAGCGATAACACGGTCCTCCACGGCTGTCGCCTGGTGGGAGCGGGGGATTATTTAAAGTCATAAGTTGACCTTCCAGCTTAAGCGCTGATGCCGAAATAAGGGGCTTTCCAAGGAGGACACAGGTATCGGAGATCAGATAGCGCGAGGCTGGGGTATCCGTGCAATCCAGAACCATGTCGTAGGATTCTACTACGGAGATTGCAGATTCGGGTGCCAGACGGGAAATATGTGGTACAACCGCAACGTTGGGGTTCAGACTGAAACGTCAGTAAGATCACCGTAGTCTGGAGCGGAAATCTACGTACGAGCTCAAAAATACGCGTGCGCTGTCAACTTTGCTCATCCCGACCCTGGAGGTGGAATGTAGAATTTGGCGGTGTAGATTCGACTCTTCCACGATATCTCCGTCGACTAGTCCAATCGTTCCGACGCCTGCTCCAACCAGGTATGCGGCAGCTGGGCATCCCAATCCGCCAACCCCTATGACGAGGACTGAAGCATTCTTGAGACGGAGTTGACCTGCATATACAAAGTCCACAGTCAGTTATGCGGTTTTCGGGGCACTTCAAAGCGCATAGGAATGAGGCGCAAGAAAAGTACCTTGCAGCCCGATCCCAGACAGAATAAGCTGACGGCCGTATCTCTTGTATTCTGACATATCAAGTGGCCATCTCTTTGGTGCAGAATAGTCTTCTTCGGTATGAGACAGAGCCGCGAAAACCTCAGAGCGGAAGTCGTCGTGAATGCCATAACTCATGTCGTGTGTGAGCGGATCGATCGAGCTGTCTTGGCGCATTCGTTCCTGTTCGCGTTGCTGGTGTTGGTGCTCGGCTTCGGCCAGCTGTTGGCGGAGGTCTCGAAGCTGCGATTCACATGATGCAATTTGCTTCCGTATTGTCTCGATGACAGATATTGAAGCCATGCCGTACGTTGGTGGATGTGAAGGGTCGTGCGTAGAACCCAAATTCCCCTGGGGATATTAATCGTTATCGATAAATCAATCAGACTCGCTAGGCCATTTTGGGCGAGCCACGTAAAGCAATCAAGCCGGTCGTCGACCTCGCATACGGCCTGAATTATACTGGATCCTGAATAATCTAGATCTATTATGATATCGGAATAAAACATGCTCTGTAATACGCCGAAGTGCTGGTGGTGCCTCAGACTGCACGATGACTGTACCGAAATGTCTCTGGCGCTAGTTGAGCCTTTTCGAGTCGAGTTGTGTTTGAGGGTGTTTTCTGACAGGCGCGCACGCTCGTTGTGAGGCAGGAAAAGATGACACTACCTCCCATGAGGGGTTTTAATGGGCATTCAGAAAGTTTTGGCTATATTCCGTCTGTTTAGCTGGTCACATTGTGAGATCAAGAGGTGGGGGGTTTAAGACCGATGGTACAACTCGAATTGAGGCCTGGACGCTAGTATATCCCGAAATCTTGTTTGAAACACCTTGGATGCACTGCGACAACATTTCCTCTTCTGACTGTCCTTGACTAGCAGATACCTTGATGTATCTACGTACTCGAAGACGCTGTCTGTCCCACCATAATTACACGATGGTCATGTCTGACACCTCGCGCACCAATGTTGGAAGGGTTCCTGGCATGCGGCGCGGTCACAAACCATTGTGCCGCAGTGGTCTCCGAATAGATTGATGTTGGAACGGCGTTCGTAGGAGCTAAGTTCGCAGATGCAAGACAGATATAAGACATCTCGCCCAGAACGGACCAACAGGCTGAACTGAAGCCTCGCCGCCTACCGGCACCGCACATGTTGGGAGACAACTCCGAAAGACCAAGTGTTGCCCTCAACTCAATATTGAAACCCGTAGTTGCAGCCCAATATGAATGGCACAGACTAGGCCATAGTGGGAGCTGGGTTAATTAAGTAACTAGAGAGTTTCATTAGCTTAGGTAAGGTTGACGCCGAATACCTGTAGTGGAATCCGTCGTAAACACGTCCGCGGGAAAGTTGCCGTCCACTAGATTTCCATCCAGAGCCAGGAAACGCTTCGCCAGTATGCAGGGTCTAGAAAGACTAGAATGGCGCGTCCTGGGGCAGCTGAGCATGGAGATCTCGACAAACAGTCCACTCTTCCTTGGAGATTCAGGGCATCGACCAAGCTTTAGGACAGATTTAACCAAGCGCTTCGGTGAGGCTGGAGAGGCGTTGGCCAGGCGCGGCGGGCCTTTCTTTTCGGCGAGGTATAATGCCACCGCTGTGACTTGTCATGGGCATTGAGCCGGACCTGAGTGGTCGCCATATGTGAATCAGTGTCTGTCAACAAGACGGTGGTTGTTTCGAGATTGGGCGAGGTGGTAGGGCTGATAGCAATATGTGGTTGATGATTGATGGATCGATTCTTAGGGCTCCTCCAGGCGTCGTGCGAGAGGAGCGGAGGGGAACCCGAGCGGTCGGGTAAATTTGCAGGGAGCGGGTGATGGACAGAGACGGGTCGAGCTTTGACGCGCCAGGGCGGCATTGCCAACCACCATGGCCCAGGAGGGGCACACAAGGACGAGACAAGACGATGCGCCCCAGAAGAGGCCGTCAGCGCGTTCACCGCAGCAAGTTACGCATGCCCGTCAACGCCGTCAACGCCGCTGGCCTGCAGATGCCGGATTGCTCGGGGCAACACACAGCCTGCTGCTCGTGGCGGGCTCGCCGTGAGGGTGACAAAGAGGTTTTTGTTTTCTAATACACGGTCTGGGGATGTTGGACTCGCAGCGCTTTGACAGCCCACCTATTCCCCATGAGAAGCGTGGTGTCTTGATCCCATTGGGGGCTTGAGGCTGAGGGGCTTGCTTCGCTCACTGCAAGGGGGTCTGGAATGGAAGCTTGCAGCTTGTCAGCGGCAGGCGGACATGGACATGGCGGGAATCCTGATCCTGCATACTGGACTCCCTAATCCTACTTGAAGTGTGGCGACCCAGCATGTAGCGAGAATGACCCTTCGCATCAAACGCCGTTGTGCATATCTCTACTCCGTATACAAAACCTCGCCTGCCCCACAGGTTGAAGTTGAACGCACTCTACCCCTCCAGAGCCGCGGACCCCTACCTCTCCAACACCTTTCCATCATCTTTCGCCATCATGGTTTCCGTCTGCACTACCTGCAAAGGGCTGCAGAAGCACCTTCAGGCCCTCGACACTGGTATTCCAGATACACATTCTGCACAGCGACTGCACTGGGTGAACACGACGCTGCCAGGTTTGCGCCGCTCGACACATGGAGGCTGCCGCGCGTGCGCTACGCTCCTTCAAGGTATTCTATTGCATCACGACCGGTTTGCTGGCGAGCAAGAGGACCACATTAGAATATCCGCCGAATCATTCATCGGGCCGGGCGCGCCGTCAGATCGAGATGCACAAAATCACCTCTCGGTAGAGGTGCGATGGAAGGACCCCGGTGGCGAATGTGGCAACGGCGACGAACACGAGCATGACGACGGGTATCCCGACCTGAAGCTGGAATTCTTCACAGACGGAGGTATGGCCTTGTAAATTTCCGTTGTCCTTAATCCCCTCCACCTGCAGCATTCCGCCTTCAGAGATCGTCGGCAGCCTTGGCCGATTCCCTTTGCCGAAGGTTGGATATCGTACATACTGACGTGCTCAGATCGCCAATCGCCATTCTCTGCGATCGGACGTGGGCGGCACATTTCAGAAAACGCCCTTCACGATTCGGGCCTGTCTACGGCCCGGCATATGATAAACGACTGCTTGTCACGCCATTCTCGATGTCGGCGCGCCAAGCCCAGTACGCTGCCTAGAAGGGTGCTTGATGTTCTGCTCGAAGATGGTACCAGAGGCGTCAGGCTACATGAATCGACCTTCGACTACGACGAGGACAGGTATGAGTTTGGGGAGTACCTCACGCTATCCCACTGCTGGGGCACCGGCCGAAATGTTCTGAAAACGACCGCCAAGTCGTTGCACTCTAACAGGAAGCACATTCCCTGGTCGACGTTGCCCAAGACGTTCCAGGATGCCGTCTCCCTCACGCGCGCTCTAGGCTTTCGGTGGCTTTGGATAGACTCACTCTGCATCGTGCAGGACGACGCTGAGGAGAAGCTGGAGGCATCGACTCACATGGACGACATCTTCGCCAACTCATTCCTGACGATTGCCGCAACTTCTGCTGCGGATACCACTGACGGCTTGTTCCTGCCCAAGACCCAGCCATTCAAGATCCAAGCCACCGATTCCGCAGGATCACTCCACCGGATCTACGTTCGCGAACAGCCGCCACATTACACATTTAAGGCGTCTTTTAACGAAGGCGCGCACATGAACGATTGGGAACTTCCGCTCAATCCTTCGGCAGAAGCGAATCGACACACGCCACTCTTGAGGCGAGCCTGGGCCTACGCAGAGCGTCTCATTTCTCCTCGTGTTCTTCACTTCACAAAGAGTGAAATGATATTAGAGTGTAGAGAGGGGTATCAGTGTGAATGCGGCAGGATTGAGGACTCGACTTTTGACCCACGAGCGACGGATTGCGTCAAGCAGGACTACGCAAAACTCATCGCCGAACAGGAGGCCCGCTCGCCAGTGACGAATGGAATCAATAACCGAATCGATAGTGTAGCATCTCAGCTCGCCGCGACCACTCTCGCCGACGACGATCAGGGAATGAGCAGAACTCGCGACGACGCGATTAATCTCTGGAGCTACATCATAACAGAGTATTCGTCGAGGAATCTTACCCTCGACGCGGATAGGCTGGTCGCTATAATCGGCGTCGCCAAAACCTTGAGTGATACCCTCCGATCTGGATACATCGCCGGACAGTGGACCTCCAATCTTCTCGGCCTATTGTGGCATCCAGATGACACTAGTCCGTGCCGAAGACCTAGAAATCTATCACAGAATGTCCCCAGCTGGTCTTGGGCTTCGATCGAAGGCTCGCCGATCTATTTCGACAACTCAACCGCCATGGATCTAGCCTGCACCGCCTCTTTTCCGTCAGAAAGGGGTCGAACTCGCGCTTGGTCTCCCATCTCTGGCGATGCACTAGAGCTGACTGCTTCCATGGCCACGGACGTCGCATTTCGCGTCGACGGCGAGAACGAGTATTCGCTGGTCAAGGATGGCATTAGTGTTGAGTTTCGGCCAGACATCTCACCTCCACAAGGGCAAGATTCGCTAGCTTCTGGCGACTTCCTTGTATGTGTTTTGGTCAGCATGACCTTTCGGTCTTCCATCATCGGCTTGGTCCTCAAACAGTCAAAGTCGAATGCTCAAACATATCGGCGAGTGGGCCGCTTCGAGTGCTACGAGTGTCTACGGGACAGCACTGATCAAGAACCCGAGGATGCAGAAGCCCTCTTTGGACACTGGTTTCCTGAAGTGGAGGACATGACACAACTTGATGACGGTCCTCAACGAACGTTCATTGTTGTTTGATTCATTATCTTTTCACTGGTGCTTACGGTCAACCCTGCATCAGATCTAAGTGTGGTACCTTCCAATAACTTGGCTAAGCATCTGGACTTTATGTGCTCACGTTCCGGGTAAACGGTTTATATCCTATCCCCAGCCTATGTGGCTCGCTTGCATCTTTAGGGATTGTAGGAGTAGACGATATCGAAATATTCCGTTCGCTGGGCTCGCATGCGCATCGCATTGCTCACGTCAGGATACGATGTGCTAAGGAGTGTTTGTTCTTCATTGTCGATATTACAGTGTGTATTACTTAGTTGTTTTCTAGTGTTTCGCTCATATCCAATACCCTCTATTGTTCACACAAGATCAGTCATACACATTCCGAATATCAAATCCAAGCATCAAATGCCATCCAAACCCAAAAGCCTGCCCCATGTTTCATCACCAGACAACCTTCGCTTAACGAACTTTCCAGCCTTATGCATCGGATCCCCACAGTACCCTCCGCATGGAAGGGTGAATTTACCCCCCACGTGTCGCGAACATACCCCTCATTTCAACTTTCCCGAACGGGCAAGTGACGCCGAAAAACCATCGAAGACTGCGCGCAAATGCGCACATTTGTGCGCTGGAGGCGGCGCATCTCGCACCACGCCCGAGCATTTACGCACGCACTGCGCACGTCCCACTGGCCTTCCCACCCATGCTCGCAGCACGGTGCCTGTTCAGGTAACGTTGTCATTCACATGCCGGAGCTCCGCACGTGCTCGTTTTGGCTCTCGCGCTCAGACAGCCATGGTTTGCATTTTGCATTTTCGCAGTGGACAACTAGCTGTCACCGCTTCCAAATACGGAGGAACGGGCGCGCTGGCGGGAAGGATTTAGAGACCAGCTGATCGGATTATGTGGATGCCACCACAATCTTGCCTTAGATGGGACAGCCCATCAGATCAGATCGTATTGAGGTCATCAGCAATTTTGGCTTTTTGAGGATGACTACCAACGAGAGAGCATTCCGCTTCTTCCGCTATGCCGCTGAGGACACGTATACAGTTTTAGGCAGTTGACTAGATCAGGTTCATTAGCAATGGTGGGAAGGGCGTAGCATTGTTTTCACTGCCACCATGGCATCCCGAGTTGCCGCGGATGATGGCGGAAGGTGGGTTTGCGGATTTAGGTGAGATTAGGTTGCGGTGTTGCGGAGTGGTTGCGGAGTGGTGGTGTTGCGGTGTCATCGGTGTGGCGCTGGTCAGGTGGGTGCGGAGAGAGAATTTGCAAGAGTGCCTGCTGCGCCTTGAAAGAAAGGGAGGAAGGGAGGAAGGGATTCGTTTTAGTGGAAGTGTATGACGTGTTTGAGTGTAAGGGTTTGGGCGTTGCAGAGGCACATGAACCCTATGTGCTGTCCATGTCTGTTGCTTGTTTTCTAGCTTCGGCGCTTTTTGAGCTGGTTTTACTGTGCTTCATTTGTCCACGATTGCGTAACCATCGTCTGATTCTCATGGGTTTTTGCTCTCCAATTGTCTTGCGCTCTCAATCGCTTGTCAACGGGTAAGAAGTAATGGGAATGCTTGGACGAACCAGGAGCTTTACAGCTTAGGGCTTAAGCAAAGCTGTCTCGTGCCTTAGAAGTGGCAGAGGCACAGCAACTTTGAACCCAAGAGTAGGTTAGAAGCGGGTAATTGAATGCGGCTCTTCGTTAGAAGCGTTTCGGACGGCTGCCGATAGGTCATGGCCTCGAGGTTAGGGAACCCGATCAAGTCCCTCCAAAGCTTGAAGATGGTTGCGGTTCGTAGGGTAAATGACAGATCAGTGTAGAATTTGAGAATATAATAACGCATTCTCTTATGCCCTTGCTAAGGACGCCAATCTTCACATATACCATTTAATACCCCACGTGAAGCAGTGTAGTGGAACCTGTAATTGCTGCGAAGGCTCACTCTCGATCTATCTCGGCATATGAGATGAGTTTATTGGGTATGTGGTGTTTTCGAACCCGATCTACCTTATTTACCAACAGGAGGAAACCGCTGGAACTCTATGAAAGTCATGAGCTCTAAATGGTTCAAGAGCGAAAACCTTCGAGAGGACTCGTGCGGAGCTCCGGCCAGTCCTGTGAATAACGTACGTTTCTCGGTCTCTCCTTCGGATGCAGCTGTTTTGGGGAACTGGGTAGATCTGCCAGCTATGTACATGAAAACGGATCACAGAAAGGAGAAGTATACATACTCGCAAATCGCGTTGATGGTCGTTACGATGAGGCTCTTTTAACTTGGACAAGAGTCAGCTAAGCGACAAGCAAGAGAAAGCCAGTTATGCATAACGCACCTCAATATGTCAGGCGCGGTTGGCGAACGCAGGGTGCCTGCGAAGTCGCCTATCGAACTAAGTTGTGTATTGAATCTATGTTAATGCATGTTCGGTCAGTGTTGTGGCGCAAGCGCTCGAGATAGATTAGATCGTCAATTGTGGTGGTACGGAGTTCAATAGATTATGGTCGCCTCCATTGATTGCCCTTTTGCATCGAAGCTGGTGGCCAGGATAGCGGCTGCGAGCAGTTGCCGAGAACATTAGCTTGCTCTCGGACGTCAATGGCTTTCATCCTCGAAGATGCTCTGACACTGCGAGGCTGAAAGGCTTCTTCTGCGGAACCTTATTTTCAGCTGAGGCGCAGATTCGCGGCAAGATTTCCCGAGTGGCAGCTTTGTGACGGGGCTGAAATTCAAAACACATCCTCCTTTTGGCGGCTGAATCAATGTTGTCGTTTTGAAGTGTCGAGGGTGAGATGTGAACGTGGTGCGCTCGCGACGCCAAAGAGGGTGGTGGCTTTGGCTCTAGCTGGCGATTCTTTCGAGGGCTCAAGGAAGCTTGAGACAAGCTCGCCACCAGCCCAGCATTGGGCAAAGCGGAGCGGGAGAAGAACGCCACAGTGTGCTTGATTATTATCTTGCCGAGAGTGATTTGCGCGGAAGATGATCTCGTCTATCTTTGATTGGCTTCAAGACGGCGGAGGAGAAATCAGCGAAACGGATATCGGATCATGGAGTCGGGCCTTTGCGACATCGTCAACGGGATGACTTCGCATTTACTATAACCTTTTTAAGTCAGTTGTTGCGTTATATTTGCTTTCATGTGTAGGAACTTCAGTTTTGGGTCCCTCGTCGATACGAGCATGGCGGTGTAACGGTTTGCGGAGGCTCTCTCAATACAACGCCTCGCCACACACAGCCGCACCTCGACCCACAAGGTTCTCGCTTGCAACACCAAAGGCATCTCCTCATCAGAGAAAAAAATGGGGGTAAACTGCATGGTCATGAACAGCGAGAGATAGCGATGCCTGTTACCATATGAATTGCACCGACGCGGAGTTCACTCGGGTCCAGCCCGGTGCGCGATATCGGAGGAAAAAAAAGAAAACAAGGAGAAAGGTATGTAATTGGTAGGTGCGCAGCGTTTGTGTCCTGGCGAGTCGCCGACTGCATATGCAGAACCCTCGCGGCAATTGAACCAACTTAATAAGGTGTGCGATTTCATTCTTCCGTCGTCTGTTGTTTCGGTGTATTGACCGGAGACCCCCACACCATGGTCGATTCCAGGCCCATGTTTCTGGAGAAGCTTGAGTCAAAACGTCTTGACATAGTGGGCCAATTTTCCGTGCTTAAAAATCGGAGGAGATTTCGGATGTTCTGCAGACAAGAACCAAAATTTCCCTCTGTTGCAGGAGGGGTAGTAGGACCCATGGTTCGATCTCCATTTCATGGGTGTGAGAGGATATCCCTCGACAAGCTCGTATTGAACGTGTTTGTAGTGTCCACGCACATCCCAGATATGCTAAGGCTCTCCTATTAGACCACTCTGTCACCAAATGGAAATGATAATTACTGAGATGAAAACATACAGTTATCATGCTGCACGCGGGCGCAAAACGCCGGCCCTCCTTGAGCGACACTCACCCAAGGCCAACTCGCGCGCATTGCCAATCTTGAGAACCAATCAATTCCTCTTTAGCCCTTGTAACGCATGCAGATTTTCAGTGCCCGCAGACACCTCGCATGGCAGGCTGCTGGTTCCAGGGTCAGCCAGACACCACGCCGTATTAGTCTGCCAATCGTGGAGGGCATTGCTCCTCTCAGGTCTTGATGAACTCCGGTTTCTTCTCCGCAGTGCTTTGTACATGATTTTTCAGCGCGGCCCAACGATCCGCAATTGACGTGGCGTCCGCCCCAGCTCCGTTCGTGCTACCTGCCAACTGGGCCAGATTCTTATTGAAGCGATCCTTTTCTGCCTTCTCGAGTTTCGCTTTCCGCTTTGTCGCCCCAGGACGGCTCTTGAGGCTCTTCCGTTGTATCTTCGCTTGTCCGATTACGACCTCACCATTCTCTCCGTCGTCTCCCAAGTCCGGCAGCGCATGCGCGAGCGACTCCAAGTTCGCGACGAGCTTCTTGTCAGGCCTCCTCCGCCGCTTGGTTTTCGAGCTAGACTTCTCGATTCTGCTTACGAAGCTGGAGTGTCTGATGGTGCGCTTGTCCTTTTTCGAGGAAGGGAAGAGTGACTCGTCGACAGCCGCAGCTGTGGCTTGACTGGATACCGCTTTGGAGGGCTTCGAGACCTTTGCCCGGACTGAAGTCCGTTTCTTCCCTACTGTGGGAGCCTGCGACATCCATTAGTACACATAATCACATGACTCCGGAGGAGAGAGAAGACTGACCATTTCTATGCTGTTGGCATAAGAGTGAACTGCGTGGGTGGAGGAACGTCTTCTCAAATTTCCACTAAGCGACCCTTGGTGCCTTCTAAACCCGGAAACACTAAAGTAGACTGCGCACGTGCCATCGATCACCGGCAAGAGCACCCGCGAGGATTCAACTCAAAGTCAACTTCACTCAATTCAACTTTTGGTTTCTCCTATCAAAAACGGGTCTAAGGGGCCCTTCGTAACGTGAACGACTCCGTTGAGACAACCCTTCATGGAGCTTATGCCGGCTCCGCGAACCGTCTGTCCATCAGGGGTCCTTGCCATTGACTGCGCCCACGCACCACCCAGAAAACGAGCCCGAACAGAACGGTTCCTCCGTACACGACACATGAGTAGTTCATTGTGACCGCTGTCACAGGAGTAGCTGGAGGAAAGAAGGAAAATAAAGTGACAATGACCGTGTACAGAACGGCGTACACGTTCACTGCGAGGCCGTACTTTCCCAGATTCCATGGGCCGAAGGGGATCTCTTCCCCCACGAGCCTTTTCCGAATCATCAGACTAATCGTGATGATATAACTTGAAAACAGGCCCGCTGCGACTAAGGACACGATGGCGTTGAAGGCCACGGTTGAGCCTATATTGATCAACGCCAACAGGAAATTGATGAGTGTGGTCAAGGCAATGGACCACAAGGGAATCGCCCATCTACGATCGACCTATCCAATTTAATGATTTTATTATCTGTGAGCAGGGGTGATACTCACTTGAGCAATGACATTCGAAAATGGAAGGCCTTGGTCACCTAGTCCCGAGGACGTCAACATGGATAAGAAGTATTATGTTCTCGCAAACTTACGTGCAAAGGCCCACAGTTGACGAGAAGCAGAAGCCAAGTAACCAAAGGTCGCAAATATGATCAAAGCGATCAGTATGCTTGTCATGGCTGTTGCGCTAGCCTTCGATTGTGTTGCGTTCCGAAAAATTTCGATAAACGGGTAACCAGTGGGAGTTGCCAATGCTTCATCGACATTCCCAATACTAAACATGATCACAATCATCATTGCAAATCCCAGAGCCCCGTTCAAAAATATAGTGAAGAACATGCTTCGGGGGACATTGATGGAAGCATTTTTTACTTCCTCGGCTGATATGTGTGAGTGGTAGACTTTACGTTCGGGGCATTCGACTTACCCATATGGCAAGCTCCATCAAATCCTATCTCGATCAGCTGAACCATTGTGGGTGCGCCATTGCTCTCACCTACCGATGAAGAGAACCGAGCTAGTTAACAAGCCGACAAACCAAGACAGTCCGTCGCTGTAGCCAGATCCGTTCGCCCAGGTTGCAAAAACGAACTCTGCTGGCGACTGTGGAGCAAGATGCACAAGCGGGATCAATATCGCTAGAAATCCAAGCACATGCAGGATCAAGATGATTCCTTCAAGGGCCGGTAAGACTCTGACAGCCACGGTGTTCACGAACACGCTAACCAGAAGAACGGCGTAGAGAATCAGAGTCCCGTGCCATCGCTGGTAGTTGTACGACGGATTATTGAGCACAAGGAGTCCTTGAATGATTGTACCCCCCAGGAATGTTCCTGATGCGCATCCCGCTTGCCAACCGATCACGGAAACCCAACCTAGTCGTACAGAGACAGTCAGCGAGACAACGCCCGTTTGATACAAAGATGTTGTGGTACTTGGACGTATCAAAAATCGACATTGTGCAGCGATCTGACACAAAGCGTACCTGTCAACCAACTCAAAAACTTGCTCCATTTCGGAGGCGCAAGCAGAGCCGCCCAGTGGTACTGGCCGCCCGACGTCGGATACCTGTCAATATGTCAGACAGATTCCTCGAACACTGATGTCGGAGTATAGCCATCTTACATGGACGCCATCTCGGAGATGGAGGCGCACATTGCCAGAGAGCCCAAGAAGCAGAAGATGTAGCCGTATATCAAAGTTGGTCCGCCCCCGTTTAGGAAGCCGGTCACTGTTCATTGTCAGCTCGATACCGAGTTCTATCATCACCCAACATACGAAAAAACCTGCGATAGCTCATTAGCACCTCGTCTACCATCATGGTTTCATTCCAGAACTTACGGAAACACTGATTCCCAAGAATTCAACATGATGGTAGTAAAGCCGAGCAAGGGAAGGAGCCCAAAGTTTCTCTTCTGGAATGAGCGACATTATGTGTCTCCATGATTTTGTACTGACCCTCGTTTGTTGCACTTTTCCCATCCGAAGCATATCTTTTTCGTCCGGGCTCAAGGTGGACCAATCGACGACCTCTTCATGACCGTTTGACGCTCCCTTGAAAAATTCAGGGCCATTCTCGAAAGCGTCTTCAGCGAAAGCCATGGTGATACAGGGTGACAGGAGCAGATCAACAGAAATTGAGCGCGTTGTCAAGGATGACGGAGGATGCGTGTTTCTGGGCCTTGGGGACTCAATTAAACGTGGGGATCATCAGAGAATGGCACTTTGGCACTAATAGCTCCCAATTGTTACCACAGTCGCAGATCATGGCTAGAATTTCAAGCAAGCTCTCACTATTTGAACGCGGGGCTTACATTGGAGGCACGAGCTGGCCAAAAGATCCGGGACCGGGACCCTGGTTCACGTTTATGCCATTTCGGTTTGCGACTGCATGGGCGGGGCGACCCAGACAATCCTTCGCGCCACGGCCTGAAGAGCGAATCAAATTCTCTAGGCTTGCTATCGTGTTAGCCTTTTCCACGCCAAAAGCAATGCGGCCCCGACAAAGGTCACACAAAATTTCAACACTTCCAGAGACCTGGGATGGGGTGGCTATTCTCGGCTGCTTTTCTCACGAAGAATTGGCCGAGCTTCAGCTCGATGATCAGCAGACCGAGCCTTTCCTTCCGCCCATCACCCACTACGTCTGTCTCAATATCAAACCGGAGATCCAGGGCCGTCCCCATCATAAAAATCGTGGATTTTTTGGGTACTATGAGGTGTCGTAGGGTATCCCAAGACTACGGTACAGTGACTATGTGGCTCCCAACTCCACACCAAGTATCCTGTCAGTGGACGAGCGACCCTGGATTGAAGCAGACACTAGCTTCTTCGGCAGTACGACCGTATCAGGCTCATGTTTTCTTTTGAATCCAAGGCTAGATACCCACGAAGCGGTGGGTCCTCTCGTGTCCTCCAATTTACCTCCGATTGTTGAGGTATGGCAGCACACGCCCTTGAAACTGGAAGGGAAAGAGTAAATCAGAGTACAGGGTGGCGGGTCCGACTTTCTGTGGACATGGTAACATCGTCGTGCTTATTCTGTCGGTCGTTCTTTTCGGCCAGGAGATCTTTGTTCTTTTTCGTCTCCCCGTGCCGTGTTAACTCGTGAAAACCTCCGAAAGTTGGCCTGTGGACATCATTTTTTCGCACTGCCTTTCTCTCGAGCGAAGTGTTTGGCACTCCCTCCCGCAATACTGATCTCACTGGTCGTACGATATGGCCTCAGAGGGAGTAAGACATGCAGTCATTACTTCAGATGATCATGGCGCCCTGCTAACAATGACGGCTTGGTTTCTGTCATGCGCCCTCGTGAGAACCTTGCGTTCTGGTCTGATTCATCGGCTAACACTTCAAGGTCCTTTTCATTGCGGCAAGACTCACCGTACGATTTACTACGCAACATATTCCAGGAGTAGACGACATTATCATTGTATTTGCAGGCGTACGTAACCCCTTCACCGCAGACGGCCGACTTAGCCGGATCTACTGACGCAGACGATAAGGCTTTTGCTATTGGATCGACCATCGCCATATCGTTTGCAGTCAATTCTGGACTCGGAAAGAAATCCCACCTGCTTGATAAAAGCAAAGCTGGCGCCATCCAAAAGGTACGTCAAAATCACCTCTCACAGTAGTATGAACGTCAATTCACAGGAAACAAGGACATGTACGCCGCTACAATCCTCTATATTTTGACCATTGGGTTGTCCAAGTTCTCAATTACCACATTTTTCTCTCGTTTGACCTGCACGACCTTGCATAAGGTGGTCGTTGTAATTCTCAGTGCCGTCATCGTATGCTGGACAATTGCGACGACTTTGGGAGTCCTGTTCCAATGTGAGCTACCGCATCCATGGGAAGTATTCACTGGAAAATGCATACCTCTGGTAAGATCTAAATTGATCATCACCTACAGTGCCATAAAGCTGAATACTGAGTTAGCTGCCCTACTGGGTTTCGGTCGGCGTTATTGATATCTTGACTGACCTTGTTATGATCATATTGCCCATTCATATCATATGGGATTTACAAATGGCACCAAGCAAAAAGTCTGTTGTCATGTTCATCTTTGCAATTCGCTCAGTGTACGTACCATGCAGCCTCCAACGACACTCGCCATATCATGTCGCTTACAATTGGACCCTCACTACCATAGGCTCATCGCCATATCTATACTCCGATTAGTTTACCTTACAAAGTTCATTACCGCCGATCCTGCATTTGACAGCATTCCTTATGGCATCTTAACGCAATGTCATTCTACTCTCTCAGTCATTGTCGCCTGCAGCCCCGCCCTCAAGCCTTTCATGGACAGCGTCAGGACAGGGATGTTGAGCGCGTCTCTCGCGAAGCACACCCCCGGAACCACATGGGGACACGATAACTACAACATGCAGCCTCTGTCCCACGACAGCAAAGACGACTCCGGCAACGGAAGCTCGAAACGCCGAAGCAAGTCTACGATGACACGGGTCTCGCCTACCCCGGAACCGAAACCGAAACCTACTCCAGCCCAACACTTCCGCTCCGAAAGCGGCACCCACGTCTTAGTGACAAACGCTTTCGGTCGCATTGTAAAGCACCCCCTCATGGCTGTGGAAACAATACCAACATTCACGGCTGCGGAAGCCGTACCGAATTGTCCGCTGACCGCTCCTTCGAGATCGAGAGCTTCGAGATCGCCACCAAGACCTCCACCTCCGCCCGAAGAACTGCGACCTGATTTAAGCATGTTCACAGCGAAAGCGAGATCGGGAAGTCCGGCCTCAAGGCATGGAAGGGGGAATTCGGCGCGACTGGATCGCGTATACACGAGATATTCGGAAGATAGCGAGGAGAGTGATGCTAGAATCATTAAGAAGACAAGGCCGTGGGATGTTAGGTATGATGATTACCATGATGGGGTCCCGCGGGCGGGGCCTTCTATTGAAGGTGGAAGAGCGTGGTCGTAGGTCTGAATACTCTGGGGGTAGTCATGATGTTATGAGCATTTATAGGTAACAAAAGGAGCCTCGACGTTTTGGCAAGTAGGGTGGCATTGTGATTCTGTACATGAGATATCATCCTTTTGTCATTTTCTCGATTCTAGCGGCGTTCTGGAAGATCCACACTCGTTCGATTGATATACCCCGACCGAACTTGATAGCCAAAATGACTAAAGATTCTCGGCGATGTGTGAATTTATTGTCGTGTGAGCACCATTAACAATATCAGCATGATTTACTCACAGTCAGGTACATGTGGGAAGACGCCCACGTTATATCAGACCGCAGCTTCGTCTACAACTTCGACTCACCCCCAGGAACCGCCTCCCGTTTCCCCAGCCCTCTTCCTTCTAGAAACCTAACCGGAATCTCAACCTCACAATCTCTCAACCAATCCCCCATCCCCTTTGCAAAAGCATCCAGCCTCGAGCTCCCACTAACCCCCCTCCCCAACACCCCATAAATCACAAAATGCACCGCCAAAATCCCCTCAAACTCCACTCTCTCCACAAAATAACTTTCACTCCAGCTCTCCCCCATAAGCTGCTTCAGCTTCGGAATGGTAAGCATCGAGCGCAACCAATCCCAAGATTCCGTGTACAAAGATGAAGAAGCCGGCTTGTACGCTGAAGGCAACGCCGTCGGGATAAAAAACCCAATATTCGCATTCCCACCTTTATCCCCCGAGCGTGCGAGCACGATATCTCCCAACCTCGCCGTCCGGGTCTCGCCCCAACTCCCCAACTCCTTAGCCCCCCTCGTCTCATAGCTTCGCCTTCTCTCTAGGTCCTCGAAGCGCGGTGGCGGTGTCGTGGGTATACTGGTAGTTTGTAGGGCACTCGGGTTCTTTGCTGACGACGCCTCGAGCATGTTAATACTGGTCTTGAGCTTCGATTGCGGATACAAAGCCGGATAGAACGAGAGATACGGTTTTGGGATCGCGGTGCGGTGGTCCATAGTACTGTGGAAGCCGGAGTAGTGTTGCATGGCGAATTCTCCGAGGAGAGATGCGAGGCCGAGGTTCGTGTTGGGGTTAGCGGCTTCGGCGAAGATGCGGAGGTAGCTGGTGCTGCGGAGTTGGGATTTTGGATTGGCTTCCGGGATGCCGATTCTAGGCGTGGCTTGTCAGTATCCATGGGAAGGAGACATGGTGGAGGAGGAGGGGGTCCTACCGCTGGAATTCTAAAACGTCGAATTGGTCTAGGAGACCTTTGCGCTGAAGTCCGAATTTCATCATGCGTTCGTAAAAGTCGAATTTCTCGGATGTTGCGTAGCCGGTTGCGTTGACGACGATCTCGGATTGGTAGCCTGCGGCGTAGAAGATGGCGAGTTTGGTCGTTGGGGGTGGTGGTGCGCCTTTGATACCCCATAATCGGACTCTGGATAATGTCAATATCTCTTTTGTTTTCCATGAGGGATATGAGAGGGGGAAGAAAAGATCCTAACCTGTCCCTTCCCTCCTGTTTGACCTTCACACCATCCAGAATAGCTTTGACATCGCTATTGAGGTAAATGTTCCCTTGCAGCTCGTACAGAAATTGACACTTGACAGTGTCCTCCGTCACAAACCCCTTCTTCACATCGTGTTTCGTAATCACACAAGTTCCGTCCTTTTCCACTTCGGCGATACCGAATATGATATCGTAAAGATCGTCAAGCGGATACTCGTAGAATCCTGCAAAGTTAGAGCCAGTGACATACCCACTGCACTCAATCAAGTGGCCTGCGATCAAAGCACCGGCTAACTGGTCGTAATCCGTGTCCGACCAAGAGTGCCAAAACCACGCCGCACCAATTACCTGGATGCTTGATTAGTACTAGATCATTGTGGATACATCCAACAAATAGATTTTTGATGGTCTAGACGCTTACCGGACTAGCATCAGCGACTCGTCCTGCGATGATGATATCCGCACCATTTTCAAGACCTTTCACAATTTCTCTAGCCCCAAGATATACGTTTGCGCTGATGACAGGCTTTTCGCCTTTGGCGAGAAGATCGAGGGTGTGGCTTGCGTAGTGCACTTCGCTGTTGTCTGAGTCGAGATGCGGCGGTAGACCTTTGGCGCGGATGTCTTTCATCTCATCGATGAGGTTATCGCCCGAGACGTATGCGACCTTCAATGAAAGTCCTCTCTCAGTAACCTCGAGATATTGTTAGAGTGAATTCCAAATGAAGTACCGGGTACGTATATGCTCTTACCAGCTGCTGAACTTTCTCTGCCAACCCCCGTGGGTTGTGCGCACCTCCATTGACGATGACTTTGATGCGTTTTTGTGCCAAAGTATCAATGGTTTGTTGGATTCCGTCCCAGGCCGTCTCTTCCCAGCCCGGGTGTTGGCCCGCCGCATGCGCTTGCGCATTCTCTGCGATATTGACCTCTGCAAAGATTGTGAGTCTGCAAAAAATGTGGGGCCTTTTGGATACCCTACCCGCGAGATAGTCGCCTGTGATGAAGTCTACATCTCCCAGCTCTGCCTGGTATTTCATATGATAACCAGGGTCAGCTGATCGGAAGTTAGTGAAATGTCGAGTAACGATTATCGTGTTGTGCAACGTTACCTTTGTACCCAGAGCAATTCGCGATTCTCACCGGCCGTGTGCCACGCACCTCCGTCCATCTGGCCGCATAACGTGAGAAAGCCATGCTTGATCGCAAATGCCGATATCTTGTGGCATTAAATGAGAATCAACGATTGGGCAGTCGATACGGGCCCTTGTAGTGGAAGTTTGTGGATGGCACTGCGGTTCAGTTCGTCCTTTACTCGCACTTAAGTCCTCACGAGTCTTGCCTTCGTGCACATACCGAGGCCATCAAACAAGACATAACCGCTCCTCTTTACGCGTGAAGCCTCTCCTCTTTTTCTCCACATCGCACTTGCTTGGGGCGTAGCTGCGGGGGCTTCCTCGGCGTTGATTGGTTCCCCTCACAACTCGCATTGATCGACTCGACTACGGTCCGAATCGTCAGGCAACAAAATTGTATCCGAAAACTTAGAGCGAGCCGAAATTGCTGAAAGTTTGCCATCACGAGAATATAAGAGTATCGTTACAGTTTCATGTACGGGTAACGAATCTCATTTCACCAAAGTCGGAACTTAAGTGCCAAATATGACTTCGAACGGAGCGAACTGGCTCTCGAATGGCGATGCGAATGGAACGAATGGAACGAATGGAACGAATGGAACGAATGGAACGAATGGAACGAATGGAACGAATGGAACGAATGGAACGAACGGGGGTAAACACAGCGTCGCTTACTCTATCCCCCAGGAGACAAAGAAGGTCTTTCGCGATGGGATTCTCAACAACCCCCTAATTGGTCCGAATCTTCCAAAGGAAATCGAAGAATGTGCGAAGACGGTACATTTTGAAGGAGAGAACAAACCAAGCCTACCGATCAACTGGCGGTTTGCGGAGAGTATCTCGGCCATTAAAGGACTGGAAGCTGCTATGATCAATGTCCTTCTAAAGAGGAAATACTCAGTCGAGCCCCAGAAGGCTGTGATCAACACGTGAGTCCATGTGCGCCGGGCGACTTTAGGTGAACTGACCAATTATCAGAGATCATGCACAGCTATTCATCATGTCGGTTCTTCTGAACACAATTGATCCAGACGGAGAGGCTATTACGACTGCGGGGCCTGCGTATCAGAAGTACTTCAAGAACATGAATCTTCATGGAATGGGGGCTAGCTCGTACCGCACGTCAGCTACGAACATTTACCGATGTAAAGATGAGCGCTATTTTCACCTGCATGGAAGCATGAACTCAGAACCTACCCAGAAGAGCTTAGGCCTTCCCCGAGATATCGACACGTCCTCTCCGGAAGAAGCGTGGCAGCCATATATTGACAAAATGGCCCAAATCGACTCGGCAGAGATGCAGAAACTAGCTTCGGATGTATACAAGCAAGCCGGGACGATATGCTGGACAAAAGACGAGTTTAAGAATAGTGAGCATGGGAAAGCAAATGCGCACGTCGGTCTGTACGAAATCCGGGATGTGAAGAACGATAAACAAAAGCCTTGCTGGTGGCCAGATTCGCCCGAGACCTCAGCGTCAAGACCGTTGGCGGGACTGAAAGTCGTTGACCTGACCAGAGTTATCGCTGCACCCGCCGTCACCCGAGGACTTGCTGAACTCGGAGCGAGTGTAATGAGAATCACAGCTCCTCACATCACAGATATGTCTTCGTTACATTGCGACCTTAGCTGGGGAAAGTGGAGCGCCCACCTCGATTTCCGCAAAGAGGAAGACCGGGAGAAGTTACGTGCGCTAGTACTGGACGCAGATGTTGTGGTCCAGGGGTATCGCCCGGGAGTCCTTGACAAATACGGCTTCTCAATCGAAGGGCTGCTAGATCTGACGAAGGATCGCGTAAGAGGCCTGATCGTTGTGCGAGAAAACTGCTACGGATGGTATGGCCCGTGGTCTTACAGAAGCGGTTGGCAGCAGATTTCCGACGCATGTTGTGGTGTATCGATGGAGTTCGGACGCGCAATGGGCAACGATGAGCCTGTTACACCTGTGTTTCCAAATTCAGACTTCTGCACAGGAGCCAGTGGAGTCATTGGAATCATAGACGCGATCCTCAGACGTGGAGCTGAAGGCGGCTCGTATCAGGTTGACGTGAGTACCTGCTACTCTTGACAGACATGAGCTTACACCTTCAGGTTGCCTTGAACTACTACTCACAATGGCTAGTTAACAGCGTGGGCGTTTATCCAAAGGATGTCTGGGAAGATGTCTGGACACGAAACGGCCGACAAGTTTTCCGACATTACCACAATATGGCGTACACTCTTCCGCGATTCCTGAAGATGCTGAAGGAGAATTCCGCATCTGTACTCCTCAACCCGACCTTCTTTGAGAGGATACATTCCAAGGCCATTGGCGTTGACATTCGGAGGCCGAAACCTGTGATCCAATATCCGGAGGGATTGGTCAAACTGAAATTTAACGTGGGAACACGTTCGAACGGCACGGATCTACCGAAGTGGCCGGAAAACCTAATGACCGAAGTTGTGTTAGCCTGAATAGATATTGCTAATGATTTGAATGTCCAACTACAGGATACGACCCAGCTTTGTTGTGGAAGTAGAATTGGATAGGACTGGGAGCAAACAGGATGTACTTGGCTAGTGTACGAACTGCGTCCTTCTATCGTTTAACTATAAGCTTTGCCTAGCTGTGTTGTAGCTTCAAGTAGTTGTCGGTCTATACCTCAAAAGGACTTCAATACCTCCACGTACAGCATCGTTACTTTCATAACAGAAGTATGTGTTGTTTCAATACCTACCATATCAAACCTCGAAGTTCTCCCCCAAGCCATGCTGATCCATTTCCCCACACCACGATCGCGATCTCACGTGCAACTCGCCCAATAAGGCAGGTGTCTCCAGCATACTCATGTCTGACTCATAGGGCGCATACCAAATACGAAATACGAAGCGCATATAACGAAACCAATTCTTAATATAATTCGTCTTCTCTTCAAGTCTCGTCTTCTCTTCAAGTCTCGTCTTCTCCCCCCTCCCACATTTCACAATGGACCCTACTATCTCAACCCCCCGACTCCAGCTCACCCTTCTAACAAAGACAGATCTAGATTCCAATCACGTGAAATGGTTCCACGAACTCCGATCCGACGAGATGTGCACAAGTTGGAGGTACGAGAACCCCACCACTTCGTTCACCCATTCCCGGAGCTCTCTTCCAATGAATATGCTCTAGTATGCGCGGACGCATGCACTCACTCTCGGAATCCCGCGACTTTCTCACCGAGTGCCTGACCCAACACGCATCTATACACTACGCCGTGCACGTGAAGCCCTCGGGAAGCCCTCCATCCCCTTCCAACGACAAGGAAATAGAAACAGAAACACCACGCTACTCCCCCGTCTACGGTGAACTCATCGGCGAAATATCGCTCCGCGATCCAGATGCAAGTCCTCAACTACCTCCGCCCAAACCGCGCTCCACGACCCAGGATCACTCTTCTCCCCCCACTATTCCCTCCCCCTTCAATTTCCGCATCCTCGGCTACGCATTCCTCCAATCGTCCTGGGGCCACGGATACGCCACGGAGGCTAATGCCGCAATGTTGTCTGCATGGGGCGCGTTCTGTCGGCGAGAGGACAAGAGCAAGTTGAGTTACGTCGAAGCCGGAGTCGGGAGAGGGAATCCCGCGAGTCTGAAGGTGGTTGAGAAACTCGGGTTTGAGAAGGTTGGATGGCGTGTGGCCGACCGGCCGGCGTTTTTGGGAGGGAAGTGGCAGGAGCCCGGGTATTGGATTTGGGGGATGTATGTTTGAGGGACGGGGGCTCGGTTTGTCTATCGGATGGGGGTTCTGGGAGTGGTTGCGGTTGTGGTGCTTGGTTTCACTATATTCAAGCTGGGTTATTAATTAGGAAGGGAAAGAAGGAGATCTTGGCCAATTTCATCCGTTACATCAAGAAGAAGCCACCCTCTTACAAATTGCGCTACATGAACTCACAAATGTCACAGCTCCGCCCATTCAACCACCCAAACCCCTCAATCCAGAAACCACTTCGGCACCTCCGGCCCCCAAACCGCCAAACTCTCATCCCCCGCCGCGCCCCACCCCACCGGCGTATCTTCGTTGACCAGATCCCCATCCGCATAGTGCTCGACCATATTCCCCGTAGTATCCCACCAATAATCAAACAACTGACTCCCCAGAATATGTCTCCCGACGCCCCAAACGCTCTTGTACCCTTTACTCACCAGCCATTCGTGGCCCAGGTTCTGAGTGTCGAAGTCGTGGACCTCGAAGGAGCTGTGGTGGACGTGCGACGTCGGGTTCTGCGACATGAAGAAGGTGTGGTGGTCGGTGAAGGCTTGGCCGATGTCGATGTGGCAGAAGACGGCGACGTCGATGCGGTAGGAGGGGTTGGAAGCGTCGGGGTTCACGTAGAGGAAGTCGGTTGGGGCGAGGTTGAAGGTACGCGTGTACCATTCTAGCTGTGCGGGGAAGCTCTTGACGCAGAGTCCGTAGTGGCCGAGCTGCGGTTGTCAGTGTTGTGGATATGGTAGAATGAGGAGGTTCGCTGACCTTGTGCACTGGTGCGGGGCCGGGCTTAAATCGCTGGAAACGCGCTACTCGCGGCTTCTGGGTCTCGTAGTTTGTGGTCAGGATCTCGGGCATCGGGCCTCCTTCCGCAGGCTCCTGGCCGTAAATCAGGTTGATTGGAAACCCTTCCGGGTCCACCATCGCAACCATATAACCACCGCCAGGTGCATCTGTCAATTCTTCGATCTGGCTTGCTCCTTCAACTTTCGTGGCTCTACCGTCCGTCAGTAGACTGTTCATTTTTCCGGAGCCTCGACCGGCATCCTACTTTTCCAGTTCGGCATAGCTCTCCACCTCAAACGTGCCACCCAAGAACTTCTTCTCTCCCTGTTGCGCATAGTACACATATTGATCCGTCCCATAACCCTTGTACCATCTCTTCGTTTCCGTTTTCTTCGCCACACTCATTCCAAAATCTGTCATTGCTCAGTATCGGGCTTTGCCCACCGGCGGCCGGCCCCCCATCAACCCACCTCTCAAGAACGTGGTAATCTCAGCAAGATCAGGATGCTGGTATCGCATATGGGCGACCCTCGTGAGATTGATTTGCGCATCGCGGTCGATATTCTTGCTCTTTTGCCATTCTCGAAGAGCTTGTCTGTCGGAGCTGATCGCAGCCTCTTGCGGGAGAGAGGTGCCTCGGTTGGGAGAAGTTTCGCGGCTGGGGTTCTGATTCGGATATCAGCTATCATCCGACGCGCCAGAGAGGTGGTGTGGCGCGTGCAAAGTGTCCAAAAGAGCTGTAGAAACCCATGTGGGGCTGCTGAAAGGTGTTGACGTACCTGGGTCGTAATTTTCTCCTTCAACTCGTCGAAAGCCATGGCGGATATGGGGATTGAAGAGACTGCGAAGGGAGTGCGAGCTTGTAAGAGGATTCGCGTATTGCTGACATGTTGGATTGAATGCCCATGAGCTCATCTATCTACATGTGGGGTGGTGGTGAAATGCCGATGGAGGAAATGTGGGGATCCACGTCTCACGCCAAGATCTCACAGGGCTGAGCTGCGAACGTGTCTCGGTGGCTCGACCAATCAGAGTAACCGAGATCGGTGCTTTCCAACAAATATATCTTTACAGAGCTGCGAATTCCGGTATGGGGCAGGCAGACTCTCCAACGGGATGCCTTACACATTGACGGCGGATGGATAACGTTTTCACGTTGAAAAAGAGATAAAGGTGGGCAGGGACGAAGGTGGCAATATGTCACACAATATCTTCGCCTCGGCACGTTAATCATTGCTGAAGAAATTGCAGTGTCTGTATGTAACATTATCCTCTCAAAGAGAGAGAAACTAAGGGTTTTCAGCATTTTTCAGGAAATTATCGCTTGCTCTCATTCAATCGTGCGTCTAGCTTGCGGAGAGAAATTACGCCCCACCCATTCATGTCATTGAGAGCATACGATCGAGAGACTATCAATGAATCCTGGGACTAAATCTGTATAATACATTCGCAAAAGATCCCAACGCTCGAAGGCGTTGTTGGATGCTTCTAGGTGGGATGGCTGCCACGAACTTCACGACGGCTTCACCAACGTTTCCGCCACGCCGAATTTGCGGAGGCAAGTCTCGAAATATTATTCATCCTCGAAAGGCCTGATCAGTAGAGGTTGTAATGAGACTATTCGCTCTATACTCTAGGCCTGAAACGGATCCCACGCGACACATTTCCTAGGCGACGTTGACCGAGGCTGCGGCTTTACAGATTCCTTAGGGCCCCAGAAAAACGAATACAGTCCGAGATCCAGGTTACACATCGAAGATATCCAAAGCACTTCGATACGGTGATCTATTCAAAGTTATTTAGCACTAATCGAGCAGGGTTGGCAACGCATTTACCCAAGTGTCTCGTCATGAACTCTTCGTCTTCTCGTGTTGCATTTGGAAAGTATTCATCTTTGTACAACCAGAATCACATTCTTCTAAGACAGTGGAGCTCGTGATAAACGCCATAGGAAGCTAGATATCCCCCAGTCGCGAGCTTGACTGAATCTGCTGTTGGAGCGCCGGAGGCAATCATCTCGTCCTTGGATGCATTGAATGCAAGTGCTGCATATCTTAGCTCGAATGATCACAATCCGGAGAGGAGTCTTACGAAGGATGAGTTCTTCCCAAGCTCGGTTGTTCACCGCGTTTGGGAACCCGGTGTACTGACTATGCATGAGTGTACCATTCGTTCTATCTATTTTCGTGGTGTAGCCGATCACGCTAGCAGCAGGCGCTACCATAAATCTTAGTAGAGCATCGAGGCTATATACCAGGTTTACGAGGCTCAAGACTCACAGTTTAGTCCTTCAACATAGAAGGAGAATTCTTTAGGCTTTTCTGATACCAACAAGATTGCGAGTGAACAGATGCCAAGGTGCAGTGTGATCATATAGGCAAAGGAGAGACTCCGAGTCGTCGATAGCGAAAGACGTCTCAATAAGGTCGTTTCATAGTGACGAAGGTAATTTGACTGGAACTGGAAGTCGGATTCTTCCCCCAAGAAAGGCCTTTCTTGTTCATCCATGCTCTGGCGCATATCGTGTTTGGAAGCCATGGCGCCTGCAAGTCGGAGGGAAACGAGGGGAGCTCGTTGAGGCCTTTGTTCTCTAAGGAATGTGTAAAGAAAGAAGAGTTGCTACGAAGTGGGCTCTTGATATTCCTCGCCGCACATGTGCAGCGGGACAGTTCATGCCACCATGCTTGGGCCTCCTTCAAATTGCGACGATCTCCGCTGCGGCGTAGGCGGGTGCCAAGCAGGACAGATAGGGAATGTCCCTCGATTACAGCCATCCAATTGGGCGCTCGGGGAAACTACGAAATGAAGTCCTCTGTTAACACACCTACATATATGGAAGACGTCTAAGAGTCTGCAGTGTGCGGTTACCGAAGGACTGGAGACTCCACTGAGAACATATTTTCTGAGATATGGGATCCAGAGTGTCTAGAATATAAGTCCGACTTCGTTTTAGCCGGACGACTATATGCAGCTGTCTCTGTACCCAGAGCAAGGGATGATAGCAATTCTCCACGGACTTCGAGAGAATTCGACCAGGATCTCGCAATTGAGTTGTCCGGAAGTGGAGAGATTAATATGATGGCTTCAACAGGTTCGACGGTGAAAGATTGCCTTCAAAATTCGGGGCATATGTAAAGCTAAAAGTCTCCAATTCTGAACCGTCCCCTCTGTTTCAACCTTCCAATCTTACTTGACCCAAACCAAACCAATTATTCTACAGGTGTGTTATACTTCGACCGTGAAGTGATACCGACTAACTGCTGAGTAGAACACATCGAAGATGCAATTCCGAATCTTGAGTATCGGACTGTGTGTCGCAGCAATGGCAGTCTTCGGTGCTGCTACTCCTGTTCCAAGCAAAGCAACGGATGCTGGCGCAGGTAAGTCTGGCCACATGATATAGGTGTTGGTAAACTTACTCTATTAGCGGAGCACAAGTTGGCCTGTGGTATGTCTCCAAATTACCTTTGAATAGCAGTGAAATACTAAGTCTTGGAGGACCGGTTCCGAGCGGAACGATCAACGGAAGGGGCGAGGCGGTCGTGGAGGCTGCTTGCCTTCATTGATGGCACTAGGACCGTGGGAATTCTGTGTATTTCCTACATCGCTAAGTGGCAGTACCGCTTGACGGCGTGAGTTTTGAAATGTATCTTGTACCCATGACTCCGATCTAGCTTCTTTCGTGCAAATGTCTGTGATGTTTGAAAACTCCTACGGAAAGTTGAGGAAACGAGAATGTCGAAATATCGTGGGCAGAGGAGATGCATTTGCAGGGAACAGGAAAAGCATGCCAATAAGAACGGGGGAATAGGCTGTATTGGAGTTGTGCATAATCCTTTCGTCCAACGCCTTTTTGGCAGTAGCTTCATACAAATGTGGCTGGGGAATCATTGTATCAGACCCACCAATGTCCCGTTCCTGCTCTGATATATCAGTCGCCTCTCCTCAACCCAGCGTGGCTCAGGATCGCGAATCTCCAGCGTTGAGAAGTTTCTTACCAACGTAGCGGCTATATACTCACACTCAAGGTATACCAGCTTCAGTGCAGGGCAAATACGAGGGCCACCGGAAAACGGCGTGAACTCCCAAGTCGGTCGAACTAGTTCCCATCTTTCTGGGCGAAAGTCTTCGGCATCGTTGCCCCAAAACTGTTTATCGCGATGCATACAACGAAAGTTCGTTTCAACGACAGTGCCCTTTTCAACGAAGAGGGGGTGTTTCCCATCAATGCCTCCTCCCACGGGGAGGATGCAGGTTTCAAGGCATTCTCGCTGACTCGCTTGAGCAATCAGAGTGATGCAGTGTGCTTCAACACAGTCAGCGTGTGTATTTGTATTGACTCCTTTGAACTCACTTTCATGGAGGGCCCAGTTGAGGTACTTATAAGAGTTGAGGAGTTTGTGAGTCAGGGGCTGTTTGATTGTAGGAAGAATTTCCTTTCGTAGCATGTTCCAGGCAGATTCGTTGCGTGCCAAGTGAAAGAAAAGGTTCCCTAGCGTTACCGCAACAGTATCGTGTGCCGGACTAAAAACGCTGAGAACCTAGTATCGAAGAATCTTTCTGTCCGTAGTAACTTTGGCTAACTCGTCGACCAATCTCATGTATCTCGACCCCTCATCCGAATCGTCCCCCGTGGTGGATACACGGGCTACAGCTTCCTCAATGCGTTGATCGATGTATTTATGCACAATCTCGCAAGAGAATTGCCACTCTGCATCACGAGCGGAAGGGCGGGTGACCACACCTTTCTGAGCTACCGTGAAAGCACGAAGGAATTCAACAGGTGCATCAGGAGTAGAGAGCGCGTTCATGGGCTTGCCGAAGATGAATTCCGTTGAGAGATCGAGAGTCTATGATGGGTTGTGTTAGCAATCTTGGGTCTTCTGATTAGCTGGTCAGGTTTACCAGCCGCTTAAATAGTGGCAGCAGATCCACCGTACTGCCATCTTGCGGGATGATCCCCATGAATCGACCAACGTGACGATGCAGTCGGTCGAAGTTTGTGATATGTGCGATCTCGAATGCTGGACGGATTAACGCTCGACTATGCTTCCACCGAGCCCCATCAGTCACAAGGATCCCATCTCCGAAAAAGCCGTCCCTCTCGTATCGAATTGGCTCCAAACCAAACTTGCCGAAGAAGGTCGAATATATGGCTTTTGAGACTTTAGGATCTTTGGTCTTGATCCACACTTTGCCGTTAGTAAGTGTCTTGAATGTGGCTCCGTATTTCTCGAAAAGCTCCTCGTTGAGATCCAGAAACCTCTGCTGTTTGTAGGCCTCGAGACTGAGTTCGGACAGATCTTTGCCGAGTGGATCTTTGTGCGGATAGCTTGGAGGATCTTGACATCCATTGTGCCGTCTGGCTCTCTGTCGCGCAGATAGAGGTCCCAATCTGGCGGCCAAGAAGCCCAAAAATACGAGAGTCGCGAGAACAAGGGCTGAGCTAGCAAGGAACGCCATCATGGCAAAGCAAGAATGAAGCTCGAAAGGAGTGAGAGTCTTTCGCTCGTAGTGTGAAAAGATTGTAGACGCTCGCAAGCAGAGTCGCCGCCATGAGAGCCTTGCACAATGCCAACGATACCGAGGCCACGGTCCCGGGGGTGTTGACGGAGCGCACCTTCTACTTCGGGAAGCCCTGTGAGGTCACACAGTCTCATATTCTATATTACATACGCGCTTAATTGCTATCCCCTCTGTTCTGGTCAATAATGCTATTCGGCAGCTACCTTGCATTGTGTTCGCGCTGCCGTGACTGTCGCGCCTTCTACAGGGGTGATCCACCGCCTGTGGGGTTTCAAGAGGCAGCGCCGATACGGCTATATGAATCTTACATTATCTGCTCTATTCATTCCTATCAATTGGCTGCCGAAGCCCGAGATATGGCCTGGTAGGATTGCGGCACAGCAAAACAGTACGGCGAAGGATCTCAACAACGGACTTTCGATCTCGAGAAGAACCCTCGACGGACTTCGGCCTCGCGGAGAACAAGGACTGAGGGTAAATGAATATATGCGTGAATTTGCTGATCGAACGGGCCGAGTCCTTGTTCCTAAATGGGCTGCACAATCTCGGCTTTGCTGTTCTGATCAAAAACTAAGTACCCCCCAGCAAGAACTGTTCTCTCCTGTCTCGCCCGATCGCAATAATCATGTTCTTCCACGTGGAATCACAAGCAGTAGCAGTTGCTGTTATTGCACTCCTGCTGAGTCTCGATGTGTTGGCCGTACTTGCTCGTTTCTTCACCCGAAAATCACTTAAGCAGCAGATGAAGATCGATGACTGGTTGATATATGTTGCATTGGTCAGTTTGAGCTCCTCGAAACAGGGCAATGAGAACGCATGCTCTTATCTTTTACAGCCTTTGGCAGTTGGAATGGCTGCTGCGTATTTTGCGGGAGTTGAACAGGATGTTCTCTTCAACCAAAGCCTGGACTTGAGTACGTAAACCCCAGCTTCGATCTCCTATTCAGTGGTCGTTCCCTCAAACAGCACTCCGATGGTACTCTACTCAGTGTGCAACATGTCTATGACAGGCACTGAGTCCCAGAAATGATCCCCTCGCACTACAGAATAGGCCAACCTTCTGGTCTGGCCCTATAGTCCCAAAGGGTAGAGGCTCACTTTCTGGAAAACTTCTGAACGCGTTTTCAGTCTCTAAAAAGGTATACATTCTGCTAAACTTCGGGTATCTCAGGCTCACTCGCTTTGAAAGATTGAATTCGCTGTAATACTGTTGTCTATCATCACTCTGTCCCTCGTCAAACTCAGCTTCTTGTTCTTCTATGGCAGGATCTTCATTTACGACCGCGGAAATCTCCGAAGCGCCCGAAATGTTTGCATCGGTATCTTAATAGGCTTTGTTATACTGTGGTGTCTCGGCTTCAGCATAACTTACTTGTCTGCATGTCGAGCCGACTTCAGTGCTCATTGGTCGAGCAAATCATTCGAGACAAAGTGCACCAACACATTCTGGATGTTGTACGGACTGGCGATATCAGACTTCATAATGGACTGTCTCATCATCATACTTCCAATCCCCATAATATGGCAGCTCTATCTGGAGCCAAGTCGAAAGATAGGAGTCCTAATAGTGTTTCTTCTGGGCTCATTGTAAGTCCCCCTATAAAAACCACCCTATCCGGAAGCGCAGCTCACTTTCCAGTTAGGGCTACGGCCGCATCTCTGATTCGCTTAATCTGGCTCCGATGGGTTATCAATCTCGGCGCGACCCCCCACGCACATTCCGATCCGCTGTGTACGTCAATAGACCTTGCACGAGTTTTCTGGCGCTGATCTCTATTAGCGCTAATATCCACCGAGCTATTCTGGAACTTGGTTGAGGTCACTGTAGCACTTCTTGCGGTCTGCCTGCCTCCGCTTTCGGGTATGCGGCGGACGCAACCTGGGGACAGAGTTATCCGGAGCGTACAGAGCAAATTCTCTCTCAGATCGAACTCATCGACGAGCATTACGGCGAAGCCTTCGCATGACGACGAGAAGAAAGGCGCTGCAGAAGGAGAAATTGGTGTAATACCCGATGTAGTTGACTGAAAGTTAGTCTCACAGTTGTGTGTACGTAGAGGCCATCAGAAACGCTTGGAGCCGGATGATACAAGATGACACAGAGAGACGCGACTCTATTTCCTATGCCAGAGCTGCCTATATAATTCAAGTTTTAATTCATGTGATCCATTTGGGTGTTCCTGCAACTTGCACCTCTAGCCAGTTGATGGCAGCCTACTCTACGCACCACCGCTAGGGCCGTCAACCCAGCTCGGATTTGTCCTCAGAACAACCTGTCTGTCAGGCTTATATCTTCCTTCTACCAACTTGTTTAGCCATGTTCCCAATCGCAATGCAGCCTTACTGATTTGTAGCTCAACGATTGGGTAGGCTCCTGTAGCATAACCGCTCGTAGCTAGGTCAGTATTGTTGAAAATCTGGGAGTAGACATAATCACATGTCCACTCGTTACTTTCGCGCGCCCATTTCATCGCGCACGCAATAGGGGTAGAAGGGTCGATGCAGGACAGCCACTCAGACGTCGGCATGAAGAAATCGTCCTTGTGGATACGAGATACAAGTGAGGTGAAGAACGGGGCGATGGAGAGGTTGGAGAATTTGGTAACCTCAGCATCGGCGTAGACAATGTACCCATCCCAAACCTAGACGCGTCAGCTCAATAGCACTGCTGAAAGTATGACCGGGGGTAACTTACCGCATGGAGCTCAGTAGACTTGTTGCCAAAAGTCACGTTGAAGAAGTTTCCACCCGCCGCAATGCCCGACGCGTGGAGAGGCTGCTGAATATCTCCTAGGAAATGAGAAGCCCATTTGAGCGCATACGAACACGTCAGATTCGTACCCCCGGTGAGACTCCCGCTCTTCACGTCATCGATGCACTCCTTTAGTATCTGTGTCTGGTTTGCGATCGCGGATACCACACATCCTCCTTCCGTACAATCGCGATTGTAGTGTAGATTACAGACCGCAGGTGGGTTGTCACTGGAATCAATCCAATGCCACTGGTATGAGAATGCCCCTTCGTCGGTGTGAGCATAGGCGTCAGCCCAGGCGGCGGCTCGGCCGATAGATCCGTTGTACTGTGGCTCGAGGATTTGTTGGAGGACGGAGGTTGTATATGGGTTGAGGAACTTCTCGGCCATGAAGCCAATCTGGTTGTGTACTGTGCTTGTCAGCCTCATTCTACGATAACGTGAAAGCAGCTCACCATCCGTGTTCCACGCTGCAGCCGAGGCTACCAGCATGCCCCCAACGATTGTCCGTGGCGTATACATGGTGTTTAAGATGCCGGAAATGAGCGACCTTCCTAGCAAGACATGTCTTTTATGCAAAGGTAATATTCATCCGGTTCGGCCAGGCAGCGTCATGCAGATGGTGAACAAGCTTCACATCGTTGGTAAAACCATATCCCCTAGATTCGATAGGCCAATGGGACGACGAAGTTGCCTCGCAAAAGGGCTTATCTTCGGAAGACGGCGTGGACGGCAATCTGATGGTCGCGACCTTACTGTTGTGGTTAAGACGTGATTAAGACGTGATGGGAGGCTGGACGCGAAGGAAGAACGGCGCGCCAAGACACCGTCCGCTAGGCCACAAGAGGAGCGTTGTCACACGAGCAATCCTCGAAACAGATAGTCCATCGTTTCCATCTTTAACAATCGCAATTTCTCTAGTATACGAAAGACTTGTTACAAAACGCCCGCGTGAAGGTAACTAGTAGACTCGTAATACCAATTTTGTCAACTCTCCTCATTCACCAGGACATAGAAGTGATTGATGAAAAGTTATGTGCAGTCAAGAAGTAACTACCAATTCAGCTCAACATAGCAATGATCTTGTATAAACGTTTCAGTAACTCCCGACAAGTCTAGCTCTACTTTTAGAAAATTCTGAGACAAGGTCGAATAATTGCTAAATTGAGCGGTAGAGCCATCTAGATTCCAGCAAGTAACTAGTACTGACCCTCCTTCTTATAGGCGGGACTGGGTGCCTTTATTGTACTTATACCATAACAAACCTGCTTGGTTCCTTGACATTCCTTAAGAGCTTATTGACAACTTCTTCAAACTAACTAGACCAAAGTCTCTAAGCTACACTCTAACGCTGCATTCGTATGTCTTATTCTACGAGGTAAGCCGTGAAAATCCTATGCAGAATTGGATCCATCGCCTGTGTCAGATGCTGAGATCTCCTGGACTCAGATGAGCATCTGCAGGTTTGATGGTTGAAGTAGAACGGCGGGGGCGGTTTAGTTTAAATAACGAGGTAAAGAACGCAGGCAAGGTAAGAAAGCCAATATGTGGGTGGATTGACAATAAAATGAAACCATAATTTCTTATAATAAGTAATTATTCTCCGTCTGTCGTTAAAGACTGTAACTTGAGGCTCGAATCCCGTCTCGCAAGAGCGACTTGAGGCATTATAAATGCTTCCCAAGTAAAGTTTGTGGGCAACAGCTAGGATGGGGCGCGAAATCCCAACTGGATCTGCTTATTGGGGCCTTAATTGACGATAAGAATACGAGGGTTGGAGACCTGGCGAGATAATGTTGACCCCCTCTAGTAGTAGCAATTGCAATATTGGGAATCCAACAGAACATTCTCGACTGATAGAGATGATGTGTTACTTATCTTTGTCTGCATTCTCGGCTCGTTAATTGATCGGTAAGAAAATGGGTATCAAAAAGCATGACTGTTCTAACTTGCCACAGGAGAGATTTCTTGAGGGCTCAGTAGTGAAGGCGAGTGTTCCAAGAATATATCTGTGGTTTTGAGAAGATAGTAAATTTGGAATTGAGGCCGAAGTCGAGTGCACGTGCGGTCAAAAGGCGCTCAATGGGGCTAAATCTCGCATTGGGACAAGTCCAATCGGCGTTTGCAGCGATGTCAAGCACTAAATGATCACGGCTCTTGACTGATAACGCTTGCAGCCAATAGGATTTTGTTCATACGAGAAGGTAAGTAAGTCTTGTCGAGAGCGTAAAGTTGGCAAATGTGGAGAGGCGACTTCCGATATTTGAGGTCGGGCATTCGGCTGAAAGTGTAATCCCACAAAGGGAAGCTGGAAACCCCAGACAGCGGACGGCAGACGATGGCACACAGTTCCCTGGGACATTATAACCTAGCCCATGGCATCTCCTGCAGGAATTGCTGTCGTGCCCCAGAACGACAGCCCCATTGACCTGGTTGTTGGACTGCCAGATCACCAGCGGCTCCATTGCCAAGTTGTAAGCGTGACATGAAGAGATGTGTCGAATCTGCGAGACGTCCTGAAGCGATGGGCAGAATCCGTTCGATATCCTAAAGGAGAAGGTTGAAAGGTTCAGACCCCGCGAAGGCGCACGGGCCCCGCAGACGGGAGTTGCTTCCAAGGGTTGCGAAGGAGCGGAGGCGAGAAGGAGGCGCGGGATGCTGACGATCCTGGGGATCTGCCCAACTGGCAGTTCTGGGCGGAGAGGTGGACGGGGGCAATATTTCAGGATTCTGCTGCTGCTCGCACTGAGATTGAGAAGGAATCCGGCGAGAGCGAGAGGAGCCCTGGAGTACAATGCGGCCACTCATGCCCGAGCCGGGTGTTATGGAACGAAATGATCCATGTCAGTCCGCTCACTCTTCGGCGTCGACGACGGTTGATACCAAAACGGGAGGTCAGAGTTGCATGGGGCCTGTGCGCGATTCCAGAACGCCACAGAGCCGAAGAGGGAGCCTCAACCGAAGCCCCGCTCAGATTTCGCCTCCGGTTATCAGTTCCAAGACTCGGACTGGGCGGCCTGCGACGAGTGTGATTGGCCTTGCGATTGATGTGCAGATGCCCAGGTGGGCGTTTTGATAAGGGCCCGCGGCCAAGGTTGCAAAACCACCGAGGCCCTCGAACGACACTGGCCACGCTGACACGAGACAGCCTGTTCTGTGTACTTTCCTTGCAGCCATTTGCCAGCGAGTGAGCTGCTCAGCAAGGCTCGTGGGAGCACGAGAACTGGCGGAGATGGCCGGCCTGGTCCAATCAAGCCTGTTTGAGGCGCGATGCTCCCAGCCCGATGAGGCAGTTGCCAAGCCCTCATCTGCCCTTCGGCGCGCGATGGTCCTGGATGGTCCTGGGCCGACGATCCATGGTCGGTGGCACGTTGTGTTAGTCCGCCAAAGGCACCGTTGCACTGAGAATATAATTCCCGTCATGTCTCCACTCCAGATGTTCCTCGTCCCAGACCTCAATTCCTGCCCTCTTTAATCCCAACCAGGGAATTGCCCTCGTGCCGCCTCTGCAATGGCCGATCTCTCTCGCGCCGAGCACAACAACTCCCCCATGCCGGGTGTTGTCCGTAACACCGACCCCGCGCTGGATATTTCGAAGGAGCATCACCACGAGCACCTGCACCATGATGCCCACGCCGAGAAAGGCAACACCCACGAAATCGCCTACACAACTGGCACCACCGACGAACCGGCCGTAATCCCGAAAGCCGATTACAATGACGATGCTCTCCATCGCCGGCGGAATGGCGAGAAGCACCTTGAGCAGGATGTTGAGAAGGGTGTTGGACTCGAATACGGCGAAAAGCACAGCTTGAGCGAGCGCCGGACCTCCACCGACCCCGAAGAAGTGGACCCCAAGCGTCATGTGATATCCGACTTCTACAAGAAGTACAGGATATTCTTCCATATCTTCATTGGCATGCTTTTCACAGGGTAAGTCGCATTGTCTGGCGGTATTCGTCTGATCCGGCACTGATTATCGCCTAGATGGTGGATCGCTAGTGTCGTAGTGCATCGTCATGACAAAAACTGGATTATCCCGTTCCTTTTCTGGCTGGCAATCATGCTCCGGTTAATCTTCTTCCATGTCCCGTATACTATCGTCACGAAGCCCATGCACTTCGTTTGGAACAATACCGGAGTCCGATTGGGCAGCTATATCCCTGAAAAGCTGCGTGTTCCAGCTGGGGCCGCCTTGACAATTGTTGTCATCATCGTGGGAGCATTTGTGAGCGAAGAGAGCCAGGACAACACGCGTGCGAATCGTGCCGTGAGCTTGTTTGGTCTGCTCGTATTCATCTTCGCTTTCTGGGCCACCTCCCGCAACAGAAAGAAGATTGTCTGGCACACCGTCATCGTCGGGATGCTGTGTCAGTTTATCATCGCTCTGTTCGTGTTGAGGACCAAGGCTGGATACGATATCTTCACTTTCGTCTCGGAGCTCGCCCGCTTGCTTCTGGGCTTCGCTAACAAGGGTGTTGAGTTCTTGACCGACGACAAGGTCCCCAAGCTGCCGTGGTTCTTCACTGGCGTCGTTCCCCCGATCATCTTTTTCGTGTCCTTTGTCCAGCTCATGTACTATTGGGGAATTCTCCAGTGGTTCATCGGAAAGTTCGCGGTGTTTTTCTTCTGGTCGATGCGCGTCTCTGGTGCTGAGGCCGTCGTCGCTTCTGCCTCTCCGTTTATCGGTCAGGGTGAATCTGCCATGTTGATTCGTCCTTTTGTTGCCCATCTTACAAAGGCCGAGCTTCATCAAGTCATGGCTTCTGGTTTCGCCACCATTGCTGGTAGCGTGTTGGTCGCATATATGTAAGTTCGACTGGTGGAACGCTTCAACGGCACGTGACTGACGCGGAACAGTGGTATGGGCATCAATCCCCAAGCTCTGATCTCTTCCTGTGTCATGAGCATTCCGGCATCCCTGGCAATGAGTAAGCTTCGATACCCAGAGGAGGAGGAGACTCTTACTGCTGGGCGTGTTGTCATTCCCGATGACGAGGAGCACAAGGCCGCCAACGCACTGCACGCATTCGCCAACGGAGCGTGGTTAGGCTTGAAGATCGCGGGCATGATTGTTACGACGCTCCTTTGCATCATCGCACTCCTGAATCTCGTTGATGGCTTGCTTACCTGGTGGGGACGCTACATTAACTTAGACGGCGAGTATGACCTGACGCTCGAGTTGATTCTCGGATACCTCTGCTATCCAATCGCGTTCTTGCTTGGTGTATCTCGCGAAGGCCAAGATCTACTCCTCGTCGGCCGTTTGATTGGTATCAAGGTCATTACCAACGAGTTCGTCGCTTTCAAGACTCTCAGAGCTGAGCTCGAACCCAAGTCGCCATACCACACTCTTTCGCCTCGCTCTAAATTGATCGCCACTTACGCTGTCTGCGGATTCGGAAATATTGGTTCCCTCGGCACTCAAATTGGTGTGCTTAGTCAGATTTCTCCCGGACGAAGTGGCGATGTTTCACGTCTTGCGCTCAGCGCCTTGATCACTGGTGTCATTTCCACCTTGACCTCCGCCAGTGTGGCAGGTCTGATCATCACGGATCAGGTATGTCGAGTTCTCAACCATTCTTCCATGACGAACATGAAGCTAATTCTGAATAGGCAAACTTTTCTTGATCGAATGCGACAATGACATCACCTTGGGCAGGCCTTCTATTGATGCACTTAGCGATTCGGTATCAAGACGTGGTAGAATGGTGGAATGAAATATACCCCATGATCGATCCCGGAAGAAGACAACTTTCTTTCAAAATTGCCTCCTTTTGTTGCACTGTGATGGCCATGCTGTCGTGCCTGGGATATCGTCAACCCCGTATTAGCAAGCAACTTGCTAACTCTTTTGTGCACGTCAGCCTCTTGTTGTGCTTCCGGGTTATGTGTTCGATGCTCGCAATTTTCCACATCTGCGGAATCGAAGGTCATGGCAAGAAGATAGTGATTATCACCTCATATTATACTTCGATGGGACATTGTTGAGAGTGGGTTCGGTTTTCGCTCCCAGGCAATGAGCTGCGCCTGAATGAGGAGGCGAGGTGGTAGTTGGTGACGTGAAGTGAGAAGTTGCTACCTTCTCGCAACTTCCTTGGCGTAAATGACGCTATCGCGAGAATCCGACAACAGCAGCAGCAGCGGCGTCACTGCTCCTTCCTCCTTCTTCCGACCTAGGAAAATCAGCACAACTCTTTTCAGATGCAAGGAGGTATCTCTTACTCGTCCTCCCATCCCTTGTCTTGGACGGCGACTGTCCCTCGTTTGCCATCCTTCTTAACAGGTGACTGTCGCTTGCCCGCTCAAAGTAATCTTAATATGAACTGACCACGTCCAGATCTTTAGCAAAGAATCTAGTAGGGGTTGAACGGCCGACTCGAATCGAGTCATCGATAAGCATCGAGCTCATGCTTCTTTCGACGCGAAACTCGCCTGGCCACGTTTTCTACTTCCCGCACATTTCGCGTCAGAGCATTGATACCGCTTGTCGTGGGATTCCATACCCGGTCTGGTCCAAGTATTTCCCAGTCTCTTTGATTCACCGGCCATATGGATCTCCTTGCTAGCTTGCTCGCGAGTCCCGCACACCATAGACCTGGGTCCACTGCGTCGATGCGGCATCGCAGATGAAGGATGCATCGAAGACTTGATCTGTTCCGGCTCGCCTGGCCACGTTCGATGGACGCCACCTGCTGATCATCTCTGACCATGCACAGATTGTGCATGGGTATCTTTTCTCCGACTGGCTGGCCAACATTGTTGTGTATCTGCACTTTCTTTTCTCCAAGAGCCGGACATGGCTTTGGAACCAACATGTGATCGATGTTCACAGCATTCGCGGGGGATACCTTGTGATTAGAAGTACCAGGGGCCAATCTGGGGTATGCTGGGCTGAGCCGACCAGAATTCTCAGTTCTTTGAGAGTTTGAGATACTAGGATTCCGTATCCTTCCAGGCTCACATGGACATTCTCCGCGGACCGAGCTGGGCCTTTCTTACCCCATGAAAGGACGTCGCGGTGTGTGCCGACGGGCCGGCGCCTTTGACAAAGAAGAGTTACCGTATCATGCCGAACAGTCATACGACGGCATGCTGTGAATATCACTCTGTCTTCGCATTGGTGTTCAGACTAAGATGGCCAAACGCCACACAATCAACTGGGTCCAAACACCTTGGAAGCCCAACCCGGGAGGTCCAAGCCATCTTCGACTGCTTTGTTCTTCAAACCAGAGCCTGATAAGTCAAGACATGACCGGTAACAAGCTCATTCGCGAAATCTTCTAGGTTCCTAATTTTTCTGGATGAGACCCCCACGCAACAACACAGCGCTGTCGAACTGATATCCAACAGTCAACATAACATCCCTCAAGCCTATCGAGTCTTAACGCGCCTGGAGTCCTAGAAAGATTCTACCCGTTAGATTTCTCCATATCAAGCGAAGAAATGTGGGGTCTTGGATGCTTTGAACGATGTCGGACTAATTGGGAGATGTGTCGGCCAATCAGCGCCCTAGGCCAAGATCTTTGGATCGCTTTTTCAGCCTTCCGGGGACCCCCACAATCTCACCTTGGATCGCAGAGATAGTCTTTTGCAATTTAGCCTGGCAGTCGCCAGCAAGAAAGAAAGATTTGTGAGTCCCAGCCATCTTAATTGCCTGACCTAAGGTTGGCCGGCCAGGGTGCAGGTATCCTTGCGATGTCGGCTTCTCGCAGGGTCATGCTATAGGAGCCTTGCGACTCCTACCAGCTCATTCGAGTATCGTGAAGTGTAAATCCCACATGTCGAGTTTGGAGTTGAGGTCGGGCGTTGCGATAAGGCACGTCGAGGATCCAATCAGAGACTGCACGTAGCGGAACAGGGGCCAGAACGCGGCCCGCCAGCCACCAATCTGAGCTTGATGAGACAACAGCTTGACCAAAGTCTTGCACACAACGGAGTGGCCTGCAGCCTCTTTTCTTTTCTCGCATCAATGGAGCTTCCCACGCCAAGATGCATCTCTCAAAGCCCTTCAGCTCTTGTCTGGCGTTGTTAGACGCACCCCATTGATGGGCCCGAAGCTTGAAGCGAAATTTCTCGGCGGTGCGGCGCTCGGAGAGCTGCGAACATGCAAGGCCCAAACCTCCCAGCGCCCGTAGCTCCTTCCATCAGCTATCCTGCACTGCGGAATTCGTCTCGTGACTTCCAATACGGCCCTGTCGATTGGACAAGGCCGACTCTGCGCGCTTCAAAGTGACTAAATTCAACAGCTCAACGTTTCCCCATCTTATCGAATCGCGCTTTCGGCTGCTTATCAGTGCTCAGGACAGGGTACCACGGATCGTTCCCCAACATGCCTCCCAATGGCTCTGGATGTGAGAACCCGCCCCACGACTCGGCCGGCTCCTCTCGAGCCCTGCCGATGATAGTCCTCCACGACCGTTTTCGCTTCTTGTCATAGTCCACCGCAAGGCGAGCTAACCTGCTCGCCTGCCACGCAGCCATTGTTTAACCCTCCATCACAGTATCAAGCCGCAGGCCTCGACATTTTTTCTTTCCTGAGCTTCCCGTGTAGCGCCCTGTCCGCTCTCGCCAACGTTAGCGCTTGAGGCAACCAACTTACTCCAGGGAAGAGCTCTCGGCGGAGGGCTTATATATATGCCAGCCTTCTCCACCTGGTGACATTCTCAACTCCAACCCACGGAAACTTCCCCTACCGAGGTAAAGAGGAGGACGCCTGCGACAAGAGTCTAAATTTTCGAACGGTGATCTATCGACCTAGCTTTTCTCAGCCATGGCGATTCAACCACCACTTGGCCAGGGCGTCGGCTATGGCATTGTCATCGGTCTTGGTTTTGCATTTGCGTAAGTTATTACTTGTGAACGGCTCAAAGACTTTCTGTGGCTAATTTTCGAACAGCTTTGGCATGATTCTGACCACCTTTGTCCTCAAGAGGTACGTTGCTTTTGAGTGCCGTTCAAACATTCTGTCGTTTGCCTTCCTCGCATTTGTATCCCTACACCTCGGCATGTTGTGCTATCAACTCGGAGATTGAACCACTTTGAGAATCTGATCGCTGGATCGGATCCCATTCCACACCATCCAAAATGGCCCATCCATTTCCTTTGCCAGACAGTATCCGGCATTCTCTAATGAATCTCAAGGCCCCAAAATCCTTTTGCAAGTGCTACTGTTGAAATACATTCTGGTGTACTTACAATTACGGCAGATACAACTATGAATTGCAAACCTCCGAGATGTTCAGCACCGCTGGACGTACTGTCAAATCTGGTCTCGTTGCCTCTGCTGTTGTCTCATCCTGGACATGGGCTGCTACTCTGCTCCAATCATCTGCTGTTGCATACAACTACGGTGTCTCTGGTCCCTTTTGGTACGCTTCTGGTGCTACCGTTCAAATCATTCTCTTCGCCACCATTGCCATTGAATTGAAGAGGAGAGCACCCAATGCCCATACGTTCCTTGAGGTCATCAGGGCTCGCTATGGCGCTGTCACACATATCGTCTTCATGGTCTTTGGTATTTTCACCAACATCCTTGTCACGTCTATGTTGTTGACCGGTGGTTCTGCCGTCGTTCACTCTGTAAGCTCCCAACAACGATCAATACCGCAACAAAGTCGCTAATCTGACCAGCTTACTGGCGTTCCAACTGCCGCCGCTTGTTTCCTCCTCCCCGTTGGTGTCGTTCTCTACACCATGTTCGGTGGTATCAAGGCTACTTTCCTGACCGATTATGCCCATACCGTGGTCATTCTCGTCATTCTGCTCATGTTCGCCTTTGTTACTTATGCAACCAACGACGTTCTCGGAAGCCCATCCAAGGTCTTTGATCTCTTGGTCAAGGCTGCCAAGACTCACCCGGTGGAAGGTAACGCGGGAGGCTCTTATCTCACAATGCGTTCCAAGGAGGGTGCCATTTTCTTCGTCATCAACATCGTTGGTAACTTTGGGACGGTCTTCTGCGACAACGGTTATTATAACAAGGCTATCGGTAAGTTCGACTCGTTCATACTCCTCTGAGTTACAAATAGGAGACAGCCACGCTCCGGTTGCAATAGCCCACCTTTCGCAAAACCCTGTACTAATCTTGAACAGCTGCTTCCCCCGTCGACGCCCTTCCTGGCTATATCATGGGTGGGCTCTCCTGGTTCGCTATCCCTTGGCTCGCTGCCACCACCATGGGTCTTGCCGCACTCGCTCTGGAGGGCAACCCTGTCTTCCCTACCTACCCTGACCGCATGGCCCCTGGTGACGTCTCGGCTGGCCTGGTTCTCCCGACCGCTGCTGTTGCTCTCATGGGCAAGGGTGGTGCCGTGGCTACGCTGCTTTTGGTCTTCATGGCCGTTACCTCAGCCATGTCTGCCGAGCTCATCGCCGTCAGCTCCATTTTCACCTACGACTTCTACCAGACCTACATCAATCCCTCCGCCACTGGAAAACAGCTCATCAACATGTCCCACGTCATGGTTGTGGCCTTTGCTGTTGCCATGGCTGCCTGGTCTACTGGTCTCTACTACATCGGCATCTCCATGGGTTATCTTTATCTCCTTATGGGTGTCATCATCTCCTCCGCCGTGCTGCCAGCTACTCTTACCCTGATGTGGAGCAAGCAGAACTGGTGGGCTGCCACCCTCACTCCTCCTCTCGGCTTTGCCTGCTCCCTCATTGCATGGCTCGTGACTGCCAAGAAGGAGGGTGGTGAACTCAGCGTCGCTACTACTGGTGCCAACAACCCTATGCTTGCTGGCAACGTCGTTGCCCTTCTCTCTCCCCTCATCTTTATTCCCGCTCTCACCTACGGTCTTGGTCCCCAGAACTACGACTGGCTCTCCATGAAGGCCATCCGCAAGGGTGACGACCACGACCTCGTTGCCGCTGCGCATCTTGACCCTGAGCAAGTCCTGAGCGAGCGCCGTCACAGTGTCGTCGAAGAAGAGGAGGAACAAGCCAAGCTTCTCAAGGCTTCCAAGATCGCCCGCTGGATGACAGTCGGCATGACGCTCGCACTTCTTGTCCTTTGGCCTATGCCTATGTACGGTTCTGGATATGTCTTCAGCAAGAAGTTCTTCACAGGATGGGTTGTCGTCGGTATCCTCTGGATGTTCTGCAGCGCCGTCTGTGTTGGTCTATATCCTCTCTGGGAAGGCCGCAAGACTAGCTCGCACACCTTCAAGGCCATCTTCCTTGACATCACAGGCAAGAAGAAGCCGCCTAAGGGCCTGGTCACCGACGCCGCCGAAGGCACGGATACCCCTACTGAGGGCATCTCGGAGAAGGTCGAGGCCAAGGCGTAAGGCTGAGTCTCGCTTTCGCGGCATATCATTCTCGATTCCGATAATGACGGCCATGTGAGATAGTGTGGATAGATGAGAAGCATGTTTATGTTGTCTTTTTGGCGAGATATCTCCCATTGATATAGTGATACCACCCATTCATTATGAGCGTGGATATGGATGAACTTGCTTTAGCAGTGGTTTTAATGCATAAAGAAGATTTCTTTTTCAACTTTATTGTTAAGTATGTTTGTTTGAGTGATAAAATCCGTCGGTAACCGATGTGATGCACCTCACAGTGCAAGGTCTCTTGCAACGCGCTTCGTGGTAGTGCGCCAAGGGGAATCCACGTGATCTCGCGCCATTCTACGAAGAGCTAGCCACGCTGCCGCACTTCCGACGTCGACACCCGCTCCTCGCTTCCTCCCTCTTTCGCAACACCATCCATTTCTACAATTCACCGAAATGGGGCATCCGACATCGATTGAGCCGTATCCGCAATCGCTTGATCCATTTACAATCAAGGACCGCTACGATTAGCTCTGCGCTTAAGGTTTCGAGCCCATTGGAGTTCTAACCGGTCGAAATTGACCACCAAACAGTAGTGGGAGCCGCTTGAGATGGCGTAATGTCCCAATCAGTCTTTCTGCTGGCACGCCACACTTCTTCCCTAACTCATTGCGTAGAGTCAAGAAATTGAAGGCCGAGCACGAACACATGTTTAATAAAACAAAGTGTGATGCAGATAATGTTCGAGGCCAACCTTAAGTAATATGCGAAAGCAAACTGTCTAGCCTTCGCGACCGAGTTTCATTACAGGCTCCCTCGCGAAATTCGGGATATGGTCTACAGGTATCTTCTGTACTCCGACAACCCGGAACATCGGGGTAATATACCGCCAGAGGACTGGAATCAGAAGAGTTGGAACCCGAACACCAAGCCCAAAAAAGAGCGGCGGCCTACCATGCGAATTTTTCAAATGGACCATCCGGGAACTCGATTGCGGGATATATTTTCAATCCGAGTATGTTGGCCTCGAAGTCGCTCAGGAAGTTGCGCAGACATATCTCAGCGCGTCTAGCGGAACTGTAGAAGCCCCCTGCTTGGGAGAAGCACTTGAGTCTGACCAATTCCATCTGGGGGCTTGTCGCAGGGCACTATTTACGCAGGTTGTCGATAACTTTCGATGAGCTTAAGCGTGAAAAGGCGGACATGTATCGCACCTTCAACTACTTTAAGGGCTTACTGGACCTTCGACACAAACCCAGCTTCTCTTGCATATAGAGGTCTACTTCTTCAGGGTCGACTTACTTCCCGTTATGGAAGGACTAAGGAAGATGTGGGCTCCTTTGAAAGACGCTGGGGTCAGGATAACAATTTCGGGCATGGTGGAAGACGACGACGAAGACGACGATAGATACGGCGATTATTACGGCGAGCAGGCGAGAGGGTGACATGGAAACTGCCGGAAATGACACACTTCTACGACATGTCATTAGAGGAATGGGGACATAAACATCGAATACCGATTAGGACATTGAATCCCGCCCAAAAAGGTTGAAATTTGGCTGGGGAACATTGCGCACTCGTGGGAAGAACAAATACATTACATCGACTGAGAATCATAATCAGAATAACCGCTAGGCACGAGTGTTTTGTACACATAATATCATGGTGTTTCTTTCGAGAACAAGTCCCATATCCGTATGAGGAAAAGGCCGCCTTAAATGCGAGGTTCTTAAGCTCCACAATTATCCGATCATGTTTTCTACGACTCAAATATCCTCCCGTTAAAGCATCCTACATCTCTCACTCCCTCGTCAGCCCGGCCTCCGTCGTCACCCCTCTCCATGGCCTCCTACAACTATCCACACTCTAGAGCAGCAACACCATTATCATTATGTACAGATAAAGGTAGCAAATCACAGCGCCAGTTCATATGCCAAAGACATCATCCACCGCGATGATCAGGCAACCATGCACTGTATAAGATCCGCTCTTTCCATCCGCCTCCAAAATCACCAAAACCCAATACATCATCGACCACACAACACCGACCCCCTAGATCCACCCACCGCATCCCGCTACGCTAAGGAAAATCAAGGACTAATCATGACGAGCATTTCCACGCGTGACGAGTGTGAGCCCCATTCTACGACACCCCATGCGAAAAACGCCTGCCTACTTACCCGCGCACTTACCCAAGTATCTATAGTATCATACAGTAAGGAGCAAAAACCTAACAATGTGGTCGATCTCTTCTCAACCCGACCTATCTATTCCAGGATCCCGCTTCCGTGCGGCGTGTCCGAAGGGTGCTGTATGTGAAGGACATCACAGAATACTTACTACCAAAACAAGAAGCGTTGGGGTGGATTGATTGATTGATGAGACGGGTGACACACGGATAGAGGAATAGAGAACCACACATCATCCATCATATTCAATGTTATCAGCATTGTCTATCCTTCCGACACCCGAGATTCCATTCTCCTGCCACATCACTCCGCATCACATCGCATATGTAGTCCCGTTCCCACCCACGCCCCTAAACTCCACCAACTACAAAAGCGAACGAAGACCAGAACCCCCTTACTAGGCAGAATGACCCTCTACATTTCGCCCCAGCACCACCACCACCACCAACAACAACAACAACAACAAACCAGACAGACCGTATTGCCTCACGCGAAAGAAGCATACAAACGAACTCCCACTGTCCATTCATATCCCTTCAATCAACTTCACTTCGAACCCCTCGCAAGCTTCCAAAGAGCCTATCTCACGAATCTGATCCCGCGATTCTCTTTTCTCTGCAGACGGAACGGAACAGGAAAGGGAATATCGTTAGCAAAGACATCAATCCAATTACATCACCAGCACTAATACTACACGCAAATTCGGAACCGAGTATGCACTTCCTTTCAGTTTATTTACCGGACTACTCACTCTTAGATGAGCAGAGCCCGAGGGAGGGAGGATACGAAAAATCCTGGCCCTTCTTTCCGCGGGGCATGGTGCGCCGTCTTGATCTATTCCTTCACATACATGCTCGCACCCCTGCTTTTCTCCTCGCTAAGTCGTAGACTCCTGCCCTGCCACTAGCAGCCCAAACGGCTGTTCTTCTCTCCCTCAGTACTCTTCCCTTCTTCCATCTCTGAATAAAACCACGTGAAACCACCACAGCGTCTCGGCTCACTACTCCTCATCCTCCCTCCCCTGAGCCGGTCCGTCCTATCAATCTTGCTCTCATCGCCCGTCCGCTCGATCCTGATTTCGGAGCCTACTACCAAGGGGGGGTAGTCATGTACCTTGCTCACGCTACGCTGCGATATCTCGGCTTATCCACCGGGCTGGACAAGGCCTATAGCAGGAATATTTTCCTTCCTGGCAGACCGGCCTGCGCAGAGCAGGTTCTCCAAGCCAGAATCCCAAGGGGATACTGTTATAATGCGTGGGGTATCGTTCGTGAAAGACCTAGTCTGGAGCATTGATGCGTAGTATGACGTTTAAGCTGTTTTTCTGGTGCTTGTCTACGTAGGAGGTGCGGAAGTATGGGACGACGTATGGCGAATGAGGAGATTGCATCGAAGGCGTTGGCAGCGTGCGAGCATGAAGCTCGGGGAAGCGCTCGAGAGTCCAGCTAGAGCGCGGGCCAAAGTCTGGAGTTGGCCCTCAGTCCTTGAGAAGACACTGCTGCCAGTCCCATCCCCATCTTCCCCTCTCACTTCCCCCTCCCACCTTCCTCATACATCTGCCTCACAGTCGGCATATGATGTTCCACATACATCGCCATCTTCCTCAACACATGATTCGGCGTCCGATGCTGCTCCACCGGCCTCTTCGACACATCGCTCAATCCAATCAGCGGCACCACCTTCGCAAGATCCTCCTGCGCCATGCTCTTCATCGGACTGAACTTCGCCCAGTACGGCTGTCTCTCGACGTAATCCTGGTGTACGACGCGCGACCGGTCAACCGTGAGCTGGAACCATTTCGTCGAGGTTTCTTGAGGCGAGGGGGCTTCGAAGGGCATGCGTTGAGGCGGCGGGGGGGACGGTGTGTCTTTGGACGAGGCGGATGAGGACGAGTCCAGTGGGCGATTCAGCAACGGAGTCGGGCGAAGAATATCCTCAATGCCAGTGCCATCATCCCGAATCTCGCCCTGTTTTACCGGCGGCGTGGCGGCTTCCTCGTCTTCAATCGCATCGCCAGTCCATTGGGCTCCCACCGTCCTGGAAGTTTCGTCGTCGGTCAGGACTTTCTCGAGCGAGAAGCGGATTGGCGAGGCGTCGAGGGCTTTCTGGGCGGAGACGGCATCGCGGTAGATGGCCAGGGCTGAATTGGCGGCTGGGTTGTGGTACTCGTACTAGTAACCGCCGAATTCGTTAGCCATTGCGCTGTCCGTCGTGGGCGTGCGCTGCAGAGTGGTCAGGGGCTGGTGGGGGACGGGACACTGACGCGCAGACTCTTGTAGGTGCTGATCTCGCCGAAGCGCTGCAGCACGCGGAAGATCTCTCGACTCTCAGACAGATTCGCAGGACGCGGCTGGATGCGAATGTGTACGGAGCGCTGTGCCAGGAGCCTGGATGAGGCTCTGCGCGCGGCGACGGACATTGTTGGAGGCGGTGAGAGGTCTGCTGGGTGCTTGTCGGCATTCCGGGTCGGCGACCTGAGGTTTCAAGCTTTCGTGGGGAAATCCAACCGTCGCGCAGGATTGCGACCCGGCACCCAGGCCTGCGGGAACCGCGTCACGTGGGGAAACACGTCCAAGGCAGGATGGCAGTGGCAAGACAAAGACGCAATGTCACGCAACGCTGGCTCGATAAGATTGATAAAGTTTTGGAAGTGCACCTGACTCTTGTATTTACTGCGAGACAGCTACATGGCGGCCACGACAGCGCTGAAGCTTTTCGCGCCCAATAACGACTAATGACTCCGGGCTCAACCCACCCAGGGAGCTCTCTAGACGACCCGAACCCGGCCGACCCATACACCCGATCCGATTAATATATGCAATAGAAATGTGTCTGACCCAGTGACCGTGAAAGCAAATATCCGCCCAGATTTTGTGGCCATTCGGCCGCCTGACCTGATCGCCTCCCAGTGGTATATGGCAATCCCCAAAACAGATTCAAGTACACTCCCAGAACGCCTGTGCAAATGCCCCCAATGCCTGCCCGATAGATGGTGAATTACTTAGACGACCTCTTCATTACTTTTGATTTCTTGCGCATCCGCACGCTCCGTGAGACCATGGCCTGGCCGTGGAGACGCTCGCCTGATCGACGGAATTTGAGCGGGAACAGAGGCAGCTCGTCGGCGCCTGTCGGACTGTAGGCCATGTCGACGCCCTCGTCGTAGTTGGACGACATGGATGGCGATGGTGATGATGATGGTGATGTAGAAGGCGACTTGGAGTCGCGAATGAGGCACTGGTCGCGGTCATCGACCATTCTTTGCACGAGCATCGAAATGTCTTTGATGTGCGTGGAGCTGCACTGCATCCGGGTGTTGGCCTGTCGCTGCTGCCGTAATTCTGTTGACGACAAAGCCGGATACGGGGACTGCTGGGCAGAGAAAGAACAGTCGTCCCCAGGCGGGGTGAGTGGCACCTCAAAGCAGGCCGGTGTCCAGTACGATGGGTAGGATGAATGGTAGAATGAATTGGTGTTGACGCGGAGACTCTGCTGGTGGAAGCGTTGTGCCAGCTCGCCCATTGTGCACGGCGGCGGTGTTGGCAGTCTCGCCGGCGCGGACGGCGGGGGAGTGGCGAAGGGTATCGAGGTTGGCGAGACATTCATTTGCGCGCGCTCGGCTTCGTGGGCGGCCGTCGACGGGTGCCGCGACGCGGCCTCGAAGGAAAAGTCGCGGAATAATGTGGCCATGGTGAGTGGGTTGCGTGCCCGTCGTGTGCGTGGGCTGCGACGGCCGTGGGGGGAGTGCTGGGGGCTTGGTCGTCGAGATGGTGGTCCTGTGGGTGCAGCGGTGCTGTGCAGGCGTGCTTCCCAGGGCAGGGCTCGCCGCAGTAATAAGGCACTCTGGACTTGGCGTAGGCAAAAGCCGTCGTTTAGCGGTTGAAAGCCCAGGGAATGGGACGTCGGTGCAACGAACCAGACGGGCTAGCAGCCTCCCGGTGGCGACGAATGCGGGCCAGTGAGCACCCGTCGAAACACCAGACCTGCCCCAGACACGACCGCTCTCCCGACTGTGGCGCCCTCGGCTGAGCCAGCGACTCGCACCCGGATGGACGATGGACTGTCGCGCGGAAAGACGCTGCTCGTTCTGTGGGTTGCACCGAGCTGGCGAGCACTGATCCACCGCACCCACGCAGGTGGAAGCGGGCATTGTCTTGCCTCGCCTTGCTGGGGGCTGCGCTCAAAGCTGGGGTTTCGCTCACGAACAGCCTGAAGGAGCAGTTTGTGACGAGACACCCGGCAGCTAGAAGGCTCGAAGAACCTTCGAAGCCTGGTGGAAAACTCTGTCGTCATGCCTCGACCCAACCCGACCACTCGCAACACTTACAGAAACCCCTCTCCCTTGGCATCACACCCTTTAGCCTGCCCTCAACACATCCTCAGTCGCCTCTCTCCACTTTGTGCGCCCCCGCCTCGTTGGGCAGTGATCCACTCTGCAGATCATCGGCCGCAAGCCTGTCCAGGGACGGCAATCCGCCATCTGCTGCACCTGCCAGACTTCACTCCATCAAGATTCAAGTCGTCCCCCACCGTCCCAAACTCGCATCTCTTCGCCGAGAGGGGTTCCCATCAGAGGGTTCCAATAACCCACTGGTTCACCCATAGCCAAGGCAGACGCGCTCTGCTTCGGCATCCTGCATCGTCGGGGCTCCCGGCTCCTTCGGCCGTCGCCCTTCAATGGTGCCACGCTCACCACAGCCTCCTTGCGCATATCAAGGGCACGTCCCCATAGTGGTGGGAATAGCTTACTCCCGGCGCCGCTGATATTGCTTGCTGGCCAATGCGGCCAAGCAGACCCTTTCTTCGACTGTCATTTGCTACCCGGCCCTTCCTGCTGCCGGAGCCTAGCACAGCTCCGTTCCCCTGGATCGCGGAGCAGAAACTTCTTTTCGTCTTCCATACCCAAGGCAGTCGAATAGGATTCCTCCGTCTCGAGTTCGCCATCTCCGGCAGTATCTAGCTGCCTACCAGTGCCCAAGACTGTCTAAAACAATCGTCGAAACCAGCAGCTTTCCATGTGGCTGACTCCTGCATGCGCATGATCATTGACGCCACAGGTTTTACTTTTGCAGCAATCTGGGGAACTCGAGTCATGATTGGGAGCCTTTCATCCCAACTCCCAGATACCGGCAAGCAGAGCTCGTGCCCGGACTCCTGAGCTAAAACAGCTGCACACCTTCCCTCTTGGTGCCACCATGGTGCTCTGCTCAGCCTGTCAGAAGATCTCTCTCTCAGCCCTGATCAGCAAGCTCCAAAATGTCCCAGATTGGTGGAAGACCATCGGTAGCCAGTCAAATCCCAGAGGCATGGTTCATCATGAAGATGCCAGGCAGCTGCCGTTATCAGCTGCACGCGGCTGCGCTTTGTGTTCCATGATGATCGATGCTGTGCTGCAGTACAACGGCAACCACACTCCGAAGACTACACATACTTCGGATCAACCGATATGGAATATTGCACATTTCCAGGAACACTTGTCAAGCAGTCCAATCTATATCCGACCTAAGCACGACCCAGTCAAAGGAAGCTTTCCAGATGATGATGTGGCAGGTGCTCTTCACTTTAGGGGGTTCATGATATATGTACCTGTCGATCACGGAATACTGACCGGACAGATTAGGCTTTGGGCGCCACAAGGTACCGCTGACCCAGTCTCACACCACTTGATTGCTGGACTGAGTGAAAACAGATAGCCCAGCTGCTGTCAGCTGCGATGTCATCGGCCGTGGAGCCCTGCCATCTTCGGATTCGCCGGATGCCTATAACCTCATCCATCGGTGGATGAGTACATGCCTTTCCAAACACAAGGCATGTCGAGAAACGTTTTCTGGCATGGTCCTCGATGAATCTCACCCCCCGGTCTTGCCTACTCGCATCATCGACGTAGGTTCCACGGATGGGGACATATGTCCGCGTTTGATAGAAACCAACGGTAAGGCTGGGCACTACGTGTCCCTCAGCCACTGCTGGGGACCACCCTCAGAACGTCCTCTTATGACTACTCAAGCTACGCTCCAGACACATCTAGCCAGAATCTCCTGGGACACGATCCCCAGAGTCTATCAAGACGCCATAAAAGCCACCCGTCGGATTGGCCTGCAGTACATTTGGATTGATTCGCTCTGCATCATCCAAGACTCTCACTCAGATTGGCTCACCGAATCAAAGCGCATGGGTACCGTGTACGAGAACGCTCGTTTGACACTTGCTGCCTCCCACGCGTCCGATTCGAGCCAGGGGTGCTTCTTCACGCGCTCTCAGCCCGCAAACTCTGTCAAATTGCCTTATGTATCTCAAACTGGCGAAGTTCGTGGATCCATGCACGCTACTTCAATGCCCAGAGATTATGGACCCATCACTCCAGAACTCGGCCCCCTCGCACAGCGCGCTTGGGCAACGCAAGAGTGGCTTCTATCGCGTCGCATGATTTTTTACACCACCAATTGCCTTGTGTGGTCTTGCAAGATAATCACTCAACACGAAACTGGGGGCTCATTCCACTCTACAGCCCGGAATCCCCGATGGAAAATCATAGTCGAGCGATATTCAGCCCGGTTGCTTACCAAGGCAACTGACCGGCTTATTGCACTGGAGGGGCTGAGAACCGAGATGGGCAAGAAGAGGCCAACCGACGTCTACTGCTTGGGTCTGTGGAAGAACAGCATGCCCGATCAGTTGCTGTGGTTCTGCAAAGAGCCCGCGGAGAGGGAAAAGAATCCACTTGACTTACCAACATGGACCTGGGCGAGTACCATGCATGGTGTTCGCTTCCTCGAAATCCAGAAGGCAAAGAATGTGTGTGATAAGTTCCAGTTTGACGGGGCCAACACCCTCACAATCCGCACTTGTATCAGAAAGGCACCAAGGATCATGACGCCACTGCCAACGCAGCTTGAGCGCAAAGGAACGTCCCACGCTCACTCAGCTCTGATGGAGGGCCTCCATATACTGCCGATGGGAACAGTGTGCGGATTCTGTGGAGACGATGGGGTTATCTTCGGCTGGGCGGGACTGGACGAGCCCGACCTGTCTCTCGATGCCGACTTGTACTGCCTCCAGCTGATGAGCAGAAATGTGGTCGTAATGGAGCACCCTGGTAAAAAACTCAGGTTCCAAGAAGAATGGGTCCTCCTGCTACGAAAATCCAGTAAGGACCAAGAGACATACGAGCGTATCGGCGCGGGAAAGCTTCTTTCTTCTAACCGCTACTTCAAAGACCTAGGATTGGTCCAAGTCTGTCTTGTTTAGGTAAGGCTCCTCTTTTGGTTTCTTTGATGGTTGAAGGTCATGGCGTCACAGGTCCCCTTTATTGTCGTCGTCAAGTTCGCGGACCAACGCAAATCTCTCTGGTTATTTTAATACGAACCCGCTTCTATTGGCATTCGCTGCATTCACTGTAGGGCCAAATGTGTCTCTCTTTTGTGCTGCACCCGAAATTGTGTTTCATCGCAGTTCTTGGGATCCTGTTAGCTACTGTGGTAAGAACAGAACCACGCAACTGCGTGCATATTCTATTTTAGAACCAATCCGAATACATCGAGCTCTATTATCACTATAGTCCGCTTCTCGCTGGATTCAATTCTGCGTTCCTTTAGAACACACAGCGATGCCCAACTCAAAAATCAATGCTTGCTGCACGCAAAAAAAGGGCATTCGCTTAACCCCACTTCTCATACTTACACTTTGTTTCCCTATTCCTTTGTTCACAACCCTCCTCATTCCTTTCCGGTCACGCAGGTATCGATGGCCGCATCCGGCGATGTTGAACAAAGATCCCCAATGCCACATCTAGACGCGCATCATGCCACAAAGACAGCACAATTGCCGTTGAAACGTTCATTTAATGCACTCACTTCCTTTCGACTAATTGTCCATTCTCCATCAAACTTTCTTCCGTCCCCCAAACACTGAAGCAACGACAACAGCGCCGAAACAAATGCCAGTGTCTCAGAGCAGTGTCTCAGTGCAATTCCATTCAGTCAATTTCTGGTAATGGCAAAGACTTTCCTCCAAACCCTACTGGGCTATAGCCCAGAACCCGAATCCTCCCCAGTCGAGAGACCATCTCGAAAGCGCAAACCCACCCCTGATGGCAGCGATTCCGATTCCGGTCGCCCTGCGAAACGACCTGACATTGCGCAGTATCGGAAAGCGGATTTCTATCCTGGTAGGACATCACCAGTAGAAGCAGAATACATATCTTCCGGAGAGTCCACCGAGTCTTCAGATGACAGTGACGAAAGCCATCCCGATGACGCACCAGCTGAGCCTCAGCCGGTACCTGATTCCGTCTCGATCGCGGAAGATGTACCACCCGAGCCTGAAAGCCAAGGTGACGATGCGGAGCCACGCGAATCTCCAAAGCAAAAGTCGCCCTCAAATCCCGGAAAGTCGGCCCCGATAAGAAATTTTGGTACCATCGGTAAGCCGCCACCGTTCGTGGTCCCGAAGAGCCAAGTTGTCGAAGACAAGAGAGTGGGACTTAAGGAATTTGAGCTCGAGAAGGCGCGTTTGATAGGTCCACCAAGGAAGACTGTGGCTTCTACGATTGCTGCGAAGTCACCTGTCACCCAGAATGTCACATCTGCCACCAGAACATTTGTTCCTGTGGAAGTCCAGCCTTCGACCCCCAAAAAGACCTTGGTAGCTCGCAAATACCCGCTTACTCCAAGTACTGGGTCGGCAACTGGACGGACTACCACCAAGACTATCACTTCAACAGCCAAGGAAACGACAATACCCGCCACTCCCACCAGCCAGAAAATGAAGACTCTAAAGAGCTTATCTCGCTCCCGACCGAACGAGCTTATGCACCCGTACGAGGAGGAGATTTCCGACGAAGAAACCCCCGAAGCGCCGAAACTTCCAAAACTAGTCAAGATGAAAACTCCAGTAGCCAACGCCGACGAAACTCCCCCTCGAACGGAAGAAGATCCTATCGCCACGGCCAACCGCATCCTCACCAAGGACGCAAAGTCCGATCCCGCAGTCGCTAAGAAACTGATCCTGGCCCACCTGCAAGAGCCAGAATACACGGCCCGCGACGCCGAGATCCGAGACTCTGTCTGGAAGATCATGGACTTGATGGAGCAGCTCGCGAAAAAATTCTTCAAATTCCCCTTCCCTGAGACTAGTGCCAATATGTCGAAACTCAGAACCATGTTTCGAAGTTTGGCGCCAGAGACGGTGAAGATTATCGGAAGTGTGGCGTCTGGTGGACCTGGGGGTGATAATGCGTGGTATGAGTTCTTTACGGAAGAGCAGAAGAGACGGGCGCTCGTGATTGCAATAATCGGGAATGTGGTTGTGGAGCAGGTGTTTGAGCATCATTTCTTTGGGGGTGGGAAGGAGGCGAAGGGGGAGTTGACGGAGACGCAAAAAAAATACCGTAAGGATGATGGTAAGTCTACCCCAACCCTTAATACCTTCCATTTACGTGCATACTAGAAAACTATAATATGCTAATTTATTGTAGGCTTCGTCCGCAACACCAAATACGCCGAAATCATATCCCGCTACCTCCGCGCCGTCGACGACCCCAAAACCACTAAACCAAACTCCCTACCCCTCCCCGCGGACTTCCACAGATACACCCAACACATCGCGCTAGCAATATACACGCACCTCTCCCCAATCCTCTCGCTGCACTGGAAGATGCCCTCTAGCTCCCGCTCCCGCTCCTCATCCTCCTCCTCCCCACCCCTAGAGTACCAAACCCTCCTAAAAGACCTCTACACTCTCACCACACGCGCCGGCGCGCTCTCAATCCAAATGCGCATCGACCCGCACACAGCCTACCATTTCACGCCGATGTTCAAAGAAGACCGCTTCCTTCCCAAATTCGCAGACTGTTTCAATATCTCCCGTCTACAGGCTGCTCATCCCAGAAACCCTGCTAAGGTGTGGCCGGACAATTTCTCGGAACAAGAGATAAGGAAAAGGAAATTGGATGATGCGGTTATTTGTGTGACGATGATGAGTGGCGTGACGGCGTACCGGAAAGGCGGGTGGGAAGCGAAGGATAGTAGGGTCGGGGTGGTGGAGATGCTGGATGGGGGTGGAGGGGAGTGGCAAGAGGAGCTGGTGAGGTATGAGGGGAAGGATGGGACGGAGAAGGGATTGAGGAGTAGGTGTCTTACGCAGGGGTGGGTGTATGTTAGGTGGGGGAGGGGTAGGAAGTGGGAGAAGGGGGTGGAGGTTACGAAGAAGGAGGATTATGGGATGTTGTGGGATGGCGGGTTTGTGGAGTTTAGGGATTTGGTGGAGAGGTGTAAGAAGGGGAAGGGAAGGGCGTAGGGGGCACAGAGAGGCTAGATTTTGGTGGTTGGGAAGGACGGGGATAGGTAAGTTTATATGGACGGGTATGGCAGTGATAGAGTATCAATGTCCTCATTCTCCTAACTGTGGGCTTTGGGTATGTCTCTGTTTATCTTTTACGAGGCTGTTGTATTGCTATGACTTATGCGTATGTCTTTCGTGGTTTAGATCCCTCATCTTGTTCGAACTTCACGGGACTCAAAGTACTGTCCAGTCGTCCAAGCGATGACGTCGTCTCTAAAAGATACTGCGCGGTGGGTATCATGTATCTGTAGTATATCTAGGATGTTGTTATCGAATAGACTAGACTTGCCTTTTCACTCTTGTAATTGCTGGTTTCCATGTGACTTGTTAAAATTGTGAACGAGCGAAGTACGTAAAAGCTGAGACGTTATTGATAGGTCGAAGAAGGCCAGACGGCGGTTATGTATACGCCTCGTTAAGCTTAGACTAGTACCAATGTAGCGTATAACCTTTAGCAGAGGAGTGAGGAAGGAATACTGTAATGCTTTGTTTGAATATGGCTCGTTGGAAGATGTGAAAGAGTAAAAAGCTCAAGCGTCGAGATGTGGAAGTATACAATACCCACAGGTAGAGACTTGATTGAGAGATGAAGTAGGAAAGAGGACGTCTATGTATATATCTGGCTAAGCGTAGATTAGTAGCAACTTCGCGTAAAATCTTCACTTTACGAAAGCAATTCTGAGCGAGGAGAGATCGAGCGACGAGACATGAAGGGGGAATGGTATCTAATTGAATGCAAGCAACCAAAGCAGTCAGTGACAATTTCTTTTTAGAATCAAACTCCACTTTAGATAAGAGCTGTTCTACACTAAGGCTTGTATGTGAACCATGATTGTAGGAACGGAGTAAATAAAACACTTGATTGAAACAGGGCTGGTCGGTGACCATACCGGGGCTTTCCTGTGAAGTGAGATTGTGAGAAGAGAGGGTAGGGTATGGAACACCTGATCGAAATGGGTGCTGATCCGCGACTTTACCGAGACTCTTCTGTGAACTGTGATTGTGGGAACAGAAGGTAGTAAACTAAACACCTGATTACCGTAGGGGATGGTCCGTGAGAAGGTAAAGACTCTATTCAAGTTCTGGGCGCGGCGCGTGCTCGTCTTGTTAGACATCGTCCAAAATCCGTCACCTGCCAGTCGGTTTGTAGCTTAGGTTGAGAGGCATACGCCGTTGCTCTCTTAAGCCTTTTTCTGACCGCCTTATTTGGCTTCTTAAGTGTGTGTTGCACCCTAAATCCCACGCGTCCCAAAGCTGACGACAACCAATCATTGTACGTCAAATAATTCAAATAGACACATTTAACGCTTCAGTCCCGTCCTCTTATAATTTCAGTCTCGAACGCCACAAGCACTAATCATAACCAAAGTTGTGTATGTGCCGTGTCAATGTCGTCCGAATATACCATACCATTTCAACTCTTCAATCGATAACATTACTTTATCACCGATATCCCCTCGTATTCTGTCCATGACCCTGTAGCTCATAAGCTTCCCCCCATTGCTGTCCCCCTCCTACTTCATGCACCTGCGCTCCTGCTATCTCATGTCCATACTGTGCTCCTCCTCCTCCACTCTGCACATACCCCTGTGCACCTCCCCCAGCCTGCCCATACATCTGCCCCCCGCCCTGATACTGCGCATGCGGAGGCGGAGGTGTCGCCGCCGGCGTTGGCGCCCCTGATGCCACCTGCATATAATTCCCGCGATCGCAATCTCAGGCTTCCCCTTCTTCTTCCGCATCTGGAACCACAGCGCTACGGCCGCGATAATTAGACTCGGGACCCCGACGCCTAGACCCGAGGCTAGCGCTATGATATCCGATTTACTCAGGCCGCCTTCGTCGCCGCCTCCACCACCACCACCACCAGCTGCTGCAGACGTGGAAGTCGGGGGAGAGTTCCTATTTCCTGTTCCGGTGGCAGGGACCTGTGAGACACTCGCGCCAATCCCCGGATTCACACCCGTCACACTCGTCCCCGCCGTCGTCTTCGCCAGGCTCGGGCTCTCAGTACTAACCGCCTTATTCGCTGTCGCGCAATACCCGTTATACAGCGCGACCATTCTGCTCACATCATCGCCCGCGTTGCCATAGGCACTGCACCCGACGCTGACACAGCTGGAGATGTAGCTGCTGGCGCTGGCGGTCGCGCCGCAGACACAATAGTTCTGCGGACTGCAACCGCAGCCGAGCGCGACGGCGAAGTCGTTGTAGCCGCGGTTGACGCCGCAGGCGAATGGGCCTGAGTACACGATGCAGTACTGGGCGCAGGGGCGCGCGGTCGAGAATGCGGACTCGGAGGTGAGGGAGAAGGGGGCTTGGGGGCCCAGGGTGGGGTCAGTGGAGAGAACGATGTTGGGGAGGAGGCTGAAGAGACTGAGGAGGGCGAGGAGGGATTTGAGAGGGAGGGTGGAATGGAGGGACTGCATGGAGGGCAGAGTGGGGCATTAAGGAAGGAGTTTAACGAGTTGAAGAAGATGAATTCCGGCATGCCAGAGTACGGAATCGCAGATACAGCGCCAAAGGAGCGAAGGAAAGGTCAATGAGGATCTGGGGGTGGGCAGACTATAAACACAATAGTCGACAAGCAGAGCAGGAGAACGGGAAGCCTCTCCCTATCACGGGGCTGTGCGAGGCGAACAACGGCATCCCCGTCCTTATCTCTAATCCCGCATGTCGTCGCTCAGATTGAGTTGGAGAGAACAGTGTATCCTGGATTTTGTTGGTTGTCATACTTGGCCAAGCCCTGCATACACGCCTCTTCTGGCCCTTGGCAAGCGTGGCAAGCCAATAGGCGAGAAGGGAGTTGTATGACTGGCCAGCCTAAATTGTGAGTTTTGCTTTCAGCTCGAATGGTCCGATTTCTAGATGAGGCAACAGTTCGCAGTATTTTGAGTGTGTGTGTGCGTGCGCGTCCTGCAGAAGTGGGCGGTGATCGGAGTAGGCTTGCAGAGGAAGGTTACATGAGCACTCAGAGCGCACAAGGCTGAGTTTCAGGGTATCATAGTTGAAGCCAACAGTCGCGGAACCGATCTGAGTGAGAGATCTAATCATATCTGACTGGGGAAAGCGAGAGACGCGTCGCGTGTATGCGGCTGTTTGCTTGGCATGGTCTGGGCAGAGAACCTTTGATGCAAAGTCTTCCGTCAGCACGGCCATGGTCGACTCCGAAGAGGTATCTCCTGTAGGTGGAACAAGACATAAAAGGTTAATGAGACAAAAAGAGAGAATAGATGATAAAACGGTGGCGAAGTGATGAAGCATAAGAGGAAAGCTTGACTGGGATTGAACGGTAAGGAAGGTTCAATGACAACGGAAACGAGATCGTAAGACGAGGAAATCAGGACGTCCCTGAACTTGACCCAAATACAAAGAAATCAGCACATAGTGGAAATGACTGGATTGACTTAGAACGAGAAGAGTAGAAAGTGCGAAATGAAGCAACCTTATAAGCTTCCGTTCACCAAACAAGATTTCGGTAAAAGCTTGTTGTCAAGACTTGGTAGGAAAAAAGTTTAGATGGCGACCCGCGGATTACCTGCAGCCATTCCGGGGTACAGAGGTCGAACTTTCCGTTAATCTGGTATCGAGCCAGGATAAGCTCAGTGGCAGGCGGTCGAATTGTTAGATGCTCAAATCTGGTCCACGAATTTTCGCACAGGGCTAGGCATCCTTTCGTCCACCTCCAGGCTTCCGGTAAGCGACAGGATGTTAGAGAGGAACTCTTTTCAGGCAGCTCGTTCCAGTATGGTATGCCGTGTTGTGAGTACAGAGCGCCTGTGCTGTGAAGTTGTGTAGCGTAGGTACTGCGCTCCGAACTCTTACGAAATTCTCTCTAGCATTTCAGTAAAAGACACTGAGATGAGTATATACTGCCCATAAAAACGTCTAGAACATACATGAGAGAGCCATGCCTTCCCAGTAAGTGTTGCGTGTCCATTCACGTGTGAACAATCAGGCCTCTTCACCCCCGATTTACGCAGGCAACGACAGCAACGAACATAAACAATGAAAAACCATCAGTAGAAGTGACAGCAGCAAAAGCACGCTATACCTCGATTAGCCAACGCGACTGCCACGTCTACACCACTTCAATAGCCAGGCCTAATACGCGATTCCCAAACAACTACACGCACACAAACACCTTCTCTCTTCTTGACTCAGTCACATTGCTACCACAACAACCCTCAATATAACGGACCCAAAACCCCAAGTCTCGTCCGGCAGCGAAGCCATCGGACAAACCTGGCTCGAAAAGGACATTGTGCATCCGCACGAGCCTGAGTCTAAGTCTGAGTCTGCGCAGTCTCAAAACGCTGCCCCAGCATCAAAGGCTAGTAGTAAAATGCCGTTGGTAAAAAACCAAAGCCATTCGACATCGAAAACGGAGTCGCGAGACCGTCAACCTACTACTGCTATTACCCAAGGTCCGTCAAATGGCGCTGACAGAAGTCATGAGGAAACCGATCCAAACGAGGCATTTTGGAGATTGCGCTTCGCCGAAGCGCATTTCACTAGCGCTTAACTAGGTACACTAAGATCATGATAGAACTATCGCTGGTCTGTGGTGTTGTCGCCGATTACCATTGATGCACTAGAGATCATCGTCGGTGTGTGGGGGTAGTCGGAATTCTTGATTTTGTTAGCAAATCATCTCCGCGATGAATAGTCACAGAAGGATATGTATCCAAAGAAGCAGGAAGACGTAGATAGGTATAGTATGTACCGTGCTAGTTCTCCCGAAAATCAAACAGAAAGCTCGATTCAGACAAAAGTGAGAAGATATGGTAGTGCTGGATGTGAAACCACTGTTCCCTACGCCATCCCTACCCTCCGCTTGACGCGGGAAGCGGGGAAAGGCGCGATAGAACTCATATGGCCCCAGCGAGTGTCATCATAACAGGAGCTTCGGAGTCAGACACATGAATAGAAAGGCCGGAGATGAAAAAGTAAGCTTACCGCCTCTTGGAACCCTAAGAACCATGAAGGAAAATGGGCTTCCAGAACAGATGTTTGTCGCCGATGGTGGCCGGTCTTAGGTACTGGATCTCATCCGGATAAGAGGGCCATTGGATAGCGGCTACTCCGGTACATGGTTAGTATGGTCGTAGGGAAATGAAAGTAAAGGGGGTGCGGTGGATAAGGAGCAGGCGTGGGATAAACTCTGGGGCAGATATAACACAAGCCGGTACTAAACAGGAGTAATGGAGATGGGTGCTGGAAAGGGCATAGTTCCGACCAGTTACTCGGTACGCAAGCACACGTCACGGCAATTTCCCGCATCCTTTCCCGAAAGGAGAGATTCCGCGAGTAAGGGCCCAATGTCCGACCTCACGTCGCTAATCTTTCTTCAACATGTGGCGTGAACCCGAGGAAAAGTTACCGGAAGAGAGGCTCTAGTCTCATGAGAACTGAAAAGAACGAGCTTGTCTGACTCACCGTTCAGCTAGCCAGCCCTGGACATTGGGATTCGAGGTTATTGACAACAAAGGGGAATGTGTTCGCGTCGCTTCGAGAGTTGTGACGCCCATGATAATGGCAGATGCTGGCGGTGAAAGACTATGAACCTAATTTTCGGGACTGCGCCATACGGCAACGAGACAAAGGCCCGAAAATCCAATACTGGTCGATTTGAGCCCATAAAGGACGACAACTAATTGTTTCAAGGCCGGATTATCAAACCAAGCTGGCCCGTTCACGGAGACCGACAAACTTGTGCGGTCAGCAGAGCTCCGAACACCCCTACCGGGCAAGAGGCTAGAAAAGACCAGGGTCGGCCGGAGAGGATTCAGGAATGCAGACGTAACATGCACATGAGTCGTGTCCCTGGACGAGTCGTTGTCAGAAAAAAGAAAGTTTGGCGACAGGGCGGCCGCGCTCGCTCGGCACGCACATCATTCCCCAGGCCAGCCGGTCTCCCGTCACGAGCAAAAGCTCCAGACATCAGAGCGCCGCTTTGGTGCACGTGCGCCAGGAATTGGCACTCCCACAACGCGGGGTTGGTGTTGGAGGATCCTCGACTCCATCATCGATGGAGGTATTCGTTCGCGAAACGACGACGTGACAACTATTGGCAAAGCCGTAAGCGCTGAATGTGCACTAAATCAAGCGCGAAGCGGGGTTTGGACGAGGCAGAGAGCGCTCAGAAGAGAAAGATCGTCGATGGTTCAACAGAATTTGCCCTCTTTGATATCCCGTGTGCACCGTGATGGCGATTGTGAAAATGCCTGCGACACGGGGGATATGCGCTCAACGCCTAGTCCTTGTCCCTCGACATTGGCATCAGGAGAACCGCTACCTCCGCGGAGGACAGGGTCGATAACAAGAAGCCAGACGATGAGCGAGAAAGGGCCGGGCGATCCCCATCTGCGTTCCGCTGAAGGCACAGAATCAAGATTCTCAAATTCGCGGTCCTTTTTCGGCGGTGGTTCTTTGTCCCAATACCATACCATCTCCACCCCACCCCTCGGCGTTCAATTAATCCTCGCCTCGGGTCGGGAATAACCAGCAGTGTCAGGACGACGACTTGCGGTGCCGAACGGATCATGGGGATGTGCCGGCTCTCAACCATGGACGAGAACCTGCACTCTGCAACATTTGAATGAGTCGTGGCATGCAGGCAGGTCCGTGGAGCAAGAAGGGAACGGAAACCCAGTCGGCCCGGCTCGAGGCAGGGAAGACTGCAGCGGCACCCAGCGGGCAAAGCGACGGGCCCGTCTGCCCACGACGTCGACCGGCGGGTGGGGAAAACGTCGTGGGAACCTGCAGCAAACATCGACCACCACCCTCATCACACGCCCGCAGGAGGAGGGGTGGTTGCAGGAATCCGCATCCAGAAACGCGTGTCGTACCTACGTTACACAGTACGGCACAGGGCCACAGAGTCATGAACCCTCCCTGGCGGTCCTGGATTCCTGAATCCCAAGATCGGAGGCGGCAAACATGCTCGCTCGCTCAGCTGCACCCACACACATCCTACGCCTGCAGGCAGTGACAAGCATTCGGCATCAATATTATTCGCCTCTCCAAATATATCATTCCACCCCTGGACCCCCCTCTCCCAAACTAGCGTCGAGCCGTGCAACGGGGAAAAGAGCATGTCAATCAGTCGTCAGACCGCCCATTTGATTATTCTTGTTGACCTACCCGTATCTACTCCGTACTTCAGATCCCGATGCCGGGAGTCGGAGCCCATGACGGAAAACAGCCATTTGAATAAGAATAGCCGAGAAAGGCAACTGGACGACGGCGCCTGCATACATGCGCAAAGTAATATGTCCCCATCTGCCCAATCAGCAAAAAAATATAGAAATTCCTCCACCTAAAAAGAACTCCTCCGAAGGCCCATTTTGCCACCGTCGTGCCACTGAAAAAATTTGCGTATGTAGAGCATTTTGACGCATATGTATGGATGCACCTATTTTCCTTTGCTTCCGGCCGCAGGGACAGAGAGGAATGGAACAAAGGGCAATTCTCGCCTACCGTACCAACAATAGTCGGACCACACCAATCACACGGTGTCGTGCAGCCCGTCACACCGGCGCAAAGGTTGCAGAGCAACGTTCCCGTGTCCGTGTCCGGAAGTCGACAGACAGACACGAAGTGCGGTGCGGTGCAGTGCATTATGGTGCAGTACGGTGCAGTGCAGTGCGAACATCCAACGTTGACCAGGAGGTAGGGATTCGAGCACGAATGCGGCTGAAGCGTACATACAACAAAGGAAGGTCTCACGGACGGACTGCAGATGAACCAACCGTCGAGGCGACGGAGCCAACAAAGCCTCATCAGCTCGTTCCAGAGTCCAGACACTGCCCAGCCTCCAACCGTGAACAACGAAAAGAAATGTGATGTCAAAAGACGAGACCCGGAGATCTGGTTGAGGAGGCGCTTTTTCCCTGAGCACAGACGGAGACGAGGACGCCAGCGAGCGCGCAACCACGTCTTTGCGTTGCATTTCATTTTCATTCATGCAGCATCTGCAGAACGGACGCACCTTTCAGGAGGAAATTTGGTTAAAAGGACAAATGTGCAAAGCATGTGTGTACTTGGTCAGATGGAGGTCAGAGTAGTGCGCAGAATAGCTCAAGCTCAATCAATCACGCATTGCAACATCGGAGGAAGCAGGAATAGGTTTCTTCTCCTATTAGATGACATGTAACTCGGACACCGAGACTGACACACGCACAACACAACGGCCATGGCGATGCGCTGACATGAGACGAGCGCGACGCGTGGTCTGTCTTCCTCTGTTTCTGCCTCATGCCATACCGACTTCGGTTGAGCCTCTGCTTGGACACGCCCGCACGACTCGCAGCGCGCTTGCAAGCAAACGGAGATTGAGTCCACAAAGCCACACCGGGGAACGAAAAAGCAAAACTATCATACGCTGTCCCAACCGTGCACATCGGCAACAAGACCGAGCACATGGCGCATCAAAAGGAAGTTTCGCTCGGTGCGCTCGGAAGTCAACAAATCAGCCCGCATAAAATGCTTGAACACTGAAAGCCACGACAAGAACCTAATTCGGCTGTAGCCACGGCTTCAAAACAAAAGGTAAAAGTCAGAGACGAGACTGGAGAAGGTGATAGTGGGTGGGAACGCTAAGAGAAAATTGAGCGGCGCGAACCTTCTCTTCTTGCGATGTAAAATAAGACTAGATGGCGGGGAATTGGTTGAGGTGCGAAAAGCAAAACAAGGTGAAACAAGGTATCAATGTTGTGTGAATGCTGGCCCAAACCCAAACGCCTGGCGGAGTGCATCGCCCAATAATGACTCCCATTTTGCCCCACGCTCCGATGCGCCGCCCATAAGGAAAAGCGGAGAGAAGAAGATAGGTCTGGGAGCAGGCACTCTCATCTCGGGGGGTGTGAGGGGTTGAGGTACTGGCGAAGAGGTGTGCCGAGATCGTGAAGCTTGCTCCCTTTTGAGACCAAATAACTCCTGTTGCCGAAATGCCTGGGCAGGTCTGTTGGACAGCTTGCTTGCCAAGGCATCCGGCCCGTGGCCGTTTTGATAGATGTTGGAACTGGTCCGAAATGCGCAATGACAATAACAAAGGCCTACGATGCCTGTGGTACAACAGGAAACAGGGACACCAAGCTTGAGCTAGAAAGCAGACTATCGAGCAAGAACAGACCGGGTGATTTGGATCGTTCAAGGTGGCAATGCTCGATGCAGATTATGCAGGGTCCGTGACGCATTATTCGTTAACCTGTTCCTGGTTCACTGCTGTGGTCTCCTGGCAGTCCAAATGTGTCTGTTGAGCACCTAGTCAGTATCGACGCGTAACACTGGAGAATTGGTGCCACAACAGGTGACTTGGAATGAACTCACATGTTGTTGTACGCATGGATCTTCTTGTTACATATTTGTAGTCGGACGGCTTCGACGAGTGGTTTGACGTGCTGGTGCAAATCCCACCGGTTTACCCTAGTGAGTGGTGCGAAGCTCAGTGCATCCAGGCCCTCGTTATACCTAGATTGTACCATCTGCCTATCTCCTTCTGGTGCGGGTCGTTGGGCCATGAATTGTATGGTGCCCGGATGACAATTTCCTGGATGTCAATGAATCCGGCAGCTTGCAGCATTTGGCGGGTCTGGTGGTTGTAGGCAATTGGGCGCGAGACACGGGCTGTCGCATCCGCCAGGTAGTTGTACCACTTCACTAGGTTGCTGTCCGCAGGCAAGGTGCCATCGTCGCAGCGTGGCTCAAGATCGATTTCGATGTGCTCTATCCACCCAGAGCCTGGCCGCAGGTGCCTGGCACAAGGTTAGCTTGCGAATTACGACACACAGGGGAAGCGCGCTGTCGTACGAGAAAATCTTTTGGTACAGCTCCGGCCAGCTAGAGACACTGCCGCAGGCCATTCGCAGGTGGATCAAGTCCCAGGAATCTTCGCCAAGCAACCATGGGCTCTCGTAATCGCGCGGAACACGGAATCGCAAATTCGGTGGAATCCTGGACACGGGAGATGTGAGCACTGGGGCCAATTTGGACCGAGACGGGGGCACACACTTCTCTGGCTGGATGTTGACGAGGTCCAATCCCAGAACCTGTTCATCTCAAAGTCAGCGTCTGCTCTCACAGCCGCAGCCTTGGAGGGGGAGCGACAAACACACCTCCGAGTTCAAGTAACGACTGCACGCACAAGTTGTTAGCATCAGGGTCCAATTGGGAAACCCGCGAGAGTGCAAGCGGGGCCACTGCAGGCTGCGGAACGCGACTTACTCTGCCATGTCAATCGCCCAGATGCCTGTCCCACAACCCAAGTCAAGGATGCGGGGCGCCCAAGTCGTCGGCATCGGCGCCTGATGCAGCTGGTCTCTCCGCGCAACCAAGAACAATTTGTGGTAGATGTCCATGCGGTCCTTTTCGGGCTGTGCATTGCGTGCTTGGTTAGCATTCTAGATTGCCTTCGTGCCCAAGCGAGGGCATTCGCGGGGTGCGGTCTCTCTCACCTCATCGCACGGAAACATGTACATGCCTCGTCGGAAGCCCTGCAAACCGTCAGCATGTGTGCGACCATACGAAGTTGGAGTCGCAGATGCGGACGGCGAGAACTTACATGGTAGGCGCGCCCGTTTTCGATGTAATTGCTTGAAGCAGGAACAGCCAACCTGTGCATCCCGGTCAGTCTGTTGGGCTCCAGGCAGACGCGAGCGTGCGCGGAGGACCGGCAGGGTCGCACAGAGCGGGGGGGAGCACTCCACTCACCCATTTGAAGCCATCGTAACCATTGGAGCAGCCTTGCTCCTCATAAATCCGCCTAGGGCGCTCGTGGAAGCGAGAACGCGGGCTAATAAGTCGCGGTTCGCGGGCGGGGGGTGCTGGGTTATCCGCTGGCAACACTGGTCATGAGACGTCGAGCGTCAAGATGCAGAGCGGTGAGGAAGCGTTGACGTCGCGGCTGCAGCTACGCGGGCGAGGCGACGACGGGCGATGTGAGACTCCAGAGGACGGCGGCTGGGGGGCAGGAGAGAGGGGGTGTGGAGGCGGCGGCGTGAGAGGACAGACGGAGAGGGAGAGGCAGTCCTGAAGTGATGCTTGCCTGGGGGCGGGGAGGAGGTTTTATGAACAGTTCGCCGGGACGTGCTGGTGGGAGCGGGTGTGCACTGGCAAGCCAAAAGCGCTGGGATTGCACGGCAGGGGCTTCAGCAGACAGGAAGGAAGGAAGCGCCCAGCTTTTAAAACCTCATGCCCACGGCGGATCCTAGGCAGGGTTGCACGGCACGAGCAAGCAGCGTCGTTAAGCGCACGTCCACGGGCTCTGCCAGTGCTCGTCTCTGAGCTCGTCCCTGCTCGTCCCTGCTCATCCTGCTTCCCCGGCAGCGGCCAGCAGCGCCCACGCCTGCTGCGGTTCACGTCGCGCACCAGAGCGCTCCCAGCCGGTCCCTGGGCCGGCTGGGAGACCTGCACGAAGGCGGCAGCAGGCACTAGTCTGGGACCACGGCGAGGAGTGGTGGTGCTGCTGAGAACCACGCATTAACAGCGTTGCTATTAATTTTTGCCGGCGTGCTCATGCGCGGCACAAGGAGCCCTCCTTCGCCGGAGCAAAAAGCCCCTACGGCTTAGCGGGCGCGATCCAAGGACAAGTTGCCCAGCAGTGCACACACCGACCCAGGTCCACACAGTCGGAATTGGTCTTGGGCGAGGGCCCAGGGCAAGGTCCGCAGGGTGGCCAAGCTAGCGGGTCGAGCGGGTAATTGGCTCATCAGCAAGCCTCCCAGAGAGACGGCTCCCAGCCAGCCATTCGCGAGCCCGCAAAGCCGCACCCCGGTCGCGCCTCCCACGTCTGCTCGACATGCGCTGGAACCGAGGTGCTGAGGCGCAGGAGGATATGTCCTGGAGCTATCAGCATCGCGGTCTGCGTCTCCGGGGCCTGCGAGCCATCGACGACGTCTGGCGTTGATGATATATGCTCCATCCGGCCTGCTGTGGGCCCCATACATATAATACATATATGGCACTCAGTCTTCGCCGCCAGCGGCACCGGACCCTCCACACCGGGACCGCACTTCTCCAATGCTAAGGGTCCTATTCCGCCGCGCCCCCGCCCATGACTGATTATATGACTCCGGGCATATTTCTCGACACGGGGCAGCCGAACGAACTCAAGTCGTCTCAAAGGGTCGTGGCCTTGTTGCTGAGGCGCCGAATCCAGTCCCAGCCCTGGAGCCCTGGAGCCCTCAACGCACCCTTCACCGCATCCGCCAATGACTGGCTGGGCCCAGGTTTCGTCCTTCTTCACACCATCAACTGCCCGCCATCGCGACATGGCCTGCGCGTCCGCCCAGCGCAGCTCACCACCATGTGCGCGGCCGCGTGCAGCGTGCAGCTCATGTCGTCCCATACTCGTGGTGTGCGCGGATCCTTTTGGCGTTTCTGCACGAATTAGATGCTTCGCCTGCTAGGCATTGCGTTGGGAGACGTCGACTCGCGCACACATCGTGATGGTTTGGCGCCACGCAACAGTCTCATTCGGCCTGTCCAACGCCTTTGCTGGTTGGACCGCACATAGAGTTTGTCCTTTGCTCCTGAGAAGTGGGACGCGGATCGGCGCGAGCCTGCACTGGGAAAGAAGAGGACATGAGACGTGTTGCCGAGCTCAAAAAACTCATCCCGCCGTGTTGCGCGCGGCTGGGCTGCTCGCTCGCTCGCGCTGCAGCAGAGAACATGTGACGAACCCGGGCAGGTGGGTGAGGTTGTGAGGACTACGTTTGCCAGGTGAGCCCTGGAGAATAAATGGCCCCAAGCGTTTCGCCTTTGCAGCCAACCGCGAGCCAGAACAGCATCGTATATTGGACGCCGCGCCTTCCTCCTCCGGCACTCCAAAGAGCGCGAGATGGCGCTACCACATCGTAATTGCGCTTTCCTCTTAGAAGCACCCGGCCGCAGACAGACCTTAGGACGGCGCCCAGAGGAGCGCGCGAGACTCCCGATTGCGGTCAATGAAGACCCTGTCCAGAGAGGCGTTCCAGCAAGAACAGTCGCACCGCAGAGGCTGCAGCACCAATCCAGACTGGACGCGGAATTGGTGACAGAGAAACAGCCAGGTGCGGGGACGGGGTCGGCGTGCTGCAAGGAAGCCGTCATCAATTTGAGATGAAACGAGGCGCATGGGCTGGCGAACACGGCACAACCGCATTTCCGGGTCCTCGTCGCTTTCGAACCCGCTGTGTTGGAAAGTACAGTCGGCCCGTGGGCAAAACCCCATCGCGGCTGCGAACCACTCCGCCGTCCACGCTGCGACTGTGCGCTAGCTGGGAGACTGGCATTTGCGTGTCTGCAATCGAGGTACCAGCCAGGGCATCTTGCCTTCAGATTCGCGGTCCGTGAAATGAAAACCTGCAGGGCTCGAGCTGACCGTCGCCGGCGGGTCGGGCCCAGTCGGCGATGTGACACACTGACACACGAGAGGTGTGATGACGGTCGTTTCTTTTGGCCCAGCAGAAGATGGCCCCTGTCTATAGCCGTTCCTGTATTATTCCGCCTGCGTGATCTGGCAGACACGGCGTCGTCTCCTGTGCGAAATGAGGGTGCGGCGTCGCCACTACCAGACGGAGGCCGACTGCACGCCCGAATCCAGGTCGTGGCACGCGGAGCGGCGTTCAGCGACCTGTTGTTGGAGCCGAATGGGTATGGTGTTAGATGCCGCCCGTGGTGTCCAGCCCTGCGATGAGTGAGGATACGGCGCCTCGGCAACAGCGCTGAGTCAGCCCCGCCAGCTGTTTGCTCCAGCCCCTCATCCCTCCCCTCCCCGCCCATCTCATCCCATCCCTGACCCTGTCTCCCCAACTTCACAACACTTTTTCGCCTATCCGACGCAAACTTAGCTGTCACATCTGATCCTTAGCCCAATTATAGCCACGCGCTTTACCTGCCGCATGCGACGCTTCTGCCGCCCAATGCCGCTCGGCAACGGTCGCCTCGCGGCCAGCCAGTAGTTGCAGGTGCAGTCCCACGATCGGTGAATCAAGGCAAGAATCCACTGTCCCCTCAGCTACTTGGTTGTGTCCTTTGCACCCGGGATTATGAGTCCACTTATGCAAGGCACTGGGCCTCTCATGTCACAGACCGATACCGCGACTTCTGGCGCTGACCCTCGCCCCAGAGGCGGTGACTAGGAGCTACGTGGACGGTTGTCGAGAAACCTGGACTGGATGTTGTTGGACATGGACTCAGTGCTCGGCTGCGAATGACCCACCACAAGACACCTTTCCCACGCGAGGACACTTTTTATGCCTCAAGAAGTGCAGCCGATGGCCTTTCGAAACGCCATGCCTTCCCCCCACGCCGTTGCCGTCGTCTTCCAGAAGCAACAAGGAATCTGCATCCCAGCTGTCTGGGTTGCCCAGCGTCTCAACTGCCACTCCTCTTTTGTTAAGGACTCGGTTTGACAGCGAGCAAAAGCATGCCCTCCAAAACACCGATCATTTTGTCTATGGAAAACGTCACCACCCGTCCCACCCTCCGGCACTTATTTGCTTTCCTTTTCAATGGTGAACGGTGCGCCAGTCGAATCGAGCCACGATACTGCGATAGGCTAGCCCCTAGTCGCAGTTTACTATTCTACCAGACAGCAGAAAGTGTTATCTGGCCATGACACAATTCATCTACGCCTTCTTTGCGCTAGTCAACAAGTCACAGAGACAGTTGAAGCAACAACGACCCGCCTGTACGGCTCAGCGACTGAGGGAGATGGCACGAGCGGGTATCGGCGCTGCACAGCCCGCGGATGTGTCTCCGGCGCTCGGACATACTGCACACCACCAATCCGGCTGGAATTTGGCATTATTGTCACTTCCAACTCAAGGCGAGGAATTTGCTCGACGAACACCACCATGATGCATGCGATACGGACGCATACGCCCATGTCGCTGCTTGATAGCACGGACCCTTGATCTCCGATGCCTTTTGCGATCCTCCTCGGCAATCCTTCGTCACCCCACGATGTTCCGAATTAGGAAAGCGTTCGCAACCTGCTGGACTCAAATGGGCAGCAGATCAATTGGGGTGCACCCGAAACGAACACCTGCAGAACGCCAACGGCGTCTCCTCTCTTTCCCTTTCTTTCCATCGTTGCTCGTCCGCCTCACTCTAGGATTCGCTCTTAATAACGCCGTTGCGCCGAATCCCAGCCCTGTGTGTCGCGGGTGGCGGAAGTCTTTCTTCCGCGCAGGTGTAATTGAGCTTGAATTTGGGGAGTGTGATGGGGGACATGGGGATATTCGTCTGCCCATGGGCCATATAAAGGTTGGGACTCTTTTGGGATTTCCCTGCATGCTCGCTTTTTGCGGCTCCTGACACTGCAGCTTTCATGTTCTCGCGGTTGGGGCCAGAACATACCCCGATGCAAACTCGGTCTCGCCGAACGATGAAACCGTTGAATGCATAAGTGAACTATATGCGCGCTAGATTTATTCAGCTCGTTACTGCTGTGAGCATAAGCTGAGCTTGTCTGATCCGTAGGTCGTTCGCTCCGTACACCCTTTTACTTTCCCTGGTTGTGTAGCTCTAATTATACACAATTTTTCTACGCGAGTTATTCTCCCTTTCCATGACATGGAAATCTTTGGTCTGGTAGTGGCGCTGTATTGACATATGACGCCAAAAGACTAAACGACGTCAGTGCATTAACTATTCCGCTATCATTCTCCTATTGGTATAAAGCGCTCTGCTCCTCCAAGACCATGACAGAGTCTAGCTTGCGCGAGCAAAAGAAAGGTATGCCCCCTCTGAGATCCTAAGATCTGCGGCTAGAATGCTAGGCGATAGTCATTGGCAAGAATTCTACTTTACGGCTTATACATGTCGTAAGCCACTCGTGGCCCTCTTACGGACGCGTTCCAGTGCATCGCGTCAATTCAACCTATCGTAGACCGTTAATCGCACCCTAACTTCGTACAATTCTACTTAGCAACGGAGCCACCACACCAAGAACAGGATTGAGAGGCTTGTATCATATTCTGTCTATATTAAAAGTAGGAGATTTTTAATAGGCTTAGAAAATCCAAGCGGGTCCCGCCGAATCCACATACATCTCCACTTTCCATCCACCCAAGATCATCCTGTCCAACCCCACTTCCTCTTGAAATATTGCAGTACATACACCAAACCCACTAGAACTGGTACCTCGATTAACGGGCCCACTGTACTCGCAAGCGCTTGGCCACTTGAAGCCCCATACACCGCAACTACGACCGCAATCGCCAGCTCGAAATTGTTACTCGCCGCCGTAAAGCTCTGGGTGCAGCTGATCTTGTATCCAAACCCCATCTTGTAGCAGAACCAGACCGTCCCCGTAAAGATGACCAGGAAGTAGATCAGCAACGGTGCGCACACACGCAACACATCCGTAATCTGCCTGACCACATGTTTACCCTGACTGGCAAACAAAACGATAATGGTGTAGAGCAACCCGATGAGCGAGAACGGCGCAATATACCGGATAAACCGGTTCTGGTATCTCTGCTCCCCAACAGCCTTCCTCAACACCAATCTCGTGAGCACAGCGGCGCCCAACGGAATCCCCAGAAATACTCCCACGCTCTGCGCAACTTTGCTATACGACACATTCGTCTTGTCCCCGTGACTGACAATCTGTACGTAGAACACGGCGAACGGAGCAAAGAGCACGATCTGGAGAATGGAATTGAAGGCAACGAGAACGGCACAGTAGTCGCCGTCGCCCTTGGCGAGATCGGTCCAGATGAGCACCATGGCGATGCAGCGCGCTATGCCGACGAAGATGAGACCTTCGCGGAGATCTTGGCGATCTGGGAGGAAGGCCCAGGCGAGCCCGACCATGAAGAGCGGCGCGATGATCCAGTTTAGGACGAAGGAGATGCCGATTTGGATCCAGAGGGCTCGGTGGCTGAGGAGGAGGTGTAACGTCTCGTAGCGGACTTTGCAGAGGATGGGGTACATCATTACGAGGAGGCCGATAGCTGGGAGGAGTTAGTAAGGTAGGCAGATTTTGGGAGAGGTGAAGAGCAGCATCAGGGGTAGTGGATTGGAGGAATAACACGATGGTGTATGAATAAAATGGAAAGGGTACCCACCGATCGGTATACTAACACCCACAAACTCTCCCCTCTGCAACGCTGGTCCTGTCGACGGCACCGTGTTCCCTAGGATGATTCCAATCGCCATGGCCAGAATGATCCAAACGACTAGGAACCGGTCTAGGAACGACAGTCCTCTTAAAGGTGGAAGATCGGTATTCGTGTCATCGGCTCCTGTAAAAATATCAGCATCTAGATTTGCCATATTACATGAAAATTTGCGTTAAGAGGGAAGGCATGGAAACTAACCACAAGCCACGGCATTCTCTCCACCTTTCTCAATATCCGTACTCTCATTACTATTACTCCCATGTGGATGCTGTAATACAGAGCGCTCGACAGTATCCATATCTTCTTCACAGTCCAAAACAAATACTGTGTGCAGTTTCAAAGTTGCAATTTGCTGTGTTGTGTCTCTACAGAAACAAGCACTGGATTCCAAAGTTTATATCGAGGAAAACTGAAGACGGCGCTGGCCAATTAAAATGCGAGAGGATGTCACTGTTTGCCGAGCCGCTAGTTTAAAGCCGGCAGAGAAGTCGGGCGGTGGCGGGGAAATTGAAGGCGGTGAGGCGATGATGAATGCCGAGGCTTAGCGCGGTATGTCATCGCTGGGATTAGAGTCTCATACGATGCGATGGGTGTGAGGTGTGCTGGCAGAACGGCATGGAAGAGCTTGGGCCCTTCTGGAAACATTGGTAGTGACTTGTTTTGTCAAATATTGGCGAATTGGATTGTTGTGCGTTTAGGCACTTTCTTCAGGTGACATATCGAGAATTTAAGCCCTCAGTGTGCGTCGTGGCAAGGAAATGATCTGGTTCTAACGTACATAATTCCAACAAAGGCTGCCACAAATGAAATGGCAGGGGCTTAGTGTTGGACTTTTTTTCCTTTCCCCACCGGCCGGCCCCTTCAGTATTCAGAACTTGCATCAGATTGTGCAAGCCGATACTCGAGACTCATTGCGTCAGCGTCAACGTATGCCTGCCACAACCACTCCTCTTGGTCACTGGCATAATGGAAATCGTTTGTATCGTCTACATCGTCTACCTCCTCCTCCTTCTGGGCAGCGCGGGCCTTCATTTCATCTCAAAACCTTTGCTGTGTCAAGGGAAACCAGTCCGCCACAGGTTTGTCAAAGTAGTCCATGAAGTTGTCCGTGTCATTGATCACCATCTCACTAGGCATATCAATCTTGATGAGAGCACCTTTCTCCTTCAATGTGCAGCACACGGGATGCATTATTTCCAGGACGCGCTGATAATGGCTGTCAACACAGCCAGAGTCACCGTACGCAATCCCAATGTTCAGCTGCAAGCCTTACTTGCGTTCAACACAGAGCAAGGCTTCGAGAGTCTTAGTAAGGGGGTCGAAAAGAAGTTCGGAAATTGTAGCGATTTCTTTATCGATGGTCTCTTCGTGTTGGGCCCATTCAACGTGTTCAGCCAGCGGCACATAGAGTCTAGTTTCCGTAGATAGCCCCCGGGCTTGAGGCCGAGGTGACAGATATCGAAGTCCAAGCGAGAAGTCTTATGATCTCATTCGTCCACGCGGACTCTTTCATTTTGTGAGAGTTCATAAAAGTTCATGGCCACCTCTCGATCGACATCCAGGCCCACGTACTTGGGCAGCATGAATGTGTGCATAGTCTGCTAGCCGAAGCATTGACATGGTAGACTGGCGCGTTCGGGTATATTCTTTTCGTCCAACTCTTCTCCACGGCTTCGCACCATCGCGACCTCTGTATAACCCAAGAGGTACCCATAGACGATATCGCGTATCTCGCGAGGCAGCCTGGGAGTACGGAACAATGGAATTGGAGAGGTCACTTCCTAGCTGGGTGCTGCGCTTTTTGAGACGTCCTAGTTGTATCTGGGTTGCTATAATTCTTTGTTATAATGTTAGTGATGGAGCACCACAGGAGTTCCAATAGATAGACGTAGTCATCATCTATCGCCTTCTTTTCGAGCGGGCGTTGTATTTCGATTAGCTACCAAGCAGTGCCTTGCTCGAACAATGAACACAAACTCGAAGACGCGCTTGTAGCATGCACGGACGGTAGCATCCAATGTTGATGGAGGTGGGGCTTTCTTGTTCCCCGGCTCGAAGTCCACGCTAGTGAGTAGGGTCGCTTCATAGATGGTGGCTGGTTCCTCGCTGGGATTGGGCGCTTCATCGTGTGAGGTATTGTGGTTGAAGTCAATGAGGGTGGTGGTGGTGGTGGTGGTGGTGGTTGCGAATGACGGATGGGCTGCTCGGCAGCACTTTCAGAATTAATCTGATGCGCCCTTCACGGCTTTTATTCTCTTTTGCTTAATGGTATGCAGAAAGCTTGCATATTCGCTCTAGTAAGTCCAGGGACTCAATTGAACAAGTAAAGTATGTCGTGCGAAAGGGGTTGGAGATGCTTAGTAATCACTACCCCACCGCCCCATGTTGAAATGAGGTCCAGTAGGTATGTGAAAGCAGTAGCATTGAGATTATGCTCTAACAGAGCAGGCTGTCTACTTAAGTAATACGTACGTGTCTTTGTTAGAGACAGATTGTTCTACGATCACCAGCGCTTCCAACAGGAAGTAGTACTTTCAGTAACATACGGCTACGGTACGGTCATGTGACAGTAAGGAACGTTTGGAGACTTGAACTGTTACTTACGTCACCTGCTTATGCTGTTACGTACAGTACTACGTCTCAACGCTTGGCTGCCGAGGCTAGTAAGGGGGGGATTGAGGCTGGCTGGTGGGGGGCCGAAGTTGGCTGATGCTCCACCTAGATTTGGCTGCCAAGTAGCCGAATTAGGCAATTTTCAAGACGTTACGCCGTATTGTGAGCCGAAACGTATAGCCGTATAGGGAATCTGAACCATTACGATTACGTATAGTAGCTGACCTTTGTGTCAGCCTTAACGTACAGAAGTACCAGCAAAGTGAGACGTTACGGTCTACTTCCTGTTGGAAGCGCTAACAATCACATAGGGTGAATGTCACGCCTACATATGATTAGCTTTTCACCTGCACTGAGCCAGGCTTGCTATCAAATACCCCAGATAGGTTTCGTGAACGACGCCTCAAGCCTCGACTAGGTTTCCTAAAGTTCGCTATACTGTTCATCATTTCGGCAAATTTTCCATTCTTGGGCCTTTTTATATTAACACTTTATGCCTCGGACCCACCTCATATCACTTACCGCGCACCGCGTGGTGTTTCACACCGTATCTCAGCGCCCGCAAAACAGAGCCGCAGAGGATTCAGAGGACCCAGAGCAGAACGCAATTGCTTGAGCCAATTCGCCATCTCAATCCAAGGTCGGGCAAAGTTACGGAATAGAGAAAGAATACCGTATGTTACAAGAAATAGCAGCCGAGGTAATTTGTTTTCTATTGTACTAAAAATGGTAGAGCCAGAAGATAAGAATCAAGAACCTTGGACTATCAGAGGGAATACAAACAAACGAGCGCAAGATCAATAGTGAAGAAAGTTCAACCCAGCTGTAGACACATATTTTATCGGCATTCAACGTCGATCCCACCAGCGCATTGCCCAAAGACAGTATTCGAAGTCGACTCACAATGGCCGTCTCCCCCGCTGTAATCAACCAACCACCTAACCAAATTGAGACCCTTGCTCTTGAGTTTGTTAGCGAGTGTGCGCTTGGATTGCCTAGCTATCTACCTCCCTAGATTGTGTTATCATCAAGCACGAAGGCGTATTTCTCGCTACGCCCACAATCCAGCGATACTTCCACTGGCGTTGATAATTGGCCTCTCCACGTATCATACCGCCACGGGCAATCTGATCATAGTCTTTTAGCCCTTATCATTAGCAATATTCTAGCA